>CM067350.1:1363424-1835924 GCA_034190875.2 Urechis unicinctus
AGCAACCCACACAACTTCAGTTATTCCATCAACAATGTCAACATCTGCTCCACTCATAAACACGTGTTCCTGTTGCTGATAGTGTTGACATTGCCTCATCACGTGGATCGACGCATGGCTATACGCGACACATGGGCTGCCAGTTACAATGTACCTAATTACACTATTCCTGTCGCCTTCATGCTGGGCCGCACATCGGACTTCACAGCACAAACTGACATCAATTCCGAGAATGATATTTATGCTGATATTGTGCAGGAAGACTTCAACGACTCTCGTGATAACATGAGTCTCAAGACTATAATGGCGTTCAAATGGGCCGCAACGTATTGTACCAAAGCTGAATACGTGCTTTTCGCGACTGATTACGTCATAGTCGATGTTGTCAAATTAATGGAATATTTGCAAATCCGTCGTCCGGCACCACATCACTTCAGTCTGTGCTATCTACAGCAATGTTGTGCTTCAGCCCAAAAACCCGTGGATGAATACACAAGTATGAGTGGAACGCCAACTTACAGTGGCAACAAGTTCCCTAGCCACTGTGCCGGAGCAGCGTATGTTCTCCCCTCTTCGGGTGTCAATCTGTTATATCTTGCGTCAATTCACACACCTGTCTTTTCTCCGTATTATATATATGTCGGTACACTGGCTGAAAAGCTGAAGCTTAATTTCACGGACAACCGAAATGCATTTACTGAGTTTTCACAAGACACAAACAAACAATTGTGTGATCGATTTCAGCATCCATCGTACATCAATGATCAAGTGATAGTTATCGATGTAAAACGTATGTATGGCTTGATTCATGTTGCAAATGCTACTCGCAAACTGTGGTTGACAATAGCTTATCACTATAGGAACCAGGCCAATAAGGATTTGGAACAGGAAACTACTAATCTGGAAGAATCTGACAATCATAGTCACATGGTCGTGTTTGTGGCAGTCCTCATGAATGTTTTTCTATTGACAGTGGTGTTTATCAAAATAATTCATAGGAGGTTTAAATACAAAGTTGTACATTTGCCACAGAATCGATACAGCTGTGTGTCTGCATTATGAAGCATACAAACTCGAGCATAAAGAATGTACCAAGCAATGATTAAACGCAATGACGGATATGGGAAGAATGGCTATGGTGACGCAACCGGATACATCACATGCTATAAGGGTACTTGCTGTTCAAGGCTCGTTGTTTTACATGATCAGTTATTTCTGGACACTCCCCTTTCTGCCAAAAGGTTTGCGCCCCTAGTGCGACAAATCATGTTATCCATCCCATTCTGTCAGTTGTTTTCGGTTTCTATTACTGATTGCTCGCACATTGTCATATAAGGAGCACTGCTGTTAACACAATATTAATTATTTGGATGCCATGTATGGCTGTCTCCATTAGGCAGCCAGGTGTTTGGATCATACTATTATGATGAAGTGATATATTGTCATTTAGCAATGTTTGATGTTTGATGTCAGTTGTTTCAGTTGGATAGGTTATTATCTGTGTAATTGAAGACGTTCTCGACAAGGATCCCACAATCATCCATGCTAGTCCATTTCAGTACCAACATTAATGAGGCTAGACGGACTTTGAAGGAATGTTTTCTTGCAATAACCAGATAGCCACAAGCGGTAATTAGCATCGCTGATACTGTTTCTGTTACAAATGATGTTTGATTTATATAACAGCAAGCGACGCTTCTGCGCCAGCAAAAGCTAAGAACCTGTCAACGCGTTCTCTGCTTACCTCATAACGAGAACACTGTGTCAGCTTAGCACGCACGAGCAGTGATAATCTGGGACAAGGTGCATTGCAAAACACGCAGAACCGCCTTATTGAAAACCCCCCCACATTAACACTTTCAATGATCAAATGATGGCAATGCCGCTTACAAGTTAGCTGTGCGTTGATGCGGTAGTGAGTTCGAGCTGGACAGTGTCTGTGACGAGTTATTGCATCATTGACATGAGCATTTTGTTAATTTGATATAGAGAATATATCGGATCTTTGATAGCAAAGAATAACATTGTGTAGTTTGAGAGGCATAAAAACGACTTGTTAAGAATTAGATACTGGATTACATCGTGCTTATAAGTAGTGGTCGCAAGGGAAACAAACATGCCACAGTCAGCAATTACTTTGTGATAATTCGTATTTAGTAACGGAAGTCAGCCCGGCCACCAGCTTATGACATTGCTCTTGACCAAAATAAAAAACATGCCACTCAGCAGGAACGTCACCTCATCTCAAATTATTCTTTACCATGAAGCATAAATTCTGTTGCACTTTCCAGCAGATCATATGGTAGATAAGATGTTAAGAGTAGAATACTATACCAAGAGGATTTATATGGGCTGTTACAAAGGCAATAAGCTCTTGAACAAAACATATAAATGCTTCTTTATGAAGATGTTTGCTTGTACCAAGAGGGCACAACATCACAAACTAGTGCTCAATTGTGGCATAAATGCGTCAAATACCGCGTAACATTTGATACCGAATGATATAACTTTTGGTAGTATCTAAGTTATTTTGCACGACTATCAAAAGTAGATTTCAATATTTGAACGAACCAAATATATATCATGTCCCTTAGTTGAATGACAGCGGTATATAGCCTGAACGCGTTTACCTTGTTGCATATCACGTAAAAGAAACCATTTAAACATGATTTAGATTGCCATTGTAAGACATCAATAATAAAACATCATGAATCTTCAGAAAATTGTTTCATGTGAAACGTTACAGAGAACAAAACATAATCAAAGAGTCAATGATAACAGTTGGTACACGTTTATTAACCAAACTCTATCATGAATGCTGGCACTGCACATAATTCCATGCCGACTCTACAGCTGACCTATCATAGTTATGATTGTTCTGGATAATTGTACTAAGTAATGAAGTGGTTTAGATGCATTACGCGAGTTCATTTTCTGATTCGCTCACCGAATTCCGTCAGTCACATACATGTGTGACATATTACCTCAATACCAATTGTTATCAAGTTCATTAACAAATTATTCAAATATTGCTAAGGCATGGAGCAGTTCACCACATGTAAACTACCTCTGTCAGTGTACAAACACATTGTTCATATTAGAACAATATTGGAATGTTGGACTATAGCCAGTGTGCTCTTATTGGCTAATTGATGTATTTGAATGAAAACCTAGCAAAATGTGGATATTTCTTTCTGATGCATGATCGTTTATGGAAGGCCCAGTTTGGTACTCAGTGACACTGGACAGCTCGCACATTATTTGAAAGTCAACCATATGGACATTATGTAAAGGACCATTATAGGAAAACAAATTAAGTACAAAATTGACCATCATTGAACACAACAGCCAGCATATAGAACACAAGCCCAATCATGGGCATATAGTCGATGACAATAGTCGGCACATGCTGATTGATGGGAATAATGTTTGTGATCGCTTACACTGCAAATTAGGTAATGGCATTCGATGAAGTAAGCTTACACTGATTATATAACCTTATCAACATTGTGCATTCTATTCACCCGAAATTAAGTTAACGCGTGCTTTTCGATAAGCCTCTTGTGAATGATATGTGGTGGGGTGATAACGATGTTCAAGTGTTAGGTGCACCGGCCGATTGGTTTTGAAGTTTGCAACTTAGCTTAATGATTAACCATTAGGGCATCAGAAGGAGCTTATGAGCCACACAGTATTGCTGATAAATCTATATCGTACAGACAGGGCTATGAATGTTTTCATGCTCACAGCTTAATACTAGATGGCATTTATAACTTTTGAGGTTTGCCCATAATTCTTGCACCTATTAGTGTTACGGCGTTTATTTGAGTAACGTAAAATAGTTTTTCATTCTTATACGTCTGCAGGTTTGAGCAGTAATAATCCCTTCGTCACATTCACATACTACTATGCGCTCAATACCAAAAACAAAACAAATTACAAACGACAAAGTATTGTCGAGAAATGAGTCGATGGAATCATTCGAAATATCAACTTTCTCTGGAACATCTCGGGAATGTTCAATTGTAAAGCATCCAATAGTGTACCAGATGTACAATCTTATCAATAGTTTAGCATTCAGTGTCCAACATATGGTCTATGGTCCAAACAAATTTAGGTCTATCGGAGGCTGCTGGCATATGTTGATTTAGCCTATTTTCTGGCACATCACATATTCAGAAAGAAGCACCGGGTATTGTTAAACTCTACCGATAACGATAAATGTTTTGTTTGTTCATTCTCTGGTAACAAATGTATTCAGTCACCATCACGTTACCGCAGTGTCTTTCATATTGACATTGGTAATGAATATTTCACTTCGTTTCAATATACACCCACACACACACACACACACACACACACACACACACACACACACACACACACACACACACACACACACACACACACACACACACACACACACACACACACACACACACACACACACACACATATATATATATATATATATATATATATATATATATATATATATATATATATATATATATATATATATTTATATATATACAAGCAATTGTAGCACATGGCTAATAGCTAAATTAAACCCGCACACACACATACACACACACACACACACACACACACACACACACACACACACACACACACACACACACACACACACACACACACACACACACACACACACACACACACACACACACAGATCCACTATAACCGGTGGATTAACTTAACATATACCTTATGTTGCTGGGCTTGTTTCAACATCGAGGTCGACTTTACAATTGTTATGAACAACTTCCGTCTGTATGTTTACGGTTTTGACTGTCATCTAAAACACCCGGAAATACCAGTTACAGCCATTAATCACACATTGATAAACCTAATGCAGGACATTTTGATATATAGCTCCAAGGATTGAGTAAATTCTGCTACCAGCGTGCTCTGGTCGACCTAATGTTTAATAAAACATAAATGTTGTATTCTTTTATCACATTTTTCGTGTTAACCAACCTCAGATTATGCTGGTGAAAACAACATAACTCGATTAATGTTTGTTTAGCCCCATTGTATTATACACAAATTGGTGTTACATTTATCACATGTATTTAGCATTGCACAATCAATTGAAAGCGGGAGTATTGTGGGGGCTATTTATGTTCTATCAAAACATCCATTACTAAACCCGGCCAAAATTGTCTTTCCTTGCATAGACTGGAAGGAAGTCAATCAGATAGGTTCAAGCCTATTACCAGATAAAGGACAAAGTGTGCCGCCAAAAACATTGGGTGTATAAAATTGGGTGGTGAATTCATTGTAAGTTTGAGCAGTTAGTTTGAACATGGTAAGTTCTCAATATCGCACCACTATGTCAGTAAGGGCTGTGGTATTTAAAAAAACTTATGGAAGCCAAGGGGTATGCAACAAATTTAATAATACCAGATAGATAGATAGACAGATAGATAGATAGATAGATAGATAGATAGATAGATAGATAGATAGATAGATAGATAGATAGATAGATAGATAGATAGATAGATAGATAGATAGATAGATAGATAGATAGATAGATAGATAGATAGATAAAAGAATCTTTCTGACTTTTTTGATCTTTATAGAGTTTATGTTGTTTGATGTAATAGATATGATACGAACGACCAAAGATAAATATATGATTAATTGTCAAGGTGCACAAACTTGTCGTACTTGTTATCACAATATATTTCATATATTACTCGTACAAACCTTTAGGGGCTCTCAAGCAGATACAAGAACGTGTCCGGACCTAATTGATTGACCATGGTTATTCAAAGTATATATATCGCTTTTCATACACTTTGGCACTTTCCACAAATGCATTCCCTGTGGCAAGTCACGTGATTCCACTTTCGCTAATCACAAACAAAAGGGAAGACGTGACGTCAGAACCAGTCAGTACCTCACATGGAGGAAATACAAAGCGTAAGTGGCGGATTTTTGTGCTGCACTAGAATTGTTATGAGGGTGCATATATATGCATCGCACGATTCGTTAATTAATACTGAACATCATATGGCGGTTATGCACTATTACCATTGATATCCTGCGATATGGCACTACTCATATTTGCTGGCGTTCGAAACACAATAATAAACACATTCACTAAATTTTATCAATTGTTAGAAAATGACACCATGCAATAATGCAATCACAATAGCAGTTTATTTCATTTATCAGGTTTTAATTAACTATCTCTTAGCTATATATATCTCTCTTTAATTATTGATGTAAGGGGGCAGCTGGATCTGTTTCTGCATTGACGCTTTCTGTTAGTAATCCACACGGCCTTAGCGAGGATTTGTTGATCCATGCACTTAATCATGAAAATAAGGCACCTTCCAACCCAAAGCTGCTTTCACTATTCACATTAGCTTATTTATGCGCCGGGTGAAAGCAGTTGTCGATAATTCACGGACAATCCGTAATTCTATAATTTGTTTAGAGTTACCGTGCATACAGACTGTTAAGTATAACTAATTCTTCCTCAAATTTTCATTAGTTTAACCATGACACTCAAGAATGGAGCGCGCACTGAATGGCAATAGTCTAGCGCGCCACGTGCCACAAAAAGTTAAGCCTGTAAAAAAGAGGATGGTTGCATCAGAATCAAGATGTGAGTTTTGGCGCTACAGTTTCGGGCTCATCTAACGCTGCGTTTTTCCTCAGTGGACAATATTGCAGGCGTCACGTTTGCTTGAGAGACTATCTCCAGTAACGGCGCTGAAGATTTCGCGTCAATTAATTCGATCTCACCCTCAATGTCTGCTTTATGACGCACTCATTGGCTATTTGACCTAATTGTATGCGTTCCATTGCTATAAAATAACTGGTTTTGATCAATCGACGTACCCATTGGTGTGCATGCATCAGGCTTAGTAGGCTGACTTGTGGCTCTGAATGATCTGTACAATTATAGCAAATGGTTATTAAGAGCTGCAGGTATTGATTTACCAATACATTAACATAGTCGAGTGCATGCTATTCGCATGCACCACACACCGATGTTATTGTGGAGAGGGATGGAAGAGAGAAGTGGAGCGACTGGGGTGGAGGGGGATGGGGTCGGGATAACGTTAGTAATCACAACATAGCAAATCTCCCGCAGTGGACGAATAGAGTCTCTTGATCACATGTACGTGTCTGTTGTATGAAGCAATACGATCCCGTAATGGTTTAATGTAGGTTTATCAAACAATGGTAGCACAATGTAGCAGTAGTAAATATCACGTACAACTCGCATTACGAATCAAGTAGCCGTACACCTTTTAAGCAATGAACGCAAAATCCCCCTAGGGCTACCTTAGTAGCAATCGCGTGTCAACACACTTATGTTATAAAATCGTTAGTATGACACTAAGCATGCTATTAGGAAAGTGATGCGACCGATGCATTCCACATCAATTCACAATTTGTGAATGATGGCTTTATTTGATTGTGTTGGGAGAAGACGGATACTTTGCACCAAACGCATAACCAATGCAAATTAAATTGTCTGTTATTCAATAATATGTTGAATGGATAGCGATTAGAGAATAGACACAGAATATTATGCTTATATCCGTAAATTTACGACATGCATATCGAGCCGACTTTTCTGTTATTGAGTAAATGCTAATGTCTCCTGGAGACAAAATAATGACATGTACCACTGGATGGTTACCTCAATTAGATCTGTGTATAAGTGTAATAGGCTCCTAGCCGGTATGATGGCAATGAATGGACACAACAGCACGATTTGAATGTGTGCAGATACATCTCTACCTATGTAAGTGCAAATACAAAAGCGCTTATATACATTACCATAATGTTAAGGTTCTATCAGTTGTGCACAGCGTTGACATAATTCAATAAAAACACTGTGTATCGCGCATGGCTCGGCTGCATCATAACACCTGTGACTTTTATATCATTTTACATCTTGCTACCCTGCATATGACACCCATTGCACCATTATACTCACAGACGTATTATCATTGAATCAGTAGTATGCTGCTGGACTAGGTACTATTGAAAAATTATGTCTTTTCTATATTTCACACATGCTTATTTACGTCGCTAAGACCTGTCACAAATATTCCGTCGGCATAGTTTTAACCTCATTGATTGTCTGAAAACATTTAATTTTTACAAATTCATTGAGTTTCCAGATTCAGCAAAGTCGCTTTCCAATCTAGCGCCTATGCTGGATGGCCTCACTTGTAAACTGCAATTGACGCAGCAGGACGCTATTTGTAAATGAACTACTGGTCGATTTGACGAAATGTCTGAGAATATCACTTGAAGCAATGACAAATCATTCAGCATATTGTTGTAATGCGCATTGGTATCAGCCGAAACTATCTCATATATATCGGGGAATAGCATGGATGGGTAGGAGGTCAACTACTTTACATTGCTTCAATGTTAGAAGCAGAATATACCATATTAGTGAAGAGAGCCAAAAAGACATACCCAGAAAGAAGCAATGTTTTACCACCACCTTTGATTATGTGCGTTTTTATCAAACCTGACCAGTGTTTTTTAGTTTAAGGCAACATATAAGAGGGATGATTTCGACACCAAGTATAAAAGCCATTGTTCAGTGCATTGCTTGTGATTTATTTACAAATTCGTCTAGAATTAACAGCCAAATGCCAGTTTTAAGCACTGATACTAAAGCAACAACATGCAGTTCAAAATATTGGTTCTGTTGCTATGAATTTCGTTATGGATATACATTCTGCTTTTGTTAATCATGTTTGGTAATTTATATGAACTTTGGTGATGACGCATTATCTGTGCAATGACAATTCCATTAAAACATGCTGCCATCTCCGCTGCAGATTTTTAAATCCAATTTAGAATCCTACGAATCACTTTTAATATGTTGTTTAATGCGCGAAGCTTAATCTGAACAGCACAATAACAGCGGCTGTGTCTGAAGGAATTGCCAGTTTCCATTTAATCATAAAAGTATTAGCCATCAAGAATACATGAAAAATTGTCCCTGGTGCTAAAACCTTTTGTAGGGTCCATGAAAGTCCTAGTATGCACAAAACACGCAGGTGGTAGCAAAATTGTATATTAATAACGCTCTTAACATTGACTAGGGGATGTAATGAAGAAAAGCATCGGATGGTGGATGGTGCGTTATTATCATGGCCTTTGCATCAACTTCATGATGGGGTACATAATACCGTAAGAATCACGAATAATTCCTACAGAATACTCTATATGGCGAGTAATTAATTCAGTCCAAAAAACGCTTTGAATACGGATTCAAAGCACCTAACCTATGATCCTGAAATCGAATTACCACCCTTGAAACGACTTAATACAAACTTTGAGGTCTTAGGCAATAGCACCAAGGAAATATAATTAAATACCGGAATGAGTCATGGTAGATAAAGCATGACGTCACAATCTTTATATTGAAACATGAATCAATGCATTGACGCAAACATTCGATAAGTAATAGAAAGGCGTCGTGTTTGAAGACTTCAATGGCCTTTATAGCACATGGTGAATTATTTTGCTTCGATTGTTTTGTCGTCAAGAACACTAAGCATCTATAAGAGCATTTCCTGTTGACGTGTGATTTCGGTTACATTAACGTCATTTGAAACCAAATTGCCACTTTGCTATTCAGAAGCGTTTAGTATTAGAAGAATAATGTCGTTGGCGAGAAAGAAGGCAAGGTGTAAGGTAAGGTACGTATAGCGTTTACCGGCACACCAACACTAGTGTGTTATTTTCTGCAGAAATAAAGTAAATAAGAAGATATGTGAGTGACCTGATTGAGCAGCCGCCTTCTAAAATAACTGGAAAATAAGAGGGAAATACATGTAGATGAAAACGAGCACGAACCATGAGCCGATTGACCTCTTCAACCTGGCGTTTTAGGGGAAATCCACACTAGTCGACGCGAGCCGATTCTACCACAGGTGTGGGTGCGGTGCAGCGTATTAGTCGAATATCTATTCAATGAGCCGCAATGATGCACTTGTTGTAGCACAATTTGGTTGGGTCTTTAGCTGATCGAATGCATCGCATCACGTGTCGTCTTTCGTCTCTTGTATGAGCTGAATAAATCTATTTGTGCGTTCTCCTCTTTTATGTGACTGTAATTATAATTTATTCAGCACTTATCGTACCGACTCGTGTATTCACCTGTACCGCGACCTGAAGAGGAAGTACCTCTATGTACTTATTGAACAGATGTATATCCTGAAGTTTTGCCATTTGCATTATTCTAGAAAAACAATAAATCGCCTAGACACCTGTCATTTCCTAGTCATAACTTCTTCCGTGAGACGGTAAGTCAGCTATCTTATGTAATATAGCACGAGTCTATACACGACAAGATGGCACTAAGCGGGAAAATGGATTGCCTGACTGGGCAATGTTCAAAGGAAATTCAGTCCGTTTATCACGTGCTTAGCAGAGGCTATGCTATTCTGCGGTTAAGTCTGTCAGTGCACATGTGAATATTACAATTAGCTATGTTATAGTGCACTATACCAGTAAATATTGTTTTCTTATCCAATACAGCTTGATTTATTGTCTACTCTTGAGACACAATGCGTATTGAATGCACCATTTTAAGGGCACCTGCGCATCTGCGCATCCCCCCACATGCAGTCCATTAATGCTGGCTTAGTCATACATCGTCAATGTAATATGTTCTATTCTGTAGCTCCACCGTGAGCAACATGTCTGCCCATGTAACCTACCTCTACCATTATAACGAGGCGAAATAGTACGAATAGAACCAGTCAGTAATTCTCTGGCGTACTGTTACGGCTTGTTGTATACATACAGTGACAATGGCATGCGCTGTTGTAAACAAGAAGCTTGCTTCTTTATCAATAAAGATTTCGATTCCGGGCGAGGGTGAGGCATCACGTGTGTTGAGCTTTTAAGTGCCGGCCTAATTAACCTGGTCAAAATAAAACCGACAGCCACACAATTTAATAAATCATTAACAAGGAATGTAGTGAGAATACGTAGCCCTAGTTTGTGGTACGATCCGTTGCTGAGGAATACAAAACAACACTATTAACGAGGATATTTAGCTGCATTTGTCTGCGAATAAAGCCTGTCTATCGTTAAAACTAAGGCTTGCTGTGGCAATATAATTAACATGCATGAGATCGGAAACGTACTGACGCTGCCCTGAAAACGAGAAATAAAAAGCTCATGGTGGTTTGTGGCTTTGAAATAGCCATATCAAGCAGCAATTGTTTTGATTGACTGGGTGTAAAATAAATTTATTGAATTATGGATATCCCCGGAAATCGCTTTATGCTTGGGAACCTTTCACCTTGTGGAAAAACCTCCGTCATTGGAGGTTGAATATCGTATAGCAATACAGTGAAGATGGATACGCATGTCAATGTAGCAGTGTTACAATGCGCAAGACCTTTTACACTATATGAATATTTCGCGCAGTTCATACTGTGGCAATGGCATTTGTTATTTTTGATAATATAAAGCGTTTATTGTATTAATTTATGCGTGACCTAATCATGAAGCAATATCGACAACAAACACTTATTACGGGATATTCATTATTTTATCCGACATTTCAAATGAAATGACGAACATAATCGCATATCTGAATGCAGAAAGGGTCAGTCAATATCGATCACGTCATATTTACATGGGCTCAAGTGCAATCATTACAGAAACCTTTATCACGTAGATCAATATATGAAATTATCATTAGCGATGATTTTCATTTTAGCTTTTAAGCGGTAAATGTTTGAGTAGTATTGAATCTATGATCACTTGTTTGAGAGTTGAGGTCTTAAATGTCTTAGAGCGTCTTGCTGCGGGACATATCACTTATTGATTGCTTTGTACAAATCTCTTATTTTGTGATCAATGTAATGCGGCTTGTATCATATTTCAAAAATGCACCCCTCCCCCCTTGATCAGATCCGTTCATTCAAAATGATTAAATTATTGCAAGACATACATAGTTAACCTGGCATGTTATTGCTAGAATAATCGGCCACAACGCAGCTGTGGATTTCAGTGATGCAGTTTTGTTTTGGTATATTCTATTTATAACACTTGCTAACAACATCTCTTATAAAATTCCGTACACCTTCGAGGTTTTGCTTAGAAACTCGCAGTCGTTAGCAGCAATATATCGGTTGCAGACCGATCGAGGGAATGATTTGCAAATGTCAATTCGATTGTTGAATGGCCAAGTTGTGTCTCGCAAAATCCTTAGGAATTCCTCTCGGTTGTTTGCGAAATTGTATTGCAGTTGTTAAGTCAGTGTCCGGACGTATACGGAGCTGCAACGAGTGGTGTGTGAAGAGAAGCAAGTGTAGAATCAACGATGACTAGGAAAATTATTGCAATTGTAGAGAGGTAATCAACGTATTTATTCTTTCTTCTTGGCGTTGAAACGGTTGTCTCTATTTGTAGATTCTCTTATTTTATGTACTTCCATAGCGTGGTTTTGATTCGTATAATACAAGTAGGTTTGTTGCCCATAATTTGTGTGTTGCATGCTTTAACTACGTTCAACAATGATCAGAATACGTCACTGCTTTCGATGCCGTTGCACACCAAGCAGATGTAAATACCGATGGTTAATTTCATTCTAGGCCAGGCCTACACAAATGCTTCACTTGGAACTGCCTTGATATGTCTCCTCGTTTCAAACAAATTGATTAAACTGATTTTGAGGAACTCTACATCTGGATTCTCTAGGCACATATGGTTAGCCTCCATCCTGGCTGGCCTTTGCATGGAAAAATAATAGAGCACAGATGAGTGTGTGAATACAGGAGACCATCAATGCAAATACTAAGATAATGCAAATGAAGACTCATTCCAGCCGGTTATTTATTAGATTCAAGAGTAATTGTGAACGATCCGTTAATTTATGCATAGCTTTTGCTACAAAAAAGCACATTTTTGGGGGAACAAGGTTGACATGTTGAATATGGTAAGATGCATTGTATTAATGTTTGGTTAAAAACTGTGATCAATGTAATGATTGTCTGTTTGGCTCATCAAGTCGACAAGTTATCGATGACGCACATTACAGAAACAGGGATGAGCATAGCAATATTATATCATCATCATTCATACAAATATTGATTGTCTGTGATTGGAGTAGAAGGCTAGTAATTATGTAACATTCAACACAATTTCCTGTGAATAACCGAACATCATCACGCAATGTAAACTACGCTGGTGCTGTGCATATCATGAGGATTACCTACATCAATATATTCCACGAACTGCCAGATCGCGGCGCTTCTTAGCCGCCAGTTGGGGGATATATATATTACCATCAATGAATGAGACCTTTTTTTACTCACATGACGTTTTGTATTTGCTTTATCCACTTCCTTCATAGCGTTGGGGTGGCGTATTTATTTAGCGGTTAGTGAAATAAGATTCACTCGGACGAGCAATACCCTCGAAAGTCATTGTCACAGCCAATATCACTGCTGGGTATCAAGCACACATTTTTGAAAAGGGTGATGGCGAGGTATTTTATCATTATCCTGATTGAAGTGATAGGTTCTTGCATGAGTCAGCACGAATAAAGAAAGGGTTGGCGAGGAAATCATCCCTGCCTCTGAGTAACTTATGATATTAAGTGTTCCCATAATGATATAGCGATATATGATGGACCCAAAACTAGAGACTTTTGTCTACCGGTATATGAAAATCTTGAGGACCGTTGTAGATTTCATATCCTTTGAAAAATATACGGGACGGCAGTTCCATCCAGCTCCGTGAACTGTGTTCTAATGTAGACTTGTATGGAATGCATATCACGAAAACCTTTAGGGAATAAAAGGTTGTTTGCTTGATCAATTGCATAGATTGGCAAATCCTGGCTAAGACTATGTGGATTAATAGCAAACCCCTTTAATCATGCAAATCACATTAACAGCTACGCTTTCACATAGATTATTGATGAGAGACTTATCCGAAAGGATAGCAATAAATTGAAGCCAGACAAAAACAATAGTGCTTGAATTACTGCTGGGTATCACTTTCGGAAAATTTTCCAGACGCATCGGCGAAACTGACTCCATAAAACGAGTCTCGGCTCTCGGGATGTATATATGCAATCTGGAGTCCGAGACAACACCCCTTTCTATCTGAGGCAGCACTACAATCAGCCACTCAGTTTGAATATATGTCTGCAATGTAACGCAGAATCCAATTTAAACACAGAATGTTTGCGGGGAAAAGGTTTGCCACTGCAGAGCGCTATGATATGCCTGTCTTTCTGGTAGCTTTAAACATATCACAATTTATTCCTCCCTACCTATTCACGGCTGCTAATATAGGTTTGCAAAACGAATCATTCCTGCAAGTAGATAACTGCCCTGTTGCATCTTCTACCAGCATTCCAGTATCGCATAATAATGTCGAAATGAATTGACATTCACAATTAAGAGGTTTCATTAATTACTATATTAATTAAGTTATTGCAGTGAAGATAGCTTACGTGTGAGGGTGTTTGACTTAAGTGGATGCTCAAACGACCGCAGCAAAATTACTACAATATCCACGACCAAATTTCATCACAAAATAGCACCACGGTCATGAGTTATGTAGCCAATGATTAATAGCATTATTTTATTATAAAGAACATATGATGGCATGAAACATAACTAAAATATGCCCAGAGCTGCGTGCGTCGACCATTCAACCTCGCCGATGTAACATATCATATGCCTGGCCTAGAGCAACTGATGCATTGACGGCCATTGAATGCCATACAGATCAGCGTAGTCAGTCTTCACCTGCGATTACAACAAATGTCTGCCTCAAAATATCTTTTAATTTCAATGATATTGTGCATGCATTCTTTTTCTCGGAATAATACGTACGTCGATGAACAGGATTTCGACGAATGCAGCAAAAGCCACATAATCACATCGGATTCTTCGTAAACATCACTACACGAAGGGGTAATTGTAGGTCACAATAGCGAGATTATCGGGGGAACATACGCGCATGATGCGTT
The DNA here is from genome assembly GCA_034190875.2 of Urechis unicinctus. Classification (NCBI taxonomy): domain Eukaryota; kingdom Metazoa; phylum Annelida; class Polychaeta; order Xenopneusta; family Urechidae; genus Urechis; species Urechis unicinctus. Next base: position 1,378,447 of record CM067350.1, read on the forward strand.
ATATAGCAGCTGGACGATTGAACCTACTTTAAAGTACAAAACATGGCCAATCGTTTTCAGAACACATTAGCCAAAGTCTTACAACATACAAGTCATTGAATGTGCATATTAAATAGCTGAAAACTGTACGATAACGCCTGGCATGTGAACACATCATTTGGTGCCCAACTTGTAGTTTGTGAATATAAGAAAGACATCAGAGGATAAATCACACACAACGTTATCACAACTGCTCGCAGTTTATAAGTTACTTGGCATACAAATTGCAAACAAACATCCCTAGGGCACAGTGTAGGTCACCACTGTATTGAGCAGTTTCGCATGGTATCATATCTCGAATATATTTGAACTCAGATGCTATCACCTAATGTAAATTGATTAATATTTTGCATGAGTATGTCATCAAAACATACCTGTGCTTATATCCACAATATATTTTGGGGGGACAACTTTTAGCTGTTGCAAGGTTATTGGTTCAATAAAAGGTTTAGCTAAACGACCGGGCGTCTCCTGGTAAACATATTGAAATGCGTGAGCAATATACAAATTGCAGCAATAGGAGTCGCAAGCATAAGTAATAGGCCAATAAGGCCAAAATAGGGGTCAGGGGTTAGAGTGAGGGAGGGTGAAGTGTGTGTGTGTGTGTGTGTGTGTGTGTGTGTGTGTGTGTGTGTGTGTGTGTGTGTGTGTGTGTGTGTGTGTGTGTGTGTGTGTGTGTGTGTGTGTGTGTGTGTGTGGGTGGGTGTGTGGGTGGGTGGGTGGGGGGGGGGGGGGTGACCTGTGGTAGCAAGCGATGTTAAATGGCAGAACACAATTAGCCGGTGTTCGCATGGGAAATGATGCAGGCTTGGAATTTACCAGTGCAGCATGTAGAAATAAAACAGGCGACATAAGTGTGCATGATTTGTACAAGATAAGAAGTGGTGTGAACTATACACCCGAATATAACCACATCTCTTCACAACATAATTGCCCGGTCATACCCATATTAGGCAAAAGTGCATTCGTGACAAGTCCTGTCACATCAGTCTTTTCTTTCGTTCACAATAGAAATATCGACTTTGTTGAAAGGACGTGTGTTTATCAATGTGTTGCCATTGCGTCACACAATTGATCGAGCCTTACATAATTGCAACATATAGCAGTAACTTGGAAAGTGTATGGAGGCCTTTTGTCACACTTAGCATATAAACCATCAAGAAATAAATGACAATGGATGGCGATGCCGTACCGTGTAGGCTGGTAATGGCGCAAATGGGCTATTTTGTAATCGCCTATCGCGAAAAGATTTGATCAGGACCATGTTTGAGTACATTATGGTACCTGACATTAAAAAACCCGACCATACGGAATGCAGAGAGATATAGTTGAATTATTGCCACACAAGTTCTCGTGTTTCAATTCGCCACATGGAGAAATAAACTGTAGTCGCGTAAACCTTATAGCACGTTGAGAAATGTTCTCTGGCACTAATATGCTATAATAACAGCCGTTTTGTTAAGGCATGAGGACCATCGGTTATGGCAATCATAAAGGCCTACGTGTATGACTCAATGTACATAAAATATGAAGTACTATATCAAGTATGCAGTTATCTGCAAATGCGTCTAAATCACAGCAGGTCAGACATTTCAACGGTCATTAAATGTTGATGTTATTTTATATCTCAGTCATTCTATTAATACCGTAGAGTAGTAGTACATTAGCTGGATTTTAACATTACTGCTTCTGCAAATGTGCGTGCTGATGGCAATATCTCAGAGAGTTCATTAAGTGCGATCCACTAATGGAGGCCATTAGAACGAATGCCCTACCAAGCAGCAGCATGAACGAACTCTAATGAGTGCACTCTAAAGGGTATATAGAGCATTACACGCTAAATGTGGGAATGCTATCATTGAAACGGCCTACGTGTAGTTTGCGACAACTATATGTTTTCAATCTGCATAAATGGAATTGCAGCTTTGCTTAAGTAGATTTGCTGAAGTGCGTGGTACACAATGTGGTGACTCAGGCGTTTCAGTTTTTACTGCACATAAAGCAATAAGGGCTTTCCGATATGTATTCCCTTATTTTACGAAACATTTACATAAATGAAATTAGTGTCTTAGATATGTGGCTAACATATGGCCAGTCATTTCACAAATAGCAATTGCCAACAACGCATAAAACCACGTAAAATAACCGCACTTTTAATTCAATTTCAACGCGCGTTTTATGTTTCGATCCACACCAGACACGTACCGGATGTCAAATGACGGCCCTGTATGACTCATCTGGTGAAATGGCATGAACATTCGTTATGAGGCGACGCATCGAATACATCGCTGCTTGTGGCGACACTATGTATTGCCTTTTATGAGACTGTGGAATCGGTTTATGATGCGTGGAATCGGTTTGGTGTGGCAAACTGTGCAAGTTGCATATATAAGGCACCGTGTCAGATAAGAATGTAGTATAAATAGTATAAATGTTATATTAGGTTGAGTATGTAATAGCAGATGTTGTACCACAAACAGCGCCATGCGTCATTCATCAACTATAAAGAAAGGCCGATGCCAACAGACTCTATTTTGCTGAAATTGCTCGATATTAATACATCCACCATGTGAAAAATAACACCAAACTATGCATTAAAATGACCCATTATTTTCCTACGGAATTAATAGACAAATCGCACATAATCCACTAGTTAATTGCTTAGCCTGCTCTACTCATACATCAGTTTGGAACACATTTGCTATGATAAGATTATATTATGATCACGAGTATAGCCTGAAGCAAGCCTAGTCTGTGTTTGCGTGACTGACATCAGAAGACGTAGTTTTGTATAAATCAACAGCAGCAGCTTTAAACTAAACTTCGTCCAGTCACAGTTACCATACATTGTATCTGTTCGTTTGTACCTCGTGTTATTCATTTACTCATGGCTCAATCAACCATGTTTGTTATTATCGTAGGATATAAAAGATAAGCGTAGGCGCTTATAAATATCGATATGTAAACAGGTTGGAATACTGTGCAGTGGGCACATACTAACATACTGAAATAAAAACATGCGGCATGTTTCGTCATAGAGTGGAACACAACATTTACGACAAGTTAATTGCAGCATCGCTGTACATTTCCGATTGTAGTGTACTTCTGATTTGCTATGTGAAAGGTTTACAATTAAATATATACACGTATACTTACCACATTATGACAGCTAATAAATGAATGCAGAATACAAATGACATTATTTAATATGTGATCCACACGATGTTTTAAATGCATCGAGAGTGTGGAATGTTATTAGTTTAATCGATCAATATTATCATCATCATTATTTCTGCTTTGCTCTTCTTCGTTTAAGTTTAGACTTACGCTAATCATGCATATATTGTGCTTGCATAGTTCAGGGTCCGCAATATCAAGTGGTGTTGATGTACATTGCCATAGGCAATAAACGACAGTCGACCTACGGGATGATGAAAGCCAACATGAGAGGCACAATGCGTTGAAAACTGTTTTCATACGAAACGTCAGTTGCAGCCTGACAATACGAGGCGAAAAGGGGCAGCAGGTTTTCGTCATATGACTATGTGATAAATTGCCAACTACAACATGTTCCATTACCACAGGAGCCTACCCAAGTCATATCGTAATGCTGTCTTGCTCGTATCAGTTTGTGACAATTAAAGAGATGTCACTTGCGTTTTACGCTGCCTTCTGAGATAGCAATTACCCGCATAGAAATTGCGCGTTTTGCTATGCAAAATGTTTGACTGTAGAAGTAAGCTTTTTCGTCGTTTTCATTTTTGTACGCTAACTTCGAATTTGGTTTTCGAAAGCTTGGCGTATCTAAAACCATTGAAGGGGTGTCATTAATGCAACAGATAACAAAAACTGAAAAGAAATCGTGGATAACGTGCACTAATTTACCCTTATAGTCTAGGCGGAACGACTACCAAATCCTTCAATGTCATTCGCATCAATGCCCGATCCATCTTGGCCAAGAATCACCAGCCCTTGCTTTATGTTCCTGCAGCAAATATCTTTAGGATTCTAGTCATTTGTTGAATGGCAGTGCCAATACTCGCCATTTACACTTCTTTAGATTGTGTTGGTAATACAAAGTAATTTTTTACTATTTTTTTAATAATTGCTCCTAGTTGCTGTAAATGTCATCAAGTAGGATAATTTAGATTATTAGAGTTCACCATGCGAAAGTTCATCTTAAGAACACCTCATCGCCAACATCCACCTTTTTGGGAGTCCTTAAAACGTAGATTACCATCAAGGCGTCATACAGACTTTATTTGTTAAAGTATCTAAGAATGGATTTACATTTGCATATACCCAATGTAGAGGACAGGATTTCCTGATTAGCTCACTGAATTGCGGTTAGTTTATAAATGAATATTGCTCAGAGTGCATGGCATGTCAATCAGTCAAGACAAACAATTAGACCGCAGTTAAATGTTATTATTGAGAGTTTTGCTTGTCACATTGATATCACATGATTTCATACAGCTATATAATAGAAAGCGCCAAGCTCGTGGTACTTATTGTTGATGATACGGGACTACGCGGCCTTGAAGCTCGTGTGATATTAGAAAGTAGAAAAATAAATAGGATAAAAAACAACAACCAGCCAATGACGTGGGTGATTCACGAGAACTTTGAGTTACGTAAAGGATTTAACTGCACACCAACACTTGTTTGTTATATTGTGCCCGAGAACATTGAAGACAAAAATGTCCATTGAGATTTAACATGGTTATGGAGAACCCATCGTGTTAGCTTTTAATCGTTTACCTATTGTTTATCTACGAACCAAACATGTTTCAAACTGCAGCATCTCAATAGGATATTACAAAAACCTCCATGGGTTGGAGTAAGTTGCACTAACTCTTTCATTAGAAAAAGAAAACATTTACTTTCGCTCTTCAAACGCTCGTCAAATGATATTAACTTTGGTATTTGCACAAGCCTTTCCGGTAATACATCAAATAACCATATGCACGCATTGCCGGATTGCTGGCTCAAAGCATTATTTGTGTCGGTAATATAATTGAGAATACAACGAACTCTGCCAAGCGAGATTTGGAAAGATTTTATAGATGCCGGCGAAATGTGACACAATAGCAGAGTCATGCAAAACTTATTCACTGCCTAATTGCGTATTCTTAAGCAGAGAGATAATGGGGGCTCGTCATAAACCCATATGCGTTTAACTAACAACCAGATTCCACGAGGTTGTCTCATATAATTTTTTCTCTTTAAATACCTTCATTTGTTAAAGGAATTGACACGTAACATAGCGTGATATGTTGAAGTTATTTACGACTAACCCACTAAGCTGCATACGACTTGAACGTGATGTTTTGGTAATTTGTCAGATTTATTTAATAATATGCAGACCATAACGTTAGCATGAATGAGCGAATAAATGAGCTGACCTCTACATGAGATATGGAAGTTTTTTAGTTAAAAAAACTTTGTTAGTCGTGTTTCTAATTATGAAATTTGGGGTTCGTTGGAATAGCTTCTGAAACGCAATATGTTACCAATCGATCTCGTGCGAGGCAACTTACAACGTCTGGCATATGACAGTTCTATGACGTGTAATCAGCGAAATAGACAGCCAGACCACGAATGAACAGTTCCCCTAGCTCTCGTCTGTCAAATGTCATGCATGTCATTACTATACAGCAGAAACTTTCAACATCGTTTATTAATTATCAAGTTGCCTTGACACGTACAAGTAATTACGATACTGGTCGTGTGTAACTGCCGCATGGTCACGAGGCAACGCACTTTAAGGCCTTGTGTATGTGTGTACATGTGATGACTGCGTCAGTAACGTAATAGCTATTCAACGCATGCGCCTACATGGAGTCACTGCTACTGCATGTGAACGAATATTTCATTATCGTGCTACTGTTGCTGACTTCTGTGTTGCGTATTGCAAATCGGAGCTTCCGATCTGCACAACTACGGATTGTACATACATTGCAAGAATGAACGCTTTGTAAAGAGTATAATAGACAGATTTAAGCTTAACGGCAGAACTGTATTTGCCTAGTGGCAACGATTCGTCAACTATGGTTTTGAACATCCAATACAGGCCTTGTGAATGTTTACGTCTGTCACAACAACTGTGCCTGATTGATATACTAAACCTGCATATATAAAAGAACAGAGATAAGCGGAAATAGATATACAGGTAGCCCACTTGTAATGCCTGAAATCAGGTGATATCATGTTGTGGCACATGGGAAGCGCTTCAAAATGCCACATGTTGCCGTACGATCTTGTGGGATGCAAAGAATGGTCAACAGCTTTTGCATTGGTTTAATGATCTAGAACGTAGCTAAAAGCATCTAGCCTTCGGCAACAATATTGTGCTTGATCAATAGAAGTCGGCTTGAATAATATCGTAGCCCGCCAAATGTTGAATGCTTTGTTTCCTCACTACCCATCTGTCCCCGTCAGAGGTTGCCGTTACTGTTGGTGCAGCAAGAAAGCGTAACATGGTTTCTCGATTAAGAAATAGCCTTGAAAGAACAAAGAATGAGGAAACTCTGTGTCAGCTGCTGGCATATATTCATGCAATAACTAATCAGATGATGTTTTCTGTCACATCAAGTGTTTCTTTGCTAAGCTAATATGTCTGCATATGATGACAACACAATTACGGTATAGAGTGAAATTACACGTTTGTTCTTAGTAGCGTCGCGGTTACACAGAGGCGGTCAACAAGGTTTTAAAGGATCTCTAAAAAATATTAGTAAGGTGATGGTTTGTTCTGCCTTTGCATCTATCATTGTGTTTTGGGCATTAAGGTTTTCGCGTGGTATTATGCAGGTCAGTGGACCTTGTCTTGCTTCTAATATCGTCACTGTATCTAGCTTTAAGTTGTTGTTGTTATCGTTGTTCAGCCTGCATAGATAATATTGCTAGTTATCCACATGTACAAAACCGTCTGTAAGCCAGGCATGATTTCAAACGCCGTTGCACTAAAGCATTGCTGAATTTAACACTACGCGCCCGCGAATTAGATGCAATGATTTAGCATTATGGATGTACACTGAGTTATACCCTCTATGGATCATTCATGAGAAAGTCGTTGATACAATAAAAGTACCAGTGATAGCATGCCGGAATTCTGCTTGGAAAACATTTTTAGTCAAATGTATTTAGCCATGAATCAAACATTGTCAGTGGTTTGGTAAACAGCTAATATTCTGAGACTTGGATGTTGATTGCAATTAATATTGAAATAAGGTAATTACATCCATAAATTGCCCATATCAAAACCAGTATCAATGTCAGTGTACACATCTAATCCTCAAATTGAAGCATATGAATCTCAAAGGCTCTGGAGTAAGTAAACAATGTTCTCATATTGCAAAAGACATTCATACACCTACGACAATTAGCCAGTAGCAGAATACGGAATGATATGGAGCACAGGGATAGATTGTGTCTAGCCATTTGACTGATGCTCATGTCACGGTCATGATTATTCACCTTTATTTAGATGTGGTGATTGTGTTGTCATATCGATATATATATATATATATATATATATATATATATATATATAGATATATATATATCTATATATATATATATATATATATATATATATAGATCTATATATAGATATATATAGATATATCTCTATATATATATATATATATATAGAGAGAGAGATATTTAGAGAGATCTCTAGAGATATATATATAGAGAGAGAGATATCTATCATTATCTATCTCAAAGAGACATATATATATATGATATATCTAAGAGATATATAGATATCTCTATATCTATATATCTCTCTATATATATATATATCTAGATCTCTATCTTTTTCTCTATCTCTCTCTCTCTCTCTACTCTATATATGATATCTCTCTCTCTTCTCTTATCTCTCTCTCTCTCTCCTCTTATATATATATCTCTGTCTCTCTCTCTCTCTATGTGTGTCTATCTCTTTCTCTCTCTCTGTCTCCCTCTCTATATATCTCTGTCTCTCTCTCTCTCTATCTCTATATAAATATATCTCTCTATCTCTCTGATATATATATCTATCTCTCTATCTCTATATATATATATCTCTCTATATATCTCTCTCTCTATCTATATATCTATATATATGAATATCTATATATCTCTATCTCTCTCTCTGCATATGTATATATATGATATTATCCATGATATCATCCATGCTTGGCGAGTGATGCACTTTGGCTTTGTATGATTTTGGAATATATACTAGCTTTCATCACTTAGTGCAGCTATTATCATTCACCAAATCGACATGTTCTTCAAATAGGGTTATATCCTGCAAACCTTTATCAAGTTCGCAGACATGGAAATATGAGTGGTTGGCAGTATGATTCAGAAACATATGACATTACAAAACATGATAAAATATACGACAACACAAAGTAATTCACTCAAGGTATATTCACTTGTATAGAGAAATTGGACTGTTTCATGGGACAAACCAAATGTTATTTTCCTCTCATACTCGACATATTTTCAGCGATTGCAATAACCTAAATTGTCGGTTTATAATGCCAAAAATATTAAACTGCATAGCTTTTTTGCTCATTGCGTAGATGAGAGCTCAATCATTGTAAGAGGGGCAACTCATAGCCTCAATATGTTAGCTTTTCTTTGTATAGAATATGAAAACTAATGGGACATCCGCAGAAATGTTGATTATATGATAATATATGCAGCATACTTGGTCGCTTAAAATTCTTCATGTCATTAAGCATAACATGCAATACAATGTGACGGAACTTTCAGAATGCTAATTCAAGAGTTTTATACAAGTGTTAGGATTACAAATAAATTTAAGTGTAAACTTACGGCTTATTTACACCGGTAGTTAAATTAAATATTGAACGTTGCGATTATTATTCGTACGCCAGAGTGCATTGCAATTATGGGTCACTATTGAAATCCGTCATTTGTCCACAAGACCTTTCGCGTGGATTGCGACTGTATACGCTTACGTTGTAGATGCATCTTTAAAACGACATAAATAAGATGAAATGAAGCATACTGCAGAGATAGTTTTATTGCATGTGACAATACCTGTATGAAGGAGTATATTTACAGGTTTGAACAATTGCCAACCTTGCCGCTGTAAATAGGATATATATAAATGTCAATCGCTGAATGTTGAAAGCGCTCTATTAAAGCCATACTAATAAATAGGGCCCTTTATGTTATGTGAATGTAGCAAAGGTACTGTGCATGTCATACTTCTACAGAATCGTCTACAACAGCTGGGTTATCTACTCTTGTGCGTTGTTCACAAATCAACACTAATGGCTGCTAGGATTATCATTAAACCAAGTTTATCTCCTGGAAACCCATCAGCAGATGCTTGAAACACTGTAGCATCTTTATCTTCTTCCATATATAATGAAAGTGACTCTTATTCCAAAGTAGGTTTTATATATATCCTTTGCCAGTTATTATCAGTGAGCCCAATTATTCTAATGATATTATGAAAAAAAACCCATAATTCACGAACGCCCATCAGCTTCAACGATTAATTCGTAATGTAATTTATGATAATATGAGCCATTTAATGTAACTACTATTAAGGCGTCAGTAATGCCAGACTTTGCAGCGCTTGTACTTTTTTATTAACATGGGCCACCATAATGCGCAATTTGTAGCATGGTGCCGTCTTGGTGAGAACAAAGTCAACTTCACGTCGCCTGCGCTGGTTATCAAAAGGCTAGGCGCTTTCATATCGATGGATATACACAGGGAACCCGGCTCTTCGCCACCTGATGTCTATTGTATTATTCAGTCTAGCATGTAATATAATGAAACCCGCCAAGATGAATTGACATAAGGTTGATTATAAAACATCGATGGTAAGTATTGTGTAAACGGCAATATACAAGCCGATGGCTCAGAGTTGCCCGCTTGATGAACAGGATTCATCCAAACAATTGAATATATGACGAATCTGATGTCCTTTGCTAAAAGATAACATACATAGTACCTAAATATGTCATCTTGCTCTTAATTGGTTGGAAATGTGCCCTTTAACGGTACATTCTAATAGGAGATATGCTCAGCATGTTTTTATGACAACAATCACTCATAAAGTGTGACTACAACGAAAAAAGGTATCTAAGCCGACCTTGCCACATTAGATTCCCGATGAGTATATATCATTTCCATTAGCATGCACCTCAGGTGGGCTGTATCCATGGTAGAACTAAAGCAAATGACATAGAAAAACAACAACGCTATCTGGAATATGCAGGGCAATTCGTGAAATTATTTTCAGATAGTAAAATAGTTTGTATCGCAGAACGATTGCATTTACTGTTCGACTGCACAAATTATGGTAGCTCAAGTATATTATATAATGATCCGTCCTCGCTGAGTTGCAAATGTAGCTGCGTTGAATCTCACTGCTTAAGCAATTGGCGTGAAGACATGAAGACAACGTATAAAATGCGAAACATTCACAGGTACTTGTTTAGGGAATTTTACCATATGACTCGTCATGTTTGCGTTTGTGTACATGTGTTCGTGTGTGTTTGTGTGTGCGTTAGTAGTGTAAGAGGTACCCCTACTTACCTCGTTTTTGACGTCGAACGATGGACGAAGTGGATTGCGCAACATATTTTTCGCTGACGATCGCTTCCGGATTCGGTGCGATATTTTGATGACATCATTCTATTTTTGGAAAGTGATTTCACCATCTGTTCCGTCCTTGAAATCTTTGCGACCTTGGTTTTGCGACCTCATGGAGGCGCGCTATTTTGGATGAGGTCATTCTATTTTTGGAAAGTGATTTCACAATTTTCGTCGGATATGTCGTCATAGTTTGCTGAGCTAAGCTAAGTGATGGGATAGAGGGTGTATATAAAACGGGAGAGTGTCTCAGTTCTGCGTTCAGTTATAATCATGGCTGGGAAACGGATGAGCGACGCGGACTTGTTAAAAGCCGTGGCGCAAATTGAAATGGTGGCAGCTCATAAAAGACCTATCAGCACGCCCACAAAAGATGGATGACCAAGGAACGTCGCCTGATGGGTGGGATATGATAATTAGCCTTTACAGTGGTTTGATGAAGCCATTGTTCTCAAGAACCATGCGTCGTGTGTGGAACGGGCGTATGTCAAGCCGAGAACCAACAAAAGATGTATTCACATTGCGTTGGAAGAGCCTTGGATAAGGTGGACGAACATCACGTCACTTTATTATGGCGCTTGTTGTGTGAGCAACACAATTGGACTGAACTGTGTCGTTGGCTCTCTAGAGAGTATCGACGTACCATGTTAGGTTTTTGTGTGACCACCGAACACTGGTCTAAAGTCTTAATGGGGGAACCTTATGACTGTAAATATAATAAAATCATTAGACGCATGAATATATATGATTGGTGATTGAATAAAAAGTGATGATATACTTTAATTGAATTTCTTTTTGAGTTCTACTTATCACGACACTATCTACCTATCCTATCTATAAAAAGAGTGGGGAACTGTGAATGATAACTCAGTATAAGAATGGATCGAGCCTTAAAACACCCCTTTAGTTGCGTGATAGCTGGTCCGAGCGGCTGTGGAAAACTTACTTTGTTAGTGAGTTAATCAAAGGTAGTCACATTGAGCCACCACCCGACCGAATCGTGTGGTGTTTCGGAGAGTGGCAAACAATGTACACTCAACTACCGCACGTGGAATTTGTAGAGGGATTGAATTTTGAGACAGATCCTCAACAAAGAACCTTGTTGATCATCGATGATTTGATGGAAGAAACTGACGAACGCGTCACTCGCCTATTCACCAAAGGGAGTCACCATGGCAATCTTAGCGTGTTGTATTTAGTACAAAATTTATTCGGAAAGAATAAAGAACATCGAACAATCAGTTTGAACGCTCATTATTTAGTGGTATTTAAGAACCCTCGGGACGCTTCACAAATCATGCATTTAGCCAAACAAATGTACCCGCGAAACATCAAGTATGTACAAGAAGCCTTTTCGGATGCTACTTCGCAATCTCACGGTTATTTGTTTATCGATTTGAAACAGGCAACACCAGATCACTTACGGCTACGAACTGACATACTACGACCCAATCAAGTTGTACACCTACAGAAATAAATACCGTCGATCATCGGACGACCGCCATTCTTATCGTTAGACATAGATCATGGCAGAGCGTCTCAGAAAACACGCTGATACATTACGAGTGATGGCTAAAGCCAAACCCCCTGTCAATAGGGCTTTGATTCACACGGCTGACAAAGAATTGATAAATTGTCTATGTGAATGTGCACTCAATGTTTTAAAAGGAAACGTATCCTTGACTTCAGTTCAGAAGCGTAAATTAGCCCGATACAAACAAGGTCTGCGCGCTTTGATCTCACCTAAAACTAACGTCAAGAAAAAGAAAACAGTATTACAAACCGGTGGTTTTCTCCCGGCGTTATTAGGACCTATTTTAGGTATCGCTGGTCCGTTGTTAGGCAAACTATTGGGCTAAAATTATGGCTAAGAAAATGATGTTGGTTGATCCCCGGGTACTGTCAAGTGGCGTTACGATCAAGCTCCCACTGTCGACGTGTTATCCAACTTGGATGCGGAGATGAGGGATGTCCTGAATCGTAGTGATTTATCGGAGGAGGCTAAAGTAGAATCTTATAACCAAATTTTAACAAAACACCGCGAGTATTACCGCCAGCACAGAACCCCGACACCTCACACAGCCTTAGCTAATACCCGCCCCACACACCCAAACAAGAAGATGTGTCTATTGCGGAAGTTGTAGAAACCATCCCTGATAAATTTCAGAAAAAAGGGCGTTTGCTATTAGAACGCCTTCGAAAAAACCCAGACGTGGGTTGGAATGAACGAGGGGATTTAACGATTAAAGGACAAGCCGTTAGTGGGACTAACGTGACGGATTTGGTTAACGATGTGTTGAGACGACGTAAACACTTTGAACCAGAGGGTTGGAAAAGATTTGCTGAAGCGTTGCGGGATTTAGTAGGTCACCCCGATCGATGGAACTATATCCCACAGGGTGCGATGCAAGTAGATAAAAGACATGGTGAGGAGGAGCCTGTAACACAAAATTGGACGTCATGGAGAAGTTAAGTGTGTATTTCGACCCTGAGGCACCGGCCGCGTATGGAGGGGTGCAGCCATTGGTTAGAGCTACCAAACTCAAAACAAAGGCAGTCAGACAATGGTTGGGCGAGCAAGATGCCTATACATTACATAAACCGATCCGTCGTCGATTTCGAAGACGACGCGTCATAGTCGGGGGGATTGACCATCAATGGCAAGCCGATTTAGTGGACATAGCTCGCTTAGCCAAACAGAACCAAGACATGAAATTTCTCTTGACCTGTATCGATGTATTCTCGAAATATGCGTGGGTGATACCACTAAAAAATAAAACGGGTGACAGTTTGATTCAAGCCTTTGAGAGTATATTAAAACAAGGGCGGAAGCCCCTGTGTTTACAGACCGATAAGGGTGGAGAATTTATCAACCGTAAATTTCAGTCATTTCTTAAGCAGCAGGGGATTCGCTTTTTTACCACCCACAACAAAGAAACCAGCTAGCATAGTCGAGCGGTTTAATCGTACGTTAAAAACTAAAATGTGGCGTTATTTTACCAAACACAACACCAGTGTTTATCTACCGGTTCTGGCTTCGCTGGTGAAAGGATACAACGTCAGTTATCACCGCAGCATCAAGCGCCCCCCGATATCAGTCTTGGTGCGTAATCAAGAAGACACGTTGATGACATTATACGGGGAACGCTCTGATGGGGTTAAACGACCACGGTATGATATCGGGGATCGTGTCCGCATCAGTCAAGCACGGGGTAAATTTAAAAAGGGTTACACTTCCAATTGGAGCGAGGAGTTGTTTCGGGTGGAGAACGTTCACTTAGGCTCCCCTAATGTGTATACGATAAAGGATGATAATGACGAAGTGTTAGAGGGAACATTTTACGCGGAAGAATTACAGAAAGTGAATGACAAAGCATGGTATAGGGTTGAAAAAATTATCAAAGAACGTAAACGGAAAGGACAAAAACAATACTTTGTCAAGTGGTTTGGCTACCCTGCCAGTTTTAATAGTTGGGTCAGTGGTGTGGAGCTGTATAAAAACTGAGATTTGGAACAGAAGCGTCATTAGGATGGAAGATCAGAGAAGTGATCGGGTGTGGACCATATTTGGTCGGGAAATTCCGAAAGCCGAAATCGTGTTTTTCACACAAATCCTCATTGTAGTATAATTGAATCACAAGTGGTCGGTGACACGATGGCCCCCTTGTTACGCACAGTTCCTGTGGACTACGACGGGTGCACAAAATGGTGACCCAGACATGCGAACAGATATTTTATTACCCTGTGGGCACCAAAACCTTTTGTACCATAGAAATTGATATAAGAGACGACACGGGTCAGTCCGTGGCATTCGAAGACGGACATGTGATGGTGACTTTACATTTCCGTGAAACCAAGAAGAACTTAATTTGAGTCTCATGGCATCACCATCATGAGTTTCATTCTGACCCTACCTTCCAACAGTTCAATAAATTATCACCCCAACAACACGTTGACACGTTACTTAACTCGACTCCCCAAAGCTGTACAGTTGGAAGGGGCTTGGGAAGTAGGATTAGCGGAAATTCAGTACCCTTACACGTGGTACAATGTTACTGAGGACGAGGGGTTGGTCGTCATGGATCGCGTGGCTGGTGCGCTCAATCTCCCCCCGGATATCTGTTGCAGTGAGCGATATGACATTGTGAGTGAATTTGCAGAGGCCCGTCCCAAATATTTTCACATTACCCCCTGGTTTTTATACGACCGGATCGTTGATAGAAGCCTTTGCAGCCAAGTTAAAGGAGCAAAATGAGGAGCGAGTGCGTCTCACCTACAATCGAACACGACAGACAGCAACTATGACCCTAGACAATGAGTCAGTTGTAGTTTACATGGACGAGGGGTTGCGTCAAAGACTCGGTTTTGAAATGGGGATTTTTGAGAACAGTCAAGTCGGTCAGCACATTGTTGACCCTGATCGAGGCTTGTACGGACTCTATGTCTATTGTAATCTCATCGAAGCTCAGGTGGTAGGAGACACCGTGGTCCCCCCCTTCTGCGTATTATTCCAATCGATCACGATCGTCGCGGGCAGTTGATCAACTCCACGTATAAAAAGATATTTTATTACCCGATAGCCACCAAGACTTTTTCTACTATAGAAATCGATATAAGAGATGACACGGGTCGACCCAGTCCATTCGAATCTGGTAAAGTGACAGTGACGTTACATTTCCGTAAAATCAAGAAAGCTATATTTTGATAACCATGGCTGATATTTACACCCCGTATTACCTGAACCAAGCGGGTGGAGGGCTCCCCGTGTTTTCCGGTGCCAGAAGTCAGCGTGGACATGGCCTTGGTAATGTGGTTGGTGGTCTGGCTAAAATGGTGTTACCGCTGGTTCGAAAAGTTTTACATGTCGTTAAAAAACACGCCTTGAAAACAGGAGTGAGGGTGGTTGGAGATTTGTTGGGAGGGAAGTCTCTGAAACAGTTGGCTAAGAAACGATTGTTACAAACCGGAGAGGAAGTGTTCGATCAAATAGTTCCACCCAAACAACCGCGTCGCCGACCACCATTCTCTATAAAACGACTCGCACGAGGTAGGAACAGTAGTTCACGCCGTCGCCGTGGAACAACTCGGAGGTTACCAAAAGATATTTTCGGTTAGATCATGGCACTGGTACACCCCCAATCTTGTCCCTGTGTCAAAAGTGAATTAGACCTTTTTTCGATTCCCCCAACTCAAAGCAGTGTCGATCATGGATCGTGGATCGAATTCCATCCGGTAGCTGCTTTAGGTTCGGGTCCAGTCAAATTCTACATCAGTGGGTCGGGTGATGATTATATCGATCTGAACGACACGTATTTACAAGTGAATGCCAAAGTGGTGAAAAAGGATGGGGAGGTCTTGGCGGCTGATAGTGCTGTAGCACCCGTTAACCTCTGGTTACACTCACTCTTTTCCCAAGTCGATGTCTCTCTCAACGAAAAACTTGTGTCCTCCTCGACAAACACATACCCGTATCGCGCTTATATGGAAACGCTATTGAGCTATGGTTCGGAAGCCAAAAACTCTCAGTTAACAGCTAGTTTATGGTACAAAGGCACCCCAAAACACATGGACGCCGTGGGTGGTACTCACAACAAGGGGATGATAGCTAGAAAGGAACGAGCTCAAGAGAGTGCATTGTGGATATGATGGGCAAATTACATTTAGATTTATTTAGTCAAGAACGCTATTTATTAAACGGCGTAGATTTGAAGTTGCGATTAGTACGCAGCGGTGACAGCTTTGCCCTTATGGCCAATCCTGCAGATGGATTTGCCCCTAAAATAGTTATGCAATCCGTGACCTTATTCGTACGCAAAATAAAGTTGAACCCCACCGTGCAACTAGCTCACATTAAGGCTTTAGAACGAAGCCCAGCTAAATACCCCATCAGACGCATAGAAACCAAAGTGTTTTCTGCATCTCAAGGAGCTATGACGATCAATCAAGAAAATTTATTTTTGTGTCAGTTACCCAAACGAATTGTAGTCGGAAGTGTTGATAATAGGGCGTTCAACGGTGATTACACTCAGAACCCCTTCAACTTTAAGCATAACGACCTCACATTTTTAGCTCTGTACGTTGACGGGCAACAAGTGCCCGCAAAACCATTACAGCCCGATTTTAATCACCATATATACACCCGCAGTTATGCTAATTTATTCATTAGCACTGGACAACTCTATCAAGACGAAGGCAATGTCATAAGTTGGAGTGATTATCCCAATGGCTATTCACTATTCGCTTTTGATCTGACCCCTGACCTGGGTGATAGCGGCACTCATTTTAATTTGTTGAAACAAGGAAACGTGCGCTTGGAAATGCGTTTTGGTACGGCCCTAGAACGTACCATTAATGTCATTGTGTATGCCGAATTTGAAAATATGATTCAAATTGACCGAAACCGTAACGTTCTGTTTGATTACGCTGCCTAACAATGGATACCAGGCAATTACACGAGCTCTTACAAAAAGACGCTTTCACTCGAGCTACTGTGCGCGGAGTGTTTGCGCGGAATAAATTACCCCGCCATGTCAACTACCCCAGCGGTTTCGTTTGTAATACGCATCCAGCTTCCAAAAAAGGCAAACACTGGATTGCTATTTTCATTGATCATAATGAACGAGGCGAATATTTTGATTCTTACGGACTACCTCCTATTCATAACGTATTTGTGAAGTTCTTGACCAAGCATTGTGTGAACTGGACTTATAATACAAAGCCATTACAAGACTTTAATTCCAATACTTGTGGACTTTATTGTTTGTATTTTTTAAAGAGACGATGTCGTGGAATAAGTTTGAACCAATTGCTGGCTGTATTTACCGACGATTATTCAACCAAAGATAAGCTGGTGACATGTTTAATTCAAGGCAAATAAACAACGCGTGTTGAAAATGTACGACGTTTTTATTCTTAGTTTCTCTCACAGCCTTTAAACATCAATTTCTTACAGAGCGCACATCCATCGATTACATAACACCTTCACTTCAATTTATTACATAATAACACATATCAATTTCTTAAATAGCATATTAATGTATCACACATCTAAAGGTTTAGTGCTTACACCATCTGCATTCACAATTCTCTTGGGGTAAAAATAACTTAATCCATCTCTAATTTGCGAATACTAATACATTGTGTTATTGTTAACGCGAAAGCCACGGTTCACACCGCGACCCGATTTTTGTTCTCTCAGCACATTCATATATTTCTCCTTGTTCAGGTCGTTTTGACGCTTATTGAGTCCTTTACACGAGGCTTTATCCGTAGTTCCATAACAGTAATAGGTTTTACTGCACAGTCCGATAAAACCATCTCCACTCCACTCCTCTTTAAATAACCCCGGGGTACGTTTATCATATTTTTGGCGGGTCACACAGCATGGTTGAGGTACCCACGGGGTTCCGTTCGTTTTACACTGTATAAAGTCGTTGTTGTGATCATCACACGCTACAGCTGGCAAACACTGAGGGTATTCTCGGTAAAATTGTTCTTTCATGTTGGGTTTGATGACATCTGTTAGATGACTACTACTAAGAGCGATATAACTACTATCAGTGTCCATCTGTACATAGGCAAAATCAGATCTCGCGACATACTTGTCAATAAAATCATAGTAAAATTCAAGCATTCTTAATTTAGCGTATTGATAAACAAAATAGCCTATTTGTTGGGGTAAGTCGAGATCAATGGTGGTTTTGGCCATGTCGAATTCAAATAGGTTGGGGGTTAATTCGTTCAAGGCTCTGAATCTTTTGTCGTTGATCAATTTCTGACCCTCTCGGTAGTCGGCGTATCTGACATCACGGTGTTTAGTTTTATCCGTGACGCATTTACCTACAAACATAGACAAATTAGTACAAATCAACAGCACTTGACGGGTTTTTTTTTTTTTTTTTTAAATCATAAATTTGAAATAAATTTGAAAATAACAATTAAATCAATATATTTTACAATAATACATTTTAGTATATTTACCATAGGCCGAATTTCCAAGTAGCTTAAAAGTTTCGGCTATAACGGTCTGACTTGGGTCGACATCACCCCCACGTCTACACACAAACAAGAACATTATCAAAAATAAAATTCAACGCTTGAAAGAGTATATCACATATAACTATAAGAGTATATCATATATATTCGTGCATACCTGGCGTCTGATACGGTCTCGGCAAATCGTTTGAAACAGGCTGTGGGTTCATACTCCAGTGTTTGGTATATCTTTGTGATCACCAGGCCATGTTCCAAGTACCATTTCAGTAGTGGGCTAGCAAGCAATATTTTCACACCTTTGTAGCTCCCTATCAACGTCCGCCATTCCGTCTATTTGAAAATAAATAATAAAAATCGTTATGACATCATAATGATCGCAACAAAATACATTAAACTTGTGTACTTACTTTCATATCAGCATATCCCATAAAGGGTCCGATTTCATCTCGGGTCACCCTTATTAACTCACTGGGTTTCAGGTACGTGTATATCTACTTCAGCCATTTCAAAAAAGGTTCCGTCACATATATTGGCTATGAGCTGTTTTTCCGTCAAACCGGTTCATGGTGGTTGAGGTCGACTGTACGTGAACGCTTTGATCTGAGGGTCTGTTTTTCGTTTTTTTGTCCATTAACATTCCCACACAGCTACGACATCATAACCTAATCCTCTCAAATACTGGGTATTTCTTTCTGTTTCGGTATATAAATCACACATTAGTTTTCCACTGATGGGGCTATGGGTCAATTTCAGACACGGACAACCATGCCATACACATCCGTGAAACTGATATACTGTTTGCGTTTCTTTGCACCAACCGTCTACGGGTAATCGCCGGGCGCCAATTCGTTTTTCCCCTCTGTTTAGACGATGTTGTATTTGATTTTGTGAGCTGTGTGCTATCCAAGCCAACCATTCATCCGCTACACCACGTTTTTGGGTCTGAATTGGTTTAAACTCAGGCGCGTGACGTCGGGTCGGAAAGTTGGCTGGCATGGGTTGACACAAAGCCCACAGATACAAGGCATTCGCATCATAACCTACGATTCCTTCACACAACTTCGCTTCATTTCCGTTCTGTTCACGCCTGATGTAAGTTTTTCCTTTTTCGTGGTAACGATGAAAGATGATTGAGGGTCCGCCCACTATTCCATTTTTAATCAACCAATAGATGTCGTTGTTCTTTTCGTCAGGTAAGGTAAAATAATCTTCCAAGTCTTGAAATAAATATCGCATGGTTAATCCGGGCACTGATATTCCATCCTTCAACATATCTATACCTCTCTCACTGTAAAAACTACTCTGTTTCTCTATGGCTTCCAGAAACGGTTCGACATCTAAATTGTTGTAATATATCAAAAAGTCTTTAAAAGTCTGCATATGACCTGCTTCCCACGCTTCTTGACATTCAGCGTATTGGTCAGCTGTAATGTTTTCTTGTTTTAACGTACTGTAAAAAGCTGCATGGGGTGGTAATTCTGTGTTGTTCAAACGATCGAGTGTCACCCATTCATACGGGAAATATCCCTTTTTCTGTTCGCATTGAAAGGCTCGTAGGTATTTGTCGTATGTATATCCAGGTGCAATAAAGTTGGTGATATCCAAAAACCGTACATGGTCCGTTTCAATGCACATGAATGAGTTTTTTCGTTTGATTGTATACTTGATGATGAATGTTCTTGCAGGTAAGTTGTCAACGGTATTTTCACAACGTTGAGGTCATAATTCGATGAGTTGAATCCGACTAACGGTAATACATGTAAATAGTTGTCGAATTTGTTCTGTAATTTCTGCAATGGATGTTCTCCCTTAGCGACCGGGTCCCGTTGATGCGTGACATTGATTTTCTCTTGTAACTGGGTTAGGGCAGCTTCGTATTGAGCAAACATCAGTAGATAGGCGGCGTTTGATATCTCCTCTATATACATCATCATCCTGTCAATCAATGTTTGTGCGTTTCCTTCCGTTACAAAGCATTTTGGTTCTGTATAATCAGGTACATTGCTGCATGCACTCACTGATAACGGTACGTGTTTTTGGTCCCAGGTGACTTTGGGTGAATTGACGGGTAGGTTGTCTTCTCCAAAATAACTTTCAAAATCATAGGTGGCTCTGTAAGGGTAAATACCGTCTTCTATTTCGATTCCTTCGTCCCGTAACGCTTCAAAGATAGTGGGTGGTAGATGAAAAAAACACCGCCTGGGTACTTGTATTTCGTTTCCACAGTACATTTGTTTTCGTGGCGATGTAGTTTTTTCTCACTTTTCCACAGCTTCTGACAGGTACCACAAATATATGATTTGCTATAAAGGTCAAAGTTTTTTATGTAACTAAAGTGATTTTTGTGCAGGTTCAATTTCAAGGTCGAGGCGAATTTTGTACGCGTTCGCTTGACCAAAGTAGCTACCTGAAACACATATAACAAAACGATCACATCTCATATTTCCATTTCGATATCAAATGATTACATCGTTTATGTTGTTACTTCTGTTTAATCACTACAAGACACACTTACTTGATTCTCGTCTAGCGTATACACGGTGATATTCACTTCGAATTGTTTTGTTTTGTCTTTCGACGTCTTCAAGAGGTACACCCGGAAATATTTTTTTCTTTTGTTTGGGGTAAGCAGTCTTTAACAATGTTTTTGCTGCGTTCTCTAGACTCCTGATCTTCGCTCCTCTGTGTAAGGCCAGTGCCCTGAAAAAGCACAATCGGTCTTGATACGGTTTACCCGTGGTTTTCTTTCGGTCTAACAAGTTGATGGCTCTGTTTGTTTTCAGGTGTTGTTCCGGTATAACAGGTGGTGGGTAGCCGATCACGTGATCTTCGATTGGGTTCACAAAGATGGTCAAATTAGTCACTTCCTCTACACTCCATTTCGAATCCGGTCGTTGGTTCTGGGCGTAGGTTAAAATGTCTGTTTGTGTTATTGCATCTATAGCCCTCTCAAAATCATCGGCATTCCGTACGACTAGAGGGGTTGGTAGCATACGATGGTTATTGACGGACGAATGAAAGTACCGCAATTCATCTGATTCTTTGTGACGTAATTTTAAAGGCTGAATCGCATTCCCCAAATATATACTGATTGAGGTTGGGCACATCTTCTGATAAACTATAATTGTAAACAGTTTGCAGGCTTCCAAATCGCGTATGAGTCCGTATAGCTCTTTCATTCGCAGCCAACACAGCTTCTGTCGACATAATCATCGATAATCTGTCAGTATAAATATCACCCAAAGTCATAAAGCTTTCCATTACGTCATTCCTCAATTCTACCGGTAATAGACCTATCCTTTAATAGACCTACCCTTAGCGTTGTCGACTGTAGCGCCATTTCCAGTTTGTGTCGGGGGGCTGTGTTGAGCGTTGTTTAACAAATTCAGTGCTGCATTGGCCTGTTCGATTGCATACGCATCCATAGCGGCGTGTAAAATATCTTCGTCTCCCGTCAACACTAAAACACACACGCGTAACAAAAATAAATAAATAAATAAATGACGTATACGTGGTAATTCTATAATTCAGGTATAGAAATAAAATCATACTCACTGCTTTCCATCTCGATTTGCGCCACGGCTTTTAACAAGTCCGCATCGCTCATCGGTCTACTGCGTTTGCACACATCATTGAAAGCTTCTAGCTGTCTCTTCTCAGCCATGGTTATAACTGAATGCAGAACTGAGACACTCTCCCGTTTTATATACACCCTCTATCCCATCACTTAGCTTAGCTCAGCAAACTATGACGACATATCCGACGAAAATTGTGAAATCACTTTTCCAAAAATAGAATGACCTCATCCAAATAGCGCCCAGCTCAATGTATTGACATGAGGTCGCAAAACCAAGGTCGCAAAGATTTCAAGGACGGAAAATATTCGAGCAGATGATGAAATCACTTTCCAAAAATAGAATGATGTCACCACAATATCTGAGGTGAATGCGAAATCGACTGACAGCAGGGTTGACAATGATATACGCTTGAGTAATTTTAGCGCTAAGGGGAGGCAACTCACAATGACTAATTTATCAAATCGTTTGACATGAGTCGTTATTTAATTAAGATAGATGCGCATCGTGAATTCAGCGATCGGTAAATCACATTCCCAGCTTGTGTAATTATACCACAGATTCACCGAGTACAATTAATAACACAAACACCAGTATAACATTTATATATATATTTATTTAAATTTAAAAAAAAAATTTCTACTATCTTCATCCTACAAACAAAAACAAAATATATTTTAATCTCTAAGAATAAACCAAAATAAAATTCCAGAGAATCTTAAACATTTGCGGTACTCACTGTTTTGTAAAAGATGTTTGGGTTCCCTGCAAACAAAGAAATATAGACTTACAACAGATACAAAAAAGTCAACGAATCTATACTATGATATAGCGTGCTTTAAGCAAATACTCACAGTACGGGATAGGCCGTTACGAGGGACCCGCCCTTTGTAATAACTTTAACCCAACGGGTGGGGGCCGAGTCATATCCAGGATACGCCCCTGTAACTCCAACTATGTTGTCCAAATGCTTATAACAAACGTTTTTATGATATCCAAAACGCTCCTCCAAATCGGGGGTTCTCATTAATTGTTCCACTAAACTAGAATAGTTGGATTGGTAAAATTTAGATTTTGTCGGATCCGTTGAAATAAAATGACTGGCGTAAATGTGCTCCATTATGACAAAATATAGATGAAAACTATTTGGAAGTAAAGTTACCATCCGCTATTTGTAACCCATAACTCCACCCCCATTTTGAGAAATATCCAATGGTCAAGTTTTAATCCATCTGTCGTTATATTTCCCTCCTATGTAAGACTCATATGCTAGTAAGATTCATTCACGTGAAAACTTCAATCGACCGACATATCTGACGAAAATTGACTTTTAATAGCCATTTACAATCTCCTCAATAAAACTATCACCCAAATACCGCCCATTCATCACATCAGGTCGAAGGTCAACAACCTTCCTAAGCCCCAAATGAACTCACTCGAATACCGTACATTGCGTGAGCCTGCTAAGGTCACCAATTCAATATATCACCACATGTCATGGGATAAAGGAAGTTAATAGCAACAAATCACCTCGTAAACACCGTCTTCATATCTGAACAGACGGTGAATACTCCCACTAACATTAACGCTATCCTTCACTTCTCTTTCAACACCATTACCGATAATTGACTTTTAATACCCATTTACAAACTCCTCAATAAAACTGCCAAAAATGACCTCATCCAAAATAGCGCGCCTCCATGAGGTCGCAAAACCAAGGTCGCAAAGATTTCAAGGACGGAACAGATGGTGAAATCACTTTCCAAAAATAGAATGATGTCATCAAAATATCGCACCGAATCCGGAAGCGATCGTCAGCGAAAAATATATTGCGCAATCCACTTCGTCCATCGTTCGACGTCAAAAACGAGGTAAGTAGGGGTACCTCTTACACTACTTGCGTTTGCGTGTGTGTGTGTGCGAGAGAGAAAGAGAGAGAGAGAGAGAGAGAGAGAGAGAGAGAGAGAGAGAGAGAGAGAGAGAGAGAGAGAGAGAGAGAGAGAGAGAGAGAGAGAGAGAGAGAGAGAGAGAGAGAGAGAGAGATTTCACGGGTAATAGACTAGTGGGGATCATGAGCCAATCGATGACTGTCCGTCAAAGACAACGTCTCAATTCACGCCGACTATAACGACCTAAGGGATATAAAGGCAGTGGGTATCAGGTGATGGATGCGGAATTTATACCCCGTCTCAATAAACTCTCCAAGATTGGGTTACAGAGTTCATTAATAAATGTAGACAGCCTATATAGCGAATTGAAGCTAAGCCTATGCCATCATAAACATTTTGTGATGGCTACAGGGCAACATGCCTCTATCCTCAAACGTCATTCCAAGGTCAAATACATAGCCTTAGTTACCGAGCATAAAACTATGCGACGCTAATAAATGTTTTACACGGCACGAACGAAAGCCTAGGAGTGTTATCCTACCCTTAAATTATTCATGAATGACTATAAAAAAGTTAATGATAGATAGACCTCCAGAGACGCCATGTACGGAAAGCGCATCATATCTGTTGGGAGAACACTGTTTGCTCGATCCCTGTACATGTTGTTAAACGAAGTCAACGCTGCCCAACACAACGTGACAAATACAAACATGCAGCTGCAAAATGCTATCACCACCAATAACTTATTCGTAGAACGGATCCATAAACAACTATGTCAACAGTGTAAAAGCAAATAGAACATCTAGGGGTTACTGCTGTTGCGTCTCTGCAATAGAGCGACTGAGAAATGTCCTTGGTGCAGACTACGTGGTGATCACCGATTCTGTTTATACGAACAGATTACCACAACGAGCCCAATAACAATGAGTATGCTTGATGATGTACGTCATATCATCTCTAACATGCTCGACACATCCCTAGTTTCCGACATTATTATAACAGTTTGTTATTATAACTGCACTCAAATGTACTAATCTCGAAATATATGGACTTGTAGTGAAATATGTTCACTACATTCTTTGTTTGCTTGTTATAATGCAATTCTATACATCTATTAATGGCTACTTAGTAGATGCGGTATTGCATATATATATAGATATATATAAATATATATATAGATATATTTAGATATATATATACATATATATATATAAGATTTTATAGATATATGTGGAGAGATAGAGGGGGAAAGAGATCTAGAAATATAGAGAGATTAGAGAGAGATATATAGAGAGAGAGAGATAGAGAGAGAGATAAAACGAGAGAAAGAGGGAGAGAGAGGGAGAGAGAGATAGAGATCTCTCTCTGTGTCCCTCTCTCTCCCTCTCTAGAGAGAAAGAGAGAGGGAACTCTAGATCTCTAAATAGAGAGAGAGAGAAAGAGAGATCGATCTCTCTCTATCTCTTATATATATAGGGAGATATCTTTACACACATGTCTTTTAGATATAGACATGACATATATCTCTCTCTCTCTCTATCTCTCATAGATCTCTCTCTCTATCTATCTCTCTCTCTATCTCTCTCTCTCTCTCTCTCTCTCTCTCTCTCTCTATATCTCTCTATATCTATATATATATATCTATCTCTATCTATATCTATATCTATATATCTATCTCTATATATATTAGGTTGAATGAGCTAAACAATCACCTTTAGGCGATAACAACATGAAAATGCCACTCATGCACGAAATGCTCAATAAACATGAGGCTTAACACTCTCCTAAAAACTACCTACACCTTAATGCGTAAACAATTAATCTCCCTGGATATGTGCAATGATGTGGTAAAATATTTGCAGTATAACAAAAACTAATTTGTCAATGTTATCACTAGACATGCTCCCAAAGCAATTTTTATAAAACAAAAACAATGGATCATATGACAAGGCGTCGACTTGGGAAACATCTGATCACCAGCGCTTCAGCTCATCAACCAAGCGTCATACGGATGTTGTGATAAATCATAGGGACACGTCATAGAAAGTGTTGTGTTTTTTTCATGATTATTGCGCAATGACAGTTCCTTTGATCAGATAACCAAGCGCATATTCTAATATATCCTGTAAATAGAGAGCTGAAGCAATATGCTTAGCTATAATTAAAGGTGCTTTATAATTACCTCGGTCACTACATAACAGCCCGAGGGCTGTGACTATGGGTGATTATACGTCATCCCTAGCAATTTATAAGTTACGAGTTTTATGCCCATCTCTTCTAGAACGGACAGTTCATGTTTTATTATTATAGAATTGATCACTGTGTTGTGTGGAAATTTGTAATGTGCGAAATTATAAAAATCGATTGTTAAGCATATATTGTTTGCATTATCTGAAACAAACATCTTTTGGCGTCTTAAAATATTTTGATTTGATCTAACAATCGAGCAAAGTGTGCATAATTTTTGTATCTCTGCTGACCTCATGACAATACTTAAGTTTGTCCATTAGGCCGGTTCCATTAGCCATTATACCTATACAAGTAGAGGCACGGTCGAGCTAATAAACGCATGCTTAAGAATTTACGCCACATTCGGTCATTTGTTCGAAACTGGTCAAATGCTATTACTTTTATACTCTTGGGGGGTTGAGTAAAGCCTGGATGAGACAAAACAATTAACTGTGATGCAGGTGCTCACAGACGATACGATTATTTGTGACATTGGCATTCATGGTGGCCTTATCGCAGTGAAGGCCACACATCATACTTTACCTCACACAAATATTGTTAACGGTGGGAGAGGAACATATCGGGTACCCTACTGACCCGCCATTTTGTTTAAATCTGGAGCCACTAGTCTCTAAACAGTGCTCACACAATTTACATTACATAGCCATGTAGGTAGTATTTATGTTATGCTGTCCTCCACTTATTTTTTTATCGACATTGCTCATATAGTACTGGCACGTGTGCCTCATCCTTGAGTAAAGTGAAGCACAGCCTGCTACTTGTTTGGCCGAATGTCAAAAATACACTGATAAAAAAGCCATTACAACCTGGTTATGCACCATTCACCACAACCCCATAACCTGTTTTACTGAGCGATTGACTACTCAATGCCAGTGCTTCAATACTGACACACACAGTGTATTTAATACTGAGAGACCGTGTCATATAAATATCATCTTTTGTCTTATAGGTAGGTAGTGCCTATATCCGAACTGACGGAAATGTCATTCGCGCGTCTTTATATGACAGAATCAGCAAACGAAACACATATGAATAGAAATCATATATAAATAGTCTTGACATAAATGAAAAATTGTTACTTGGTGACCATGGTCTGCATGGCTTCGTTTGTACGAGTGGTAATTTATCTTACGTTTGGTGCCAGTTATCAATACATTTCTATCTGACATATCAATGACAACAACTGCATCTGTATCATACTTTCCGGTTTCTTATACAGATCTTCAGCTTCTAAGAATTCTGTACTGCTACTGATATTTCGACTCCTGCCAAGCATCAGCTTACGGCAGTCAAGTGCAACACTAGTTGCTTACTATAGGCTTTGCAGCTGCAATTACTTAGAGGGCAAGCCGCCCGTTGATTCAATCAATCGGCTATTTAAAGAAAGCTTTTGACGCAAGCGACTTGTGCGAGGACTCCAATAGGTGTTGCAGTGCTTTCGTCATATTTGTCATCCTGCTGCATTAATGGTCTAGATTGTTAAAAATACGATGCTAGTAAACGTTCAAAATGATAAAACGATGTTTCCATGAATAAGTCACTGTAGTGTTTCCGCACAATGCTTAAAGCATCTGAATACTTGACAAATCGGAAGTAAATAGGCTAGCACCTAAACGCAGATGCAATGTTATGCCATTGACAGGACAAATCAGCAATGCAATAAGACCACAAAGCTGCATTTGTTTGATTTCCCATGCACATTCAGTCACCCTGACATTTTCAATCATGCCGTCAGATGTCAAATGTATGGCTTGACGTGAACAGTGTCCTCAGCAGCCATATATACGACAGAACAGACTATTTATAGCATTAATATGTCCAATAAACGCACCGTAAGTCATGTCGTTAAATTCACAATTTATAGACGAAATAGTCGCACAAGTCAACATCGTATATTTCATATGATACGAACATATTGTCGTAAGACACTACCTGCTTGCTTATTAATGTTCAACATCAAACTTTTGCTGTGCACCATATATCCATTCGACAGACGCATCTCAATTACCCACAGCTGCCCTTCATCATGTCTTCATGGCCTTAAGCGCCGCGAATAGGCCAGCCAGGCATACGAATTGACAGTCGATAAATGCAATATCCCATCTCTGTATGCAACACTTCAGTACAACACTATAAAATCCAGCTATACAAGGCCGTCAGCTGCGTGATAATGGGCGATAGGGTGTTCCTATTTCGTAATTTGTAACTGCTAGAGCAAATAATGGCTTTCAATGTCTACCAGATCGACAATAGTCCGACAACGAACTAGTGTCAATAAGATATAAATAGCTCCTGAATGAAAGCGACACAATGCCGACAATTGCCAGCTTCAATAATGATAAGTTAATTGACAAAGCACAAATGCATTTTGAAGGAACCGGAGCGATATGCTTCCTAATAGTTGGGACTTTATCAATCATTAGCGTAACTATCAGCCATGATGGTGCTCAATGTAGCTAGACAATGTGATAGTTATTGTACATGCATTTGCATGGAACAGTTGCCTATTGACACCGTCACATTAGATGGCTGTATCCAAGCGGATTACCTCAGATATCAAATTACATATATAGGTACAAAGACAAACCATAGGTATCATGACGGTCTACGCACGCATGACACACACACACACACACACACACACACACACATATATATATATATATATATATATATATATATATATATATATATATAGATATATATATATATATATATATATATATATATATATCTATATATATATATATATGTATATATATTTATGTATATATTTATATATCTATATGTATATATATCTGTATATATATACATCTCTCTATATTGCTGTGTGTATATATATAAATATATATATATAAATATATATGTATATATCTCTCTGTGTTCTTCTCTAAATCTCTTTGTATCCCTCTCTCTCTCCGTCTGTCTCTCTCTCTCTCTTGATTAATCTCTCTCTCTCCTCTCTCTCTCTCTATCTGCCATCAATATCTATATATATATCAATACATTTATGAAAATATATATTAATATATGTTAACATAACACTTAGTTAGTATAAATATATATATTTGTATATCTTTAGATATACTAACATATACATATATATATATTCATATTGATACATATTTAAATACATATTGATATATATATATATCAATATATATATATATGTATATATATATACATATATATATATATGCATGTATATATATATACATATATATATATCTATATCTATATTTATATACATGTATGCATATATATAAATCTATATTTAAATATATATATAAATATATGTATAAAACATATATATACACATACATATATATTTATATATATATATATATATATATATATATATATATATATATATATATATATATATATATATATATATATATATATATTCCTAAATTTCAAGTTTGTAAATGTTTGTCGCTTTGCCAGATGAGGAGGAGGGAATGTATAACATACTTTCTACTTCATATAACACCGGATCTTGGTCAAACTTCTTACAGTTGATGGCTGTTGACACGTAAATGCGCGGATGCTAGAGCTTATGACTTCGAGAGCAAAATGATATACCATAACGCTACATTCATCAGTTGTGCTCAGCATAATCCGAAAGCATGTTGTTATGGAATATTGTGTCAATTATTGACCCATTATATCATATAATTAGCTTTGCTCGATATGCTTTGTGCATGTGTGCCGCTTATTACCGTTTCGTTTTGCCACAAATAAAACCCCTGACAGAAGGAGCTGTATGATGATTTCAGTGATGATGAAGATGATGATGATGACGACGACGACGACGATGATGATGTTGACGATGATGATAATGATGATGATGATGATGATGATGATGATGATGATGATGATGATGATGATGATGTGTAATTCAGCGCAGTTCCTGTTTTTGTTTGCAGAACTATTCTTAGCATTATTCATAATTGATGGTTCTTCAAAGTTCACTTCTATGGTGCTTTACACGGTTATTGCATGGTACAGATTTATTCAGGCTAAGTGAGAAGTTGTAGTGTTCGCCGGCATGAAGTATACTACCAAAAAGATCAGAAATACATTACTGTCCCTTTATGCGCGATAATTGGCCTATCTCTACCCTTTATGTGTTTCGTGATGTAACGTATTAATAAATAACATTTAATCTATTACTCGTTTAAAAGACTCATTCTTTCGCAGTATAGCCAATTTTGAAAATTTGGCCTAAGGTCTCGCTGCATACCTTTGACAGTCAAAACTTGATTTAATTATTCGTTTGTTTTACAGGTTGACAACAGACTATTGATAAATACAAAGCAAGGTATGATTGTGTATTTCCATATGAGTTGCAATGTGTGCTACTGAATATACAATTCGGCCTTTATGTAAGCAACTGTATTAAGCTAATTCAAGATATGTTGGAACAACTTGTTTATTGCATGTTAGATTAAAAATTATGCAAATCCATGATTTATAATATATTTGTGTTGTTAATTAATCCAATAGTGATAGGCTGGCTGTTGTGTTGCTTAAATTGATTGGATTTTGCATATACCGACTGACAATGATACAGACGAGGTTTGTACCATATCCTTATTATCGTCAAACGGAATGAAATATTTTAGAATCGACGCATCTCTATCATTAGAGACTATTAACAATATGCGATGCATACCTCAAAGAAGCGTCAAAAGCTATGCTCGAACTAAATACTATTAACTGAAAAGAACAGTACTCTTCACCAATCGATTTCCGAGCATAAACATTTCCTTGCGTGGTAAATATATTTTATGTGTACAGCAATGATGACGTGAGGCTGTTATCAAACTGTTATGAGGTCGCAGCAGTAAAACTACGCTGCCATATAGAGCCCAAAAATAAATAATTAACGATGACTTCCTTGGTATAAACCCCGTTTGGGAGCTTATGTAATAGACGTGATGCATATTTTTACTATAGTCCTTTCGATAAAAGAGTCGCGAAGATATTGCTTATTTCAGGCTATTGAAGCTGCAGCAAAAACACTTTCAGATCCTGATCCAACTTTACGTTACATTCTTGGTAGCAAAAATAATGGAATAATCATATCTTATTTACAGGTTTCCATGCATTTATTTCGTTTCTCCCTCCCTATTGGCTACTGGCAATGCTCTTCACTGAAATTAATCAGCGTTGCTGTGGTCACAAGCTTACGCTTTACATAAATCATAACATACACCTTGACACATTGCTGCATTTCTCGCGCGTATTGTTGCAGTAAAGTGCGTTTACCACATCTTCGGACATTTCAGCGAAATGGATTGTTCTCTTATGTTATACAGTACAGCATTACGAAATTGATGCAAATACATCATCCACATAAAACATAATCTTTGAGCGTTTGTTTTGCACGGAATGTGTGAGACACAATGAACTATACCTACAGGTGGCCTGACCCACTTTCCTTCTAAAAACAAATCTACCAACTAATATAATGGATTATTCATTGTTGCTTACGTAAGTAAGTAAAATTGTTATTGACAGAACTATAACAGATCAATGATTCATTCGGCCGTGATGCATCGTGATATATGCAACAAAAATGGTCTCATCACAGCGGCCGATATATATGAACAGCATGTGCGCGAATTCTATAAATTACAATTGTGGTCAAACAAAATGTCAAAACGAGTGATGTTTAGCCTTGAATTGCATTAGGCAATCAATCATTCTCGATAAGGAAGCTTTAATTCTAAACCTCATCCACAGAACTGGGAGGTTTTGCATTAACTACCATATACTCTCTGGTGCTATTAAATGATAACAAGTTAAATGATCTTACTAGTAAATCAATGTCTAAATCCACTTTACGGATAGGACAGCCAGGCACTCATCCCAATGTTTTATAATAACTTGATCAGTAAATACGGCGTCGGCTGAATAAACTCATCTTCTGATACCTCATTCATTATTCACATTTACACATGATTTGATGACACCCTGCACACTACAATGGTACAGCGTTGTGTTATAAAGTACATTAATCGCAA
This sequence comes from Urechis unicinctus, assembly GCA_034190875.2. Taxonomy (NCBI): domain Eukaryota; kingdom Metazoa; phylum Annelida; class Polychaeta; order Xenopneusta; family Urechidae; genus Urechis; species Urechis unicinctus. Next base: position 1,410,862 of record CM067350.1, read on the forward strand.
TGGTAATTATTCCAGGTGGACATAAAAACTGTGTGCATCGGGATCTCATCATAATATTACAACACATTGTGCTTATCATTAACCATCACGTGTGACAACCGACATAGACATTGTCACCAACCATGTTCTAGATCATTAAGCCAATGCAAAAGCTGTTGACCATTCTTTGCATGCCACAAAATCGAATGGCAACATGTGGCATTTAGAACCTGTATATCTATTTCCGCTTATCTCTGTACTTTTATATATGCAGGTTTAGTATATCAATCAGGCACATTTGTTTTGACAGACGTAAACATTCACAAGGCCTCTATTGAATATTCAAAACCATAGTTAACGAATCGTTGCCACTAGGCATAAATACAGTTCTGCCGTTAAGCTTAAATCTGCCCATTATACTCTTTAAAAAGCGTTCATTCTTGCAATGTATGTACAAAACTAGGTTTCGCAGCTCGGAAGTTCCGGTTTCCAGTACTCAACACAGAAGTCAGCAACAGTAGCACGATAATGAAATATTCGTTCACATGCCGCAGCAGTGAGTCAATGTCAGCGCATGCGTTGAATAGCTATTACGTTACTGGCGCAGTCATCACATGTACACACATACACAGGGCCTTGAAGCACGTTGTTTCGTGACCATGCGGCAGTTACTCACGACAAGTATCGTAATTACTTTTTTGCATCAAGGCAACTAGATAATTAGCAAACCGCGTTGAGCGTTTCTGCTGAAAAGTAATGGCATGCATGACATTTGACAGACGGGAACTAGGGAGACTGTCCATTCAGGGCCTGGTTGTCTATATAATATTATTTTGCTGATAGCACGTCATAGAACTGTCACATGCTAAATGTTGTAAGTTGCTTCACACGAAATTGATTGGTAACATATTGCGTTTCAGAAGCTATTCCAACGAGCCCCAAATTTCATAATTAGAAAACCGACTATCAAAGTTTTTTTAACTAAAAAAACAATATCTCATGTAGATGTCAGCTCATTTATTCGATCATTCGTGCTTACGTACTGGTCTGCATATTATGCAATAAATCTGGCAAATTACCAATTGCGTTCAGGTCACATGCAGCTTAGTGGGTTAGTCGTAAATAACTTCAACATATCACGCTATGTTACGCGTTAATTTCTTTGTCAAATGAAGGTATTTAAAGAGACATATTATATGAGGCAACCTCGTGGAATCTGGTTATTATTTAAACACATATGGGTTTATAACGATCCCCAATTATCTCTATGTTGTTAATAATTGATAAAGTTATGCTTAAGAATTCGCAATTAGGAAGTGAATAAGTTTTGCATGACTCTGCTATTGTGTCACGTTTTGCTGACATCTATAAAATCTTTCCAAATCTCGCTTGGCAAAGTTCCTTGTTTTATCAATTGTCTTACCGACACAAATAATGCTTTGAGCTAGCAATCCGGAGATGCGTGCTGATGTTATTTGATATATTACCGGAAAGGCCTGTGCCAATATCATTCAACGAGCGTTCGGTGAGAGAAGGTAAAATCTGTGCACGGCAATTAATGTTTCCTTTTTCTAATTAAAGAGTTGAGCGAACTTATTCCAGCCCATAGAGTCTTTTTTAATATCTTTTTGAGATGCTGCAGTTTGAAACATGCTTGGTTCGTAGATAACGTGAACGTAAAAAAAGCTAACACGACGGGTTCTCTACGACCATGTTAAATCTCTATGGACATTTTTGTCTTCAATGTTCTCGGAGACCATATTACACACTAGTGGTGGTGTGCAGTTAAAGCCCTTTACTTACCACAATGTTCTCGGCAATCACCCATGTCAATAGCGTGTTGCTGGTTGATATACTATTTATTTTTCTACCTCTAATATCACACGAGCTTCAATGTCGCGTGGTCTCGTATCATTAGGGATAAGTATACATTGGGTATAGGCACAAGTAAATCCATCGTTAGATACTTTCATAAATAAAGTCGGTATGACGCATTGATTATAATCTACGTTTTAAGGACTCCTAAAAAGGTGGATGTTGACGATGAGGTGTGCTAAAGATTAACTTACACATGGTGGACTCCATAATGGATTAATTTTCACAATGAAAAATCTAAATTATCCTACTTGGGCAAGTATTAAAAAAGAAATTGTGCGTATCTAGATATTTGCCAAATACAAAATCAATTTGTTGCGTTGCACGGTCAGATTCGCTAATTTGGTAGCGCAGGGGTGCTGTCAGTCATTGATTATGTTTTCTATAATGCAGCTGGTGGATATATAAAGCCATAGTTCTCAGCTTTTTTGTGTCACAAAAGTATTTCTGGTTGCCACAGGGGCCGGTTATAAATTACGTTTTATTGCCAACACAATCTAAGGAAGTGTGAATGGTGAATCATTGCTTAAGTATTGGCACTGCCATCCAACAAATGACTAGAATCCAAACGATATTTGTTGCAGGAACAAAAGCCAAGATGGATCGTGCATTGATGCGAATGACAGTAAAGGATTTGGAAGTCGTTCCGCCTAGATTATAAGGGTAAATTAGTGCACGTTATCCACGATTTCTTTTCAGTTTTTGTTATCTGTTGCATTAATGACACCCCTTCAATGGTTTTAGAAACGCCAAGCTCTCGAAAACTAAATTCGAAGTAAGCGTCATAAAAATGCAAACGACGAAAAAGCTTACTTTTACAGTCAAACATTTTGCATAGCAAAACGCGCAATTTCAATGCGGGTAATTGGTATATCAGAAGGCAGCGTAAAATGAAGTCACATCTGCCGTTGACGGCGTTCTGTTGCGCTTCTTTAATTGGCACAAACAGATACGGTTGTGCCTCTCCTGTTAGCTTTCATCCCCCAGGTTGATTTATTGTCGTTTATTGCATGTGGCAATGTACATCATAATCACTTAATACTGCGGACTTCAGGCTATCATCGTGATCATCCTATCATTGATACTGATACCAAGTATGTTCCAAACTGAAGTAAGAGTAGAGCAGGCGAAGCAATTAACTTATGGGTTATATGCGATTTGTCTGTTAATTTTAATGCATAGTTAGGTGTTATTTTTCACATGGTGGATGTATTATCAAGCAATTTCATTAAAAGAGAGTTCAGTCTGTAGGCATTGACCTTTCCTTACAGTTGATGTACGACGCTTAACGCTTATCGTGGTACAACATCTCCAATCACATACTCAACCTAATATAACATTTATACTATTTATACTACATTCTTATCTGACACGGTGCCTTATGTATGCAATTTGCACAGTTTGCCACACCAATCATATGACGCTAACATTTAATACCGATTCCACGCATCATAAATTGTCGCCACAGTCAACATAAAAGGCAATACATAGTGTCGCCACAAGCAGCGATGTATACGATGTGTCACCTCATAACGATGTGTTCAAGCAGATAAGTCATTCAAGGCCGTCTATACATTTGACACCCGGTACGTGTCTGGTGTGGATGGAAATATAAAACGTCGCGTTGAACTTAAATTAAAAGTGCGGTTATAATACGTGGTTTCATGCATTGTTGGCAATTGCAATTTTAGAAATGACTGGCCGTATGTTAGCCACTAATCTAAGACAGGTAGTACATTTATGTTCGTGTTTCGCGAAGTAAGGGTATACAAATCGGAAAGCCCTTATTGCTTTATGAGCAGTAAAAACTGGAACGCCTTAGTTGCAAAATGAGTTGGGTTACCACTGTGTGCGTAACCACATTGTGTACCACGCACAGCAGCAAATCTACTTAAACAAAGCTGAAATTCCATTAATGCAGATTGAAAACATATAGTTGTCGCAAACTACACGTAGGCCGTTGCAATGATAGCATTTCCACGTTTAGCGTGTAATGCTCTATATGCCCTTCAGAGTGCACTCATTATAGAAGTTCGTTCGTGCTGCTGCTTGGTAGGGCATTCGTTCTAATGGCCTCCATTAGTGGATCCCACTTAATGAACTCTCTGAGATATTGCCATCAGCACGCACATTTGCAGAAGCAGTAATGTTAAAATCCAGCAGATGCTACTACTCTCCGATATAATGTCAACGAAAAGTTACAAAAAATATTTCCTCTGTGTAAAACGTTGCACATGAGATAAATGTCTGAGCCCTGCAGGCATTTGTGCCCTAACCAAGTCGTAAAAAATGAGCTACATCGTCTGCTAAGAACATGCAGCACGAATCATTCGATAATGCTACATTCTATCATTCATTCCCACTATCGTATGACTCCTAAATCACCAGGTTTTATAAAACATTCTGTATATCTTGAATTGAAAGCAAGACGTTTACCAAGTGAAATATTTTCAATAAAAACAAGGAATTATTAAGCTTTTTCCGCACTCATACTATACATTAATTGATAAATTTCATGACATTGTGATGTGTCCATTTCATTTGATTATCGCAATGTGCAACTTGATTTATCTGCGTCTTCGCCATCGCCGCTAAAGGGACCCGTGAAATTCGCAGCATTGCTTCGCCATAGCCGAACAAAATCTTTGCAACTATTTGTGATTATTGCACCTTACTAGGATTTTCACTAGGATTTATATCACAAAAATATTCCATGGCATCGAAGGTGCAGCACAGATTCGGCGCAATTGGTAAGATGTAAAATTATTCATACCGGAACGGTGTGCCTAACTCTCATCCAAATATGCCATCTGACCCGCGGCATATTCCCCGATGGTCATAGAGTGCTTAATTATATAGGCCGCAATAACAGATGCAACAATATCGAACGAATATTCCTAAATTCTTTCGCAGTATGCTTCCTATATAGCAATGAAGATTGCGATATGATGTGTTTTGTCGCTGTAATGTAGTCACTGGGACAACATCATGCGCCCTTTCATATCTATTCAGAGCTAGTTGCCGCTGTTTTATGTTCATATTAATATACTAACATCTAACCCTGTGACACAATACTAAGTTGTAATAGACGACACAGGCATATAAAATGCTTTGGGCTCTGTTGAAAAATGATTGCACCAGCCGTCGCATTTTATTACCCAAAGCATTAGCACAGGAGTTTATTTATTCAGATGATAGAAAGCCTGAGATATATAGTAACATCAATATGGAATGACCATTGAAATGTCTGACCTGATGCAATTTGTACGCATTTGCAGAGAACTGAATATGTGACTTGGTACTTCATATTGCATGTACATTGTGTCATACATATAGGCCTTAATAATTGCCACGAGCCATGGTCCTAATGCTTTAACAAAACGGCTGTTATTATAGCATATAAGTGTCCGAGAACATTTTTGAACGCGCAAAATGGTTTACGCGAGTGCAGTTTATTTCCCCATATGGCGAATGGAAACACGAGAACTTGTGTGGCAATAATTCAATTTTGTCTCTCTGCATTCAGTATGGTCGGGTTTTGTACGTCATCTACCATAATGTAATCAATAATGGTCCAGCACAATTATGGATATTCTTCTTTATAATCCGAGACTTGTTCAGTTTACTTATATCACTGTTATGCAGCAAAAATTCTGATGCATGGACATTTTCCTTGTTCGTTGTTATTTCTTCCAAAACCTTTTTCTTGCTCTATGTGATGATGAGGTAATTAGTGAGGGTGTCACCATGGAACGTATAAGGGGTGATCATGTAGTTCTAGGGTATTAGTCAGTTCATAAACTGTGACATTGTTAAGGTAAATGTTAATCAGCATTCAATGCAAGGTTTGTCAGTTGTCATAAATGATGACATGATATTGCACATGACTGCTAACATAACACGACTAGCACGGCGTACGTGGCCAGGTCAGGGTAATAACAGCAACTTTTTCATTGGGTGCTGCATGTATTCAGAATGATATCATGAGATGCCAGAGAATCATCTGATACAACAGCAGCCTGCAGGACCGGAATTGCTTATAGCAATTCCAGGAAATATATGTAGCAGCTTACGACAGAAACATTCAACGTCTCTTCTGTGATGTATGTAAGAAATTAAATTTATGACACCTGTATTGCTAACAGTGGTAGATCTGACCTAATAGGGATTGCAGTCCATACGAGAGGCACGGCGTAAATAACACGTTGAGGACTCCAGCTGGGTGAGATTCTATGGCTGAATAAACACCACTTCAGTTTAGTCAATACGATTTCACCGTCAATGTCCTCCGGTTCTTTGGAGATGATAGTAGATTGGCATTAGGTAATGGTTTAACCTTTCAGCTGAATAGCAAATGCAGTGATTGTGAAATGCATGTGTCTCATTTCTATTTGACAATTTGCAAGTGCGCTCCATCGCTACAATGGCATTTTCATGCATCGATCAATCGGAAAGGCTTTCTGTATAACTAATATATATATATAATATCGTTGTCAAATTTTTCTCTTTTACCCTCATATTAGGCAAAGTGATGCAAATAATTGTTATATTCGCCTAACGAGAGCTACTTGTTAGGGCTTATTACCACGACCAAGAACAAATTTATTCTTATGATTATGTCTTAACGTGGAAGAAATTTAGGACAATATAGGCATGCAGATATTAATGCATTTTTAAACTGTTAGTGTAAACTTTTCACTCTACATTAATCACTTTGTATTTTCAAGCTAATCCTAATAACGTTGACAAGCCGTGCAACTTTTGGCTTTCGGTGACATGAGTCAGCTAAGATTGGCATATGACTGAGCAAAACATGGCTTTTTGTTCGTCATTTCATTAGAAAGGTAGGATTAAATAATAAATATCCCGTAATAAGTATTTGTTGTCGATATTGCTTCATAATTAGGTCACGCATAAATTAATACAATAAACACAGTCTGAACAGTTAATATCATAAAAAATAACAAATGCCATTGCCATAGTATAAACTGCGCGAAATATTCATATGGTATAAAAGGTCTTGTGTATTGTGACACTGCTACATTGACATGCGTATCCATCTTCACTGTATTGCTGTACGATATTCAACCTCCAATGACGGAGGTTTTTCCACAAGGTGAAAGGTTCCCAATCACAGAGTAATCTCTATCAATAATTCAATGCATTTGTTTAACACCCAATCAATCAAAGCCACAAACCACCGTGAGCTTTCTATTTATCTTTTACAGGGCAGCGTCAGTACTTTTCCGATCTCATGCATATTAATTATATTGCCACAGCAAGCCTTAGTTTTAACGATAGACAGGCTTTATTCGCAGACAAATGCAGCTAAATATCCTCGTTAATAGTGTTGTTTTGTATTCCTCAGCAAAGGATCGTACCACAAACTAGGGTTACGTATTCTCACTACATTCCCTGTTAATGCTTCATTAAATTGTACGAGTCGGGTTGCTGTCGGTTTTATTTTGACCAGGTTATTGTGCTAGCTAGGTCAGGTTTGACAGAAACGGAGAGAATCAAAGTTGGTGGTAAAACATTGCTTCTTGCTGGATATGTCTTTTATGGCTCTCTTCACTAATATGGTATATTCTGCTTCTAACGGGGCTTTATTGAAGCAATAAAAAGTAGTTGACCTCCTACCCATCCATGCTATTCCCGGATATTTATGAGATAGATTCGGCTGATACCAATGCGCATTACAACAATATGCTAAATGATTTGTCGGCCGTCAAAAGGCAAAGACAAATTGGTGTGCATTGTTGGAACAAACCACATTGGAAAAGAATCTGCTAGAGAAATTACCCAAAAAATTCGTAATCTTATCAAGTCTTCAAAACAAAACAACCCAAAGGCCACCCTAATCATAGGAAACATTCCTGCCCACACAGAACCATACCAACACCTAAATGATGACATCACACCTCAGATGGAACAATACATCCCAGTGGACTGCGGTCAAACCCGTACCTTTCACTTCTGGCAGAACTAAATCCACTCCTGCTTTGGTCAAAAATGCCATAGCTCCTTGCTCATGGAGCTACCAACCAAAATAGGTAGATATTTTAAGTTGTCTGGTTATTTTTACTCAGATGAAACCATACACTGAACATACACTTTTAGATATGAAACCTCAGTGATCATATGTGGACGCGTATTTCCTGACTTAAACTGATCTCACTGTCTTTAACACCAAACTTCTACATAGTATTATTTTTATTTTCCTTGTTACTTCTAATTATGGCAAATGCTTCAAAGACTCAATCTCAGACATGATAAAAACATGGCAAACCATCAATGACATTTTAAACAAATCTGGAAAAAGGAGAAAATTCCTGATTACTTCATACATAATGGAACACAAATAAACAATAAAACTGAAATAGCAAACAAATTTAGCTCATTTTTCACAAATTTGGGCCCAAATTTAGCCAAAAATATAAACCCACCTTCAAATGAGGATTTCACTTTGTACTTTACTGAGCCACAATGGAGCAATTTCAATTAAAAGAATGTAAATGAGTCAGAAATTTCCAAAGTTGTAAATGACCTGAAAGAAAAAAACAGTTGTGAATATGATAACATATCGCCACATCTCTTGAAGCATCTCAAACAATCACTCATCAAACCAATTACCATAATTATCAACCAAACCCTCAATACAGGCATATTTCCCATATCCCTAAAGACAGTAAAAGTCCATCTTCAAAAAAGAGGATAAATTTCTATTTGATAACTATCGCCCAATATCACTTCTTCCATCCGTATTAAAAATATTTGAAAAATATTTTCAAACAAATATAACAGTACTTCCAAACCCATTACTTACTCTATGACAACAAGTATGGTTTCAGAAAAGGGCATTCCACTGAACTAGCAGCAGAAGAACTGAATGAATCTGTACTTAATGACCTAGACCACAATTTGCTACCAATCAGCATATTTCTTGACCTCAGCAAAGGCTTTGACACAATAGATCATAACATACTGCTTTCAAAACTAACTTATTATTGATTCACAAACACCGGTAGCATATTAATTAAAAACTATCTACAAGAAAACAATATGTAAATTTTGAAGACACTCAGTCTGACCTCCTCTCCCTTACAACTGGAGTGCCTCAGGGATCAATCTTAGGGCCCCTTTTATTCTTGATAGATGTAAATGACATCTGCAATGCATCACATTTATTCAACGTTATAACATATGCAGATGATACAACCCTTACCACCACCCTCAACTCAAGAAATTCTACATACAATATATACACATTAAACAATGAACTTAAAAATGTCCGATATAAATTGTATTATAATTACTGTCACAACAATCTACCCTCGTATTACAATAACATTAACTTAATAAATCAAACATCTGACATTCATAATCACAATACTAGAAATCACAATAATCTTTTCATTCCAAGAGTAGAACACTCTTTTGCAGTCTCATCGATTCGATTGAGCATTCGGAAATTCATCAACAATGCCCCGAATATCATAGTAACAAAAATATTTTCTCATTCTTACAAAGAATACTGCAACTACATAAAAAATTGGTTTATCAATAGATACAGGTATATGTGCACCACTCCAAATTGTTATACATGTACTTGCCCACATTAACTAGTCAAGCAAAAATGTTATTTGTTATTGTATAAATTCATAATGTGCTACTCACTTCACCAAATTCCTGACTTTGCCAAAACCCTTTCTATGAAAATGTTTTCTGTACTTTTTTACTCAGGTTACATGAAGCTGTGACCTCATGTACTTTTATTACTATGTACTATGTTTCGCTTTTGTACATAGTCTATTTTTTGTGTGTTTCTTCTTTTATATTATTATACTTTTATATTATTGCTTCAAGTGATATTCTCAGACATTTCGCCAAATCGACCATAGTGCATTTACAAATCTCTTCCTACTGCGTCAATTGCAGTTTACAAGTAAGGCCATCCAGCATCAGCGCTAGATTCGTAAGCGACTTTGCTGAATCAGGAAACTCAATGAATTTGTAAAAATTAAAATCAATGAGGATAGAACTATTCCAACGGAATATTTGTGACAGGTCTTAGCGACGTTAAATAAGCAAGACGACTGTTTGTTCTGAATCAGTTAATGGAGTCTCTTACTTCAAAAGTTTCGACAAGGTGCGGCACGACCGAGTATTACGCGAATCTTAAATCTTCGCAATCAACACTACAAATCATCACGGACAGTGCATGTGTGAAATATAGACAAGACATAATTTTACAATAGTCCAGCAGCATACTACTGATTCAATGATAATACGTCTGTGAGTATAATGGTGCAATGAGTGTCATATGCAGGGTAGCAAGATGTAAAATGATATAAAAGTCACAGGTGTTATGATGCAGCCGAGCCATGCGCGATACACAGAGTTTTTTGATTGAATTATGTCAACGCGGTGCACAACTGATAGAGCCTTAACATTATGGTAATGTATATAAGCGCTTTTGTATTTGCACTTAAGTGGGTATATATTTATCTGCACACATTCAAATCGTGCTATTGTGTCCATTAATTGCTATCATACCGGATAGGAGCCTATTACACTTATACACAGATCTAATTGAGGTAACCATCCAGTTGTACATGTCATTATTTTGTCTCCAGCAGGCATTAGCATTTACTCAATAACAGAAAATTCGGCTGGACATGCATGTCGTAAATTTACGGATATAAGCATAATATTCTGTGTCTATTCTCTAATCGCTATCCATTCAACATATTATTGAATAACAGACAATATATTTTGCACGACCGCTTCTGTAACCTGTTACTACATTGGTTATACGTTTGGTGCAAAGTATCCGTCTTCTCCCAACACAATCAAATAAAGCCATCATTCACAAATTGTGAAGTGATGTAGAATGCATCGGTCACATCTCTTTCCTAGTAGCATACTTACTAGTGTCACACTCACGATTTTATAGCATCAGCGCCCTATGTATTGACACGTGATAATGTTATTGGAATGTTAAGATTTGCAATAGATGATGTCCATCATTTACATGTTTGTTTTGATCACAATTAATGATGACACAATAACGACATATATGTACATGCAACTATTATGAGTGAAAACATGTTGATGAATAATTTCAATAATTAGACGCGAAATAAGGTCATACAGCAACTCACATAATGACGTAGTATTCTCATTCATTGCCTTGACTTTAAAGCAAATAATAAAGCATTATTCAATTCAGCTTATTAGGTGACATAAAATATTGTAATGTAAGCAACTATTCACAGACGAGACGAGTTTGTAACGTGATATAAACCTGATATTTCTCGCGTGACTGTGCTTTTCTTCTGTGAACAATAAAACAGCCATGAATTGGACGCGACAGGCCGCATATCATACCGGAATGATACACCGTGTTGTTCTTACGTTCTCTCTTGTTAACATATTTGCTAAATATACCTTTTGAATTACCATAAGTAATGCCGGTGACGGAGGATCATCCAGCGCCAAATCAATTTATGTAAATTCGTGATGTAATGAGTAAGTGCATGCGGATTGTAATAGAAATGATGAAGCAGCAACCCTAGCCCTGTCAAATAGTTGATTGCTACTAAGGTAGCCCTAGGGGGATTTGGCGTTCATTGCTTAAAAGGTGTACGGCTACTTGATTCTTAATGCGAGTTGTACGTGATATTTACTACTGCTTCATACAACAGACACGTACATGTGATCAAGAGACTCTATTCGTCCACTGCGGGAGATTTGCTAAAAATAATTATGTTGTGATTCCTGTGAAATCAACCGCACACCTCGTACCCATCCCCCTCCACCCCAGTCGCCCCACTTCTCTCTTCTATCTCTCTCAACAATAACACCGGTATGTGGTGCATGCGAATAGCATGCACTCGACTATATTAATGTATTGGTACATCAATACCCGCAGCTCTTAATAACCATTTGCTATAATTGTACAGGTCATTCAGAGCCACAAGTCAGCCTACTAAGCCTGATGCGTGCACACCAATGGGTACGTCGATTGATCTAAATCAATTATTTAATAGCAATGTAACGCATACAATTACGTCAAATAGCCAATGAGTGCATCATAAGTAGACATTTGACGCAACTGGAGTCTTTCAAGCAAACGTGACGCCTGCAAAATTGTCCTCTGAGGAAAAACGCAGCGTTAAATGAGCCCGAAACTGTAGCGCCAACACGCACACCTTTGTTGCTGATGCAACCATCCTCTCTTCTACAGGCTAAACTTTTTGTGGCACGTGGCGCGTTAGACTATTGGCATTCAGTGCGCGCTCCATTCATGAGAGGCATGGTTAAACTAATGAATGTTTGAGGAAGAATTAATCATACTTAACAGAATCCGTACGCACGGTAACTCTAAACAAATTATAGAATTACGGATTGACCGTGAATTATCTACTACTACTTTCACCCTGCGCATAAATAGGCTATTGGGAATAGTGAAGTCAGCTTTGGGTAGGAAGGTGCCTAATTTTCATGATTAAGTGCATGGATCAACAAATCCTCGCTAAACAGAAAACAGATCCAGCTGCCCCTTTACATCAATAATTAACAAGAGACTTATATAGCTTATAGAAAGTTAATCAAAATCGGATAAAAAAATAAACTGCTATTGTGATTGCATTATTGCATGGTGTCATTTTCTAACAATGTATATTAGAATACACACAATAGATACAATTCAGTGAATGTGTTTATCGTTTTTTATATATATAATTGATTGTAGTAACCAGACGTGCCTTGACACCACCTGCAATGCAAAGAGCCAACACGTGGAAGCTTTTCCGAACGCCATCAAATATGAGTAGTGCCATATCGCAGGACATCAATGGTAATAGTGCATAACCGTCATATAATGTTCAATAGTAATCAACGAATCGTGCGATGTATATATATGCACCCTCATAAAAATTCTAGTGCAGCACAGAAATCGGCCCGGCCACTTACGCTTTGTATTTCCTCGATGTGAGTTACTGACTGTTCTAACGTCACGTCTTCCCTTTTGTTGTGATTAGCGAAGGTGGAATCGCGTGACTTGCCACAGGGAATGCATTTGTGGAAGGTGGCAAAGTGTATGACAAGCGATATATATATATCGAACAACCATGGTTAATTGATTAGGTCCGGACACGTTTTTGTATCTGCTTGAGAGCCCATAAAGGTTTGAACGAGTAATATATGATATATATTCATGACAACAAGTACGACAAGCTTGTGCACCTTTAAAATTAATCATATATTTATTTTACGTCGCCAGTCAACAATTGCACTATTTTCCATGCGCTCGAAATATAATTGAGTTTCATGGTTTTGTTTTCATATGAAAGCCGACTATAACACCAGATTTAACTCGCGCGAATGCTGCATTCTGAGATAAAATTTACCCGAACGGTAATTGTGCTATTTGCCATGTGCTACAACTGAAGATGGAAGTGAGGCTTTTTATCAGCACAAACGAATAACTTCAGGAGCGCTAGAGGCTTTATTTATTACGTCACATCTGTACCACCTATACCAGCCATAAAATATACAATACGCGTGGTATAATGTTGATCAAGACATATTCTGCATCATATGCATTTACTTAACCGCTTTTAGGGTTAAGGGGTAGCCGGTTTTGCCACATAATTTCATTCAAATGTTAGGCTTATATTCTGCTATCAAATCAGCACATCTCTCGAATGGTTTGAATCTAACACTAAAATAATGCTATTAATGTACCATAACACGTATACATTGAATTTTCTATATCTAAGTATATAAGTGCTAATGTGATGGTGACTGAATACATTTTTTACCAGAGAATGAACAAACAAAACATTTATCGTTATCGGTAGCACTGTGGTAATGTGATTTGACTGAATACAATACAAACAAAGCCCGGTGCTTCTTTCTGAATATGTGATGTGCCAGAAAATAGGCTAAATCAACATATGCCAGCAGCCTCCGATAGACCTAAATTTGTTTGGACCATAGAAGCATATATATATTTATAGTAGGTTGTTGGGTACTTACAACGATTCATACGCTATCAGTATGGATCTTCTTACAAGAAATCACGCACCATTAGAGACAAAATGATATGTTGTACACTGAATACTAAACCATGAGAACAGATTGTACATCTGGTAAACTATTGGATACTTAACAATCGAACATTCCCGAGATGTTCTAAAGAAAGTTGATATTTCGAATGATTCCATAGACTCATTTCTCGACAATACTTTGTCGTTTGTGATTGTTTTGTTTTTGGTATTGAGCGCACACTAGTATGTGAATGTGACGAAGGGATTATTACTGCTCAAACCTATTTTACGTTACTCAAATCAACGCCGTAACATTGATAGGTGCAAGAATTAAGGGCAAACCTCAAAAGTTATACAAATGCCAGCTAGTATTAAGCTGTGAGCATGAAAACATTCATAGTACTGTCTGTACGATATAGATTTATCAGCAATACTGTGTGGCTCATAAGCTCCTTCTAATGCCTTAACAGTTAATCATTAAGCTAAGTTGCAATCTTTAAAACCAATCGGCAGTTGCACGTAACACTTGAACATCGTTATCACCCCACCATATATCATTCACAAGAGGCTTATCGAAAAGCACGCGTTAATTTAATTTCGGGTGAATAGAATGCACAATGTTGATAAGCTTATATAATCAGTGTAAGCTTACTTCATCGAATGCCATTACCTAATTTGCAGTGTAAGCGATCACAAACATTATTCCCATCAATCATCCATGTGCCGCCTATTGTCATCGACTATATGCCCATGATTGGGCTTGTGTTCTATGTGCTGGGATTGTGTTCAATGATAGTTAATTTTGTACTTAATTGTTTTCCTATAATGGTCCATTACATAATGTCCATATTGTTTACGCGCGACAAGGTCAATGTGTCCGAGCTGTCCTGTGTCACTGAGTACCAAATTGGGCCTTCCATAAAGTATCATGCATCAGAATGACATATCCACATTTTGCAAGGTTTTCATTTAAATACATCAATTAGCCAACAAGAGGACACTGGCAGATGTAAATCACAACAAATATCGCTCAAATCGTTCACTGAATAACAAAGCTTAACAATGGTTATCATAAGAGTCTACAGTCCAACATAACAAGATTGTTAAAATATGTACAATGTGTTTGTACACTGACCGACAGAGGTAGTTTACATGTGGTGAACTGCTCCATGCCTTAGCAATATTTGAATAATTTATTAATGAACTTGATAACAATTGATATTAAGGTTATATGAGCGATATCAAATACAGCTTGTACCGTTCATTCTAGCCAATAAACTCCCGTTGGTGAACCTCCTTCTGGTGATGAGCTCCATGGACAGCCCTCATGGCAGTGTCGTTAGTCTGGCATGCCAAGCAGCTATCACCTGAGGACGACCTGCAGCTGATAAACCGCACGGATTTTGCAGTTGCCCTCCTGGCCTCATTAATGAAAACAGGTGACATAGAAAACGAATCCCATAACAAACGATGCATTGTGGGAAAAAAAGGAACAACCATACAGAAAATCTGTGTGTTGGTCAAGAAGCTCTTGTTGAACACTGATTTGAAGCAAGTCGACATCACTGAAGAGGATCTCAGAAGAGAAGATATCACAGAAGATGACTCGATGGGGACGGGACTCGTCTCCAAACACCTGACACCTGTTGAAACCGAGTTACTGACGGAACTCGCGTAATGCATCAAAACCACTTCATTACATAGTACAATTATCCAGAACAATTATAACTAGCAATCTATGATGGCTTAGCTGTAGAGCAGGCCTGGATGTATTTGCAGCGCCAGCATTCCTGATAGAGTTTGTTTATAAATGTGTACCAACTATCATCATTGACTCTGTGATTATGTTTTGTTCTCTGTAATATATCGCATGAAGCAATTTTCTGAAGATTAATTATGTTTTATGACTGATCGCCTTACAATGGCAATCCAAATCATGTTTACTATGTTTCATTCACATGATATGCAACAAGGTACCCACGCGTCGCTTGCTCTCATATAAATTCAACATCATTGTTCAACATTGCTTGCCAAGCCGCTCTAGTCACATTAATGTGGCCTCGGAAATGGACCAGCATGAGAACATGTGGGAAACTTGTCAAGTACTTGTTCAAGTAAACAGTTTATAACCTATCGAATTGAAACCGATATTCCAAACATTGATAAAGAACAATATATCACTAAACTATAATAGTATTATCAATACACCTGGTTTCCTAATAGCGACAGCGAACATAGCGTCAAAATAATAAAGATTCTTCCAACTTAGCAGTTTTCTTTTCCAAATCCTCTTTCATCTATATTGATAAAAATTTGCATAATGAATCAAGCCATATACACGCTTTACATTGATATCCATCACTCGATCATTGATGTATGATGGATGTTGAAATCGATCACATAATTGTTTACTTGTGTCTTGTAAAATCTCAGTCAATGCATTGCGGTTGTCTCTGAAATTTCTTTGCAGCTTTTCTGCCAGTGTACCGACATATATATGATACGGAGAAAAGACAGGTGTGTGAATTGACGCAAGATATAACAGATTGACACTCGAAGAGGGGAGAACATACGCTGCTCCGGCACAGTGGCTGGGGAACTTGATGCCACTGTAAGTTGGCGTTCCACTCATACTTGTGTATTCAGCCACGGGTTTATGGTCTGAAGCACAACATTGCTGTAGATAGCACAGACGGAAGTGATGTGGTGCCGGGACGACGGCTTTGCAAATATTCCACTAATTTGACAACACCGACCATGATGCAATCCGTCGCGAAAAGCACGTATTCAGCTTTGATGCAATATGTTGCGGCCCATTTAAAAGTCATTATGGTCTTGCGACTCATGTTATCACGGGAGTTGTTGAAGTCTTCCTGCACAATATCAGCGTAAATATCATTCTCGGAATTGATGTCAATCTGTGATGTTAAGTCCGATGTGCCCAGCATGAAGGCCACAGGAGTAATATAATTTGCTACATTGTAACTGGCAGCCCATGTGTCGCGTATAGCCATGCGTCGATCCACGATCGAGATGTCAGGCTATCAGCAACAACACTGAGTGGAGCAGATGTTGACATTGTTGATGGAATAAATGATGTTGTGTGGGTTGCTGTTTAGTGGAGCAGTATTCAGCAGGAATCATTGAAACACTTTGCGATGCACTCTCAGGGTCGTACTTTGTTTTGTGCGTCATAGGAGTTGTAGTGGTCGTGTAGTGGCACTGATGATGTCGCCGAAAACGCCGTGTAACAAACCCAGTGACATAATATTGAATCAACCAACACAATTCTTAAGAGATTAATAATAATATCATATGTAATTCCAACACTATGCTCTGGAATAAGGGCTTAACGTATGTTATTATTGAAAGCATATTGTATTCGCCACAGATTCTCATGTGTGTACCCTGCCAGCTCGTCAATATCGTCAGTTAAGAATACCCACACGTTTAATATATATAGCCATACATTGATAAGTTTTCTAGCTAGAGGCGAGCAGAGACAATGCTTGGATGACCTCTGCCTCTGTCAAGTCACATTGCAGCATTTGATCACTGATCATGATGGAGATGTTGGTGATATTTCACACCACAGTGATCTGCATATCCAGAAGAGGAAATACTAGAAGGTACCGCTGCTGCCCCATATGCGCTGTTATCGCACCGCTGGTGAGATGTCGTTCGAAAAGAGCAGCCAAACGAGATATGATAATCACCCATTGCGGCGTCCTCAATAAGTAGATTTGCAGCACTTTTTGCGTGGATCGTAATTCCTCAATAATGGCTGCCTGGATTATCATTAAGCCAAGATGTTAGCCTGAAAACCCATCACCATCTGCATGAAGCACTTGATCACTATTATCTCTCACCATATATCTTTCACGAGAGGTGTGTAGCATTCTGAATGACTCATTCACTATTGATACCCGGTGAATAGAATGAACTGTGCCGTTACGATGATAGCACCAATCCTAGATAGCACCGTTTACTTTATATTTATCCTGATTAAATTGCTCATGTATCTACTGTTGTCAGATTGTGAGACGTCACTGTAGTGTCAAAGTGGTGAGTTATACTGAAAGTGTTTTGGAGGCGTTGTCTTACTGATAAGTAAAGAATTGTAATACGTTCATAAATTTCATAAAAAACAATTTATTTTATTCAATCAGCAATGAAACTCATTCAAACTGAGTTTCCTTCGACATGATACTCAAAGAGGACGCTTCAAAAACATCATTATGCAACACTATTATGAAAAGAGATGCAAACCGACTTTCAGGTTGGTAGTGTACTAATTAGAATTTTGCTCATATTCCTGCATGCACAACAGTAGATACCGAGCAATTCAGATAATATAATTGTAATTAAGGAACGTATCTGCAGTACCGACAATATTTTATCTTCGTAAAAATATAGTTTTTTCGCGCCGAAAGAATTGGATGATTAATAACAGATTTTTAAAGCAATACTGATACTTTCTCTTTATATAGAAAATACTATGCAACGACAATTACTCTTAGTCTAGTAGCAACACACTCATCGCAAAGTAGTGTATTCTAGACATATTGATCTGTTGTTGTCTAGTTATAAACAAGGTAATCGACCTGACCATAGCATTTCCTATCAGACCATATATGGAGAAATTGTTATTGAGAAAGAGCGCCGAGAATGTTCATACCGACACTGTGATGACATCCTCTGTAAATTCATTCAAATGTGATGATTAGTATAAATGCAACTGGAGTGCAGATAACGCCGGTGCTGCATATATTTGGCATTTCTTTTCAATGCTACTCGACAAAGCAGATGAAGATACACGGGCGCTTCCAATCCATGCCATCTACGTTTGTTGTCCACTGTACGAATTAAGAAGTTCACATACAACAACAATTGCCTTACATACGATACATAGTTAGATTCGCTCAGCCTCAGATAAATCAAGACGAAAAGCGACTTCGATTTTATAACTAAATCTGGGTCCTTTTCGTTTGGCGTCAAAAAGGTCCTTAAAGTGTGCGGGGTTCACTGGGAACTATATATCGTTGGAAACAGGTGTCATTGATATTATCAACTGTTGCTGTTGGCGGTTTTCAGGATTACTAATGTGTTAAGATACGAGTACACACATTTTAGCGATTTGCTTATGACAGATTGTCATGTTGCTAATTCATGATGTTTATTTGACTAATGCTGCTATTTACATCAAATCAATGTTAGCGGAAACATGTCAGAAGTACACATGATGTTACATCCATTAGCATTCAGGGGACCGATTTTAGTGCCACCGTAGACGAATGCCATAACTCATTCGATCAATCAACTCATTGACTTTATAAAACAACCAGTGAGTATCAATAACTGATATACTCACGCCTCATGATATTTTCTGCCAAAATCCAAATCGACTGCTATATATATATCCCTGCAAACTCGTGATAATTCGATTTCCCTTGCTCAGCACAAATTAATGTGATATCACAATACCACCTTGTCATCTTCTTTGATTGCATTTTGTTGTTCTGAAATCAGCATTGATGCTATAGTTACAACTTCAAGGCTGCTATAAAAGTAATCTTTTTTTATCTATGCGGTATAGCTGACTTTATCTTGGGGCAGTTTTGTTGCGATGGTCATCAATGGATGATTTATTAGTCATCATAATGCTAATTACAGCCCTCATCATTGAGCCCTTCGGCGATAAATGGCCAAAATGCAGATTTTACATCAAAGTCTCTAACCGTTTTGCAAATACCTTTGCAATGGGTCCGCTATCTCCGTAATAGGGTTAGCAGTTTTCTACCTGCCCCGATCAAAAACGAATGTAATCCTGATTTTATTCTATCCTTTGCATAATATTTTGCAAATAAGGCACAAAAGTATCTGACATCCATGATGGATAATTTCTCTATAAAATTGGCTATTTTAACGCATTTGTTATGAGTCTGCTTTCTCCGCAGCAGCAGCCACTGCTCAGATTAAACACATGTGTAATGACGATTTAAGAACAGGGATTAATTGCTAACTACGAATGATTTCTGTATAAGTGAGAATAATGCCTCGTTACCAGTTGGCTTTTTCCACAATTGCAGCTCTACGACCTCGCCTTCACTGAAAAGCACGCGTATTAATTTGGTTCATATCAACACAAAGGAACTGTATTAATAATGCGAGGATTTCATCTACGTAAAAGTATACCCCTACAACATAAAACGGCTGTTGTTAACATAAACCGTTCAACAAGCGTAGACTAACGTAATATAAACGTAGCATAACAGGGTATCAAGTCTGACAACGATGCGTTGACATAATGACCGATTTCAGCCAACGATCACCATCGTAGCGTACAGGAAGCTTCTACTACAGCTGATTTTCACGAGTTGCACTTTAATTCCTCGAATAAATGGACCGTAAGTCAATATATGATGAATCCAACCCTTAACTGCTGCTGAACATACGATAAGGACGCGGCATCCACCTACTGCCGCTATCATTATTACAGTCGCTTTGTCAGTTATAGTGACCAACCCTATAAAACCGGGTTTTATGAATATACTTAATTCGGGATGGTTTTTTTGCCCGTCTGCCATACTTAACGAGGGCATACAACATGATTCCGCCTCATTTCCAGAGAAATGCAGGAAATGTTTTGATGGGAATTTTCCTGGTGGAACATATACGGCTATGGTTTCTCTACTTGCGCTTTCATTGTTACATTATTTACCCACGTGTGCTCGTGCCCATTTGTATGTGTTAAGCCGATTACCATTGATACCATAATCCCTTTACATTCTCCATATTGGGATATTTTACCTGACAGCGTGCACATTATACAAACGTGGATAGGTTGCAGTCATAGCTTTTTCCTGATAAATCTACCGTAGCGTAGTCGGAAACATCGTCATAACCAACGTAACCCTTACACTCCTCGGCGTTCGTTTGTTTGTTGGCAACAATAACGGACTATACTTAGTGAAGGGAAATGGGGGGATTTGTGAATGATTTTCGCGTACATGTTCATCCGTCAGCTAGTTGATGAGGTGTCTCTGCTAGCTTTGCACCCGTCTCACCGCCCTGTTCCCATATTCATAATGCAAATCAAACAATAATTATTAATGGAAATAGAACTCTTTCAAGCTCCTGAAATCATCTTAAGGTATCGCTGATGCTATAATACTCTTCTGATTAAGGAAGAAATCTTATTAAAAGACCGTGGTGCTTGCAATGCGATGATTGATCACCACTACATTAGTTTGGTCTCCTGACAGAGTAAATCATATCGTTATTGTAATGCTACCAGATATTCTTATGATGGGGAGGAAATAGGGGTTGGGATGGTACCGTTGGATTGGATAGGAAGCAACCGTCCAATCCAAAGACCCCATAAAATCATATGACAACACGATTGGGCGAGGGGGGTGTGGGCGATAGGAAGGCCAATTAGCTGATAATAGCCATATATGCCTCTGGGTTGCTTCCCGTATGCAGAATTTAACAAGAGTAGCCAGAAATGTGCTGTTGATGAAGGCGAATGACGATACATTTCCTTTTTGTATATATCAATCTTCAGTGCGGCCCGTTCGAAAGCCAGTATTATCTTGTGACTCATATTACTGTTGAAATCGTGGAAGTTGAAATCAAGTTACCTTGTTATTGGTCATAGGGTGCGTCTTGCGTTATGACGGGATGGATCACCTGAATACGTATGTGCATTTGTAAGGACACACTCTCACGTGTTTAGTTAACATGGATGAGTACCAACGACCAATATGCGATGCACAACTGTGTAAATTATTTTGTTTGAGTTGTACAACTGGTATACAATGGCACCTGCTTCTCACGAATAAATTTATTTCTATACATAATCTCCCCGTTCATTTTGACAATTTAACAACTCTTATTGCGGATTATTATATTCAATAACCATTGACACCTATACCCACCGACATCATTCCACTAATGTCTGTAGAACCTAGTTCAGACTTACATCATTCAATGAGCTTACCTGGATGAGGATCGAGCCATCAAGGCAGAATACGCCTGATATTGTGTCACGATATCTACAAAAACGTCAATGGTTCTGGGGTAGCTAACACCTAGCGCACTCACATCGGACACTGGGTACTGCGGTGAAATAAATGTTCCCCCTTCACACTAAAGAATTACATTTTCACTGTTGCTTATATTGGTAGTTACTTTGTATTTATTTTTCCTTATTGTGACGGATGATAACGCTGCTAGCTATTGTGTGTTTTATAATTCCATAATACCAAAGAAAACAAGGTCTGTAATAAGATCAATTAGCTCACGATGGTTCTGGCTAACTGCTGCAGTGACAAAGCTTACTGCACGCACGACACGAAAAGGGAGCGAGCGTGTTTGTGAGTGTCAAATTGCAGTCGTCAGCAGCTATGCGTAATTAGCCTGGAGGATGTTTACTTCCAAGGGGCACCTCGTCCTCAGAGAATATTTAACATCCTATTTCAGAGAGGAGAATGCAGTATACCGGCCCTGAATTTGGAACCAAATGAGTGGGCGATGTTTTTGGCTGAAAGCCGCCTTATTAGATCAATGAAACGAACCAGATTTATTAGAAAAAGCAATTGCAGTCAAAAGAAAAGCGCAACCGGTACATGTGGTCTGAGTTGGATGATGACGATAGATAACTGACGTCACTGTAGCGCATTAAATCCAGATTGGATCGTGTACTTAATTATTGCAACCTATTGCTAGCGTCATACAAATTTGCTACCATATTTAAGGGGTTTTTTGTACGAGAGACTATCAGCTCAATCTGCTCTGTATTTGTTGACTACGTTTGCGTTCAATACCTCTAGACGAGGTTATATAACATGCGCAAACATGACTAATGCTCATTGCTTTGCATCACTGACGCGATCATATGAATAGGTCGGTAGCGGAATAGGACCACATAGCTAGTAGCAAGATCGTCTGCAGGACTATCAGAACATCCAGCGCGTAAACTGGATCACAATAACGTTGTCTGTCAAAGATAAGTGGCCATACATTATTTCATTATTTCCATTACACGAAATAAATATACCTGTCATTATATATAATAACATTTGAAACAAGCACATTCAACATTGCATCCATCAAGACATTATCATCCTCGACAAAATCTTTGCATTGAATGATTTACGCAAGATGCAAAATAACAGTTTATAGATAAATGTCCCACTCCTCGAGGCTATTTACCAGACTACTGTTAGTCTTAAAATAACCTTCCGCAATGCATCCTGGGGTATTTGAGCTTGCCGCGAGGGGATAATTTGTCCAAACGACCGCAATAACTGGGCTAGAAATTGCGAAAGGCTAGAATTGATAAAACATTATCGACTGCTTTCAGGATTCTAAGAAAAGGTGATATTTTTCAATTTATGAGGAACAGATGGATTAAACGTCAAGAGTTGGGTTCCAGCACGGGGCTATTCAAAAGTATTTCTCATACCTATGTCGCTTTCTACATGAGCAATTGTCCCCACAATTGTAGATGAATTCGGGTATTCTTTTCGAACCTCTAGGTGTAAGACTTCACTATTGCTTTTGAACAAGCTCCCCAACCAGTGAGTTCTAACTAAACGTCAACTATGCGTATTGATATGAGACCACTTCATGTTACTTCCATCATATACAGTGCTACTGGGATGTTTGTTATATGCGAATGTTATTTGGGTAAGCACTATGTCCTGATCATTGTGAATATAATATTTATTGTAAATACGGTACATCAGTTGTTATATATTTAATTGCATGTAGCATAAGCACATCATGAGGCATTATGGGCTATGTTTACATGACATATTAGCCAGTAGCTGCTTTGTTTCCTTTTCGGCCGTGCCATCTCTAAAAGTAGTGAGCTAAACACGATAACAAATCTATTTCAATGTTAACCTATGCAGATAATTGCGTATTGAGGTGGTCATTATTAAGCTATGGTCGATCTCTTGCAACAGACTACCACCAGAAAGGAGAATTTATATTTTGAGAATGATTTGCATATTGCACATCCCTCTATACTTTTTAAGGATATATATCACCTTAAATGTCCGACATAGCCTCAACAAATAAAGCTTTGGCTAAATTGCTTCTTATGGGGATATTCGGGGCCAGGCCAAGTTTAAGGGAACGATAACAAATCTATTTAGATGTTAACCTATAGCAGATAAGATATAGAGAGGAGAATATCATAGAGATATAGGTCGAGATCTCTTGCAACAGACTAGACCAGAAAGGAGAATTTATATATTGAGAATGATTTGCGTATTGCACATCCCTCTATACTTTTAAGGATATATATCACTATAAAGAGACATAGCCTCAACAGAAAGAGAGAGAAATACATGGGGAGGGAAGAAGGGAGAGAGAGGGGAAAGAGAAGAGACAGAGATAGAGAGAGAGAGAGATAGAGAGAGAGAGAGAGAGAGAGAGATATATTTATTATCTAAAAGAGAGTCAGAGAGAGAGAGAGATAGAGAGAGAGAGAGAGAACAGAGAGAGAGAGAGAGAGAGAGGAGAGAGAGGGAGAGAGAGAGAGATACATGATATACAGAGACATATACATCTCTCTCATAGATGATATGAGGAGATAGAGATATAGAGAGATCCCTCTATATAGAATGAGATAGATAGAGTCATAATAGAGAGATATATATATACTGGGATATATATATATATATATATATATATATATATATATATATATATATATCTATATTCTCTCTATCTCTCTATATATATATATATATATATATATATATAGATGTTGATGCTGATATCTCTATTTGGGATCTCTATCTATACATGTTTGCTTGCTGTTCCGTTTGGGATGGGGTTCCGTGAGTATAGCGAAACATCAATACGCTTGCATAGATTGTTGATTTTTGTTTTCTTCCCAAACACGCATAATATTTTACTGGTTGATTCATTAGCAGAATCCTTTCCAATAGTTTATCGAATTATGTTTTACACGCACCAATATATAGTTAGTGTTGATCAAATTGATTCTGCTTATTGCGTTTGTAAGTGCATATACAATGCCATTACTTTTACTTCATCCATCATGAGCTAACTATCGATTGTACTGTGCGTAGATCACATTCAGCCAATTCCAATAAAATTAATACGTTCGTATATATATGCCAATGTTATGAGATGACCAATAACAAGTCTAGAATTCACGCCGTCATCTGTTTCGCTCACAGCTTAGTCAATGTAAGAGGGGCAACTCGTAGCCACATTTCTTTTGCTTTTCTTTGCATGAAATATGAAAACTAATGGAACATCCGCAGATTATATGATTATATATGCAGTATACTTGGTCGTTTAAAATTGTTCGTGTCATTAAACGTAACATGTAATACAATGTGACGGAACTTTCAGAATGCTAATGAAAGATTTTTATATCAGTTTTAAGATCACAAATAATTTTAAGTGTAAACTTACGGCGTATTTACACCTGTAGCTAAATTGAATATTGAACATTCCGATTATATTCGTACGCTGGGATGCATTGCAATCATGGATCACTATTGAAATAATTCATTTGTCCATAAGACATGTCACTGTACAGGTTTACGTTGTAGATGCATCATTAAAACGACATGAATAAGATGAAATGGAGCATACTGCAGAGATAGTTTTATTGCATGTGACAATACCTGTATGAAGGAGCGTATTTACAGGTTTGAACAATTGCCAACCTTGTCGCTGTAAAATAGGATGCATGTTGAAAGCGCTCTATTGAAGTCATACGTAATATATGGGCCCCTTGTGTTTTGTGAGTGTGGCAAGGTTACTGTGCATGTCATGCTTCTATAGCATCGTCTACAAGAGCTGGAAACCCATCAGAAGCTGCTTGAAACACTGTAGCATCGCTATCCTCTTCCATATACCATAAACGTGACTCTTATTCCAAAATAGGTTTTAAATATATCCCTTGCCTGCGGACTGTACAAAGCTTTCTGGGCGATAGAAAAATTAGCCATTTGTTAATAGTGAGCCCAATTATTCTATTTATATTCTAAAAAAACATTCACAATTCACGAATGCTCATCAGCTCCTACGATTAATATGCAATTTGATTGGTGGACATGGACAAATTTGCCGTATTGTACTCTTGAATAGCATTAGTTGTTCATTATTTGAACAAGCGAGTAAAAAATTATTTATGATAATATGACTCATTTTATGTAACTACTATTAAGGCATCAGTAATGCCAGACTCTGCAGCGCTTGTACTGCCACCTGTGGCGTTTTTGATTAACATGGGCCGCCATAATGCGCAATTTGTAGCATGGTGCCGTCTTGGTGAGAACAAAGTCAACATCACGTCGTCTGCGCTGCTTATCAAAAGGCTAAGTGCTTTCATATCGATGGATATACACAGTCAAACCGGCTTTTCGCCACTTGATGTCTTTTGTATAATTCAGTCCAAGATGAATTGACATAAGGTTGATTATAAAACATTGATGGTAAGTATTGTGTCAACAGCAATTTTACAAGCCGATGGCTCAGAGATGCCCGCTTGATGAACAGGATTCATCGAAACAATTGCATATATGATGTCATCTGGTGTCCCTTGCTAAAAGATAACGTCCATAGTACCTCAATATGTCATCTTGCTCTTAATTGGATGGCAATGTGGCCTTTAACGGTACATTAAAATTGGAGATACGCTCAGAATGTTTTTATGGCAACAATCACTCATAAAGTGTGACTACAACGACAAAGGTATTTAAGCCGACCATGCCACATTATATTCCCGGTGAGTATATATCAATTAAATGAGCATGCACCTCAGGCGGGCTCCATCCATTGTAAAACTAAATCAAATGACGTTGAAAAACAACAACGCTATCTAGAATATGCAGGGCAATTCGTGAAATAGTTTATATCGCAGAACGATTGCATTTACTGTTCGACTGCACAAACTAAGTATACTATATCATGATCCGTCCTCTCTGAGTCACAAATGTAGCTGCGTTGAATCTCACTGCTTAAGCAATTGGCGTGAAGACATAAAGACAACTTATTTGCTGTTTTCAGAAATATCCAGCTTAGCAAAGACGAACTGTGTTTCCTAAGATGGAGTGCGAAATAGATGCTTGTTCAGTGTATTTATCTCTGACTCGTCATATTTGCGTTTGTGTAAATCTGTTCGTGTATGTGTTTGTTTGTGTGTTTGTGTGTGTGTGTGTGTGAGAGAGAGAGAGAAAGAGAGAGAAACATTGCACAGGTAATAGACCAGTGGGGATCATGAGCCAATCGATGACTGTCCGTCTCCAATTCACTATAACGACCGAGGGGATATAAAGACAGTGAGCATCAGGTGGTGGATGCTCGGACGTATTCATGGGCTTTTGCTACTGTGAACGATCGCCATCCATATTTTCATTACTATTCTCGATGGCTATGACTGTAGGTGATTATATCCACGATCACTTATTTCGTAGTTATGACTGCTACGCTTCATAGACGGACCGTTCTGTTATACTGAATATAATAATACTGAAATATGTTCGCACCATGCGAGGGGGGTGCTGTTAAACTTGTTGTGCCGTTGACGTCATCCCCAACAATTTATAAGTTACGAGTTCTATACCTTTCTCTTCTAGAACAGACAGTTCATGTTTTAATATAATAGAATGCTGATCACTGTGTTGTGTGGCAATTTGTAATGTGGGAAATTATAAAAATCGATTGTATAGCCTATATTGCTTGCATTATCTGAAATGATTGTAAACGAACCTTTTTCGGCGCCTTAAAATATTTTGATTATTTCGTTAGTGGCTGTATCTAACGATCGAGGAAAGTGTGCCTGATTTTTGGATCTCTGACAACCTCATGACAATACTTAAGTATGTCCACAAAGCCCGGTTCCATAAAAGGGCACGATTAGATCCTATACCTATACCGGCAGAAGCACAGTCGAGCTAATAAACGCATGCTTAAAGAATTTACGCCGGTCATTCGGTCATTAGTTCGAAACTTTATTGCCAAATGCTGTAACTTTTATACTCTTGAGGAGTTGAGTAAATTTGATTGAGACAAAACAATCAACTGTGATGCTGGTGCTCACAGACGATACGATTATTTGTGACATTGGCATTCATGATGGCCTTATCGCAGTGAAGACCACACACCATACTTTACCTCACACAAGGTTTAATATTGTTTATGGTGGGAGAAGAAAATACCGGGTACCCTGAAGATCCGCCATTTTGTTTAAATCTAAAGACACTAGTCTCTTAACAATGCTCACACAATAAACATAACATAGCCATGTAGATCAACCCTAAATTAACCAAACAGTAGCACTATTAACCAATGTATAATGAAAAATGTGTGTATTAGATGAAAACAACAGTATTTATGTTATGCCGTCCCCAAATTATTTTTTATCGCCATTGCTCATCTAGTACTGGCACGTGTGCCTCATCCTTGAGTAAAGTGAAACATAGCCTGCTACTTGTTTGGCCGAAAGTCAAAAATACACTGACAAAGAAGAGAGCGGGACATTTAAAGGATTTTCGAGGTCTGCGATAAAAAAGCTATTACAACCTGGTTATGCACCAGTTATCACCACCCCATAACCTGTATTACTGAGCGATCGTCTATTCAATACCAGTGCTTCAATACTGACACACACAGCCTATTAAATTTAAGTATCCTAAGAATTAAAAGAGGATTTTTAAGCCAGTTTGTTAGGCGCTAACGACAGACCGTGTCATATAAATATCATCTTTTGCCTTATAGGTAGGACGGAACCGGAGACTTAAAATGCATGGCACATTGCAGCACAGTATTCACATTTTCCTGTGGCAGTCCAGGGCGTAAGCGCTAGTTTATGCTCAAATTAAATCAGAGAAGAACGGGTGCCTATAAATAGTCTTGACATAAATGAAAAATGTCATTTACGCGTTACTTGGGCGACCAAACACATATGAATATGGCTTCGTTTGTACGAGTGGTAATTTATCTTACGTTTGGACACCAGGTGCCAGTTATCAATACATATCAATGACAAAAACTGTATCTTTATTATACTTTCTGGTTTCTTATACAAATCGTCAGCGACTAAGATTTCCGTAAAATACTGCTACTGATATTTCAACTCAGGCCAAGCATCAGCTTACGGCAGTCAAGTGCAACACTAGTTGCTTACTATAGGCTTTGCAGCTGCAATTACTTAGAGGGCAAGCCGCCCGTTGATTCAATCAATCGGCTATTTAAAGAAAGCTTTTGACGCAAGCGACTTGTGCGAGGAATCCAATAGGTGTTGCAGTGCGTTTGTCTTATTTGTCATCCTGCTGCATTAATGGTCTAGATTGTTAAATACGATGTTAGTAAACGTACAAAATGATAAAAACGATGTTTCCATGAATAAGTCACTGTAGTGTTTTCGCACAATGCTTAAAGCATCTGAATACTTGACAAATCGGAAGTAAATAGGCTAGCACCTAAACGCAGATGCAATGTTATGCCATTGACAGGACAAATCAGCAATGAGACCACAGAGCTGTATTTTTTTATTTGCCATGTGTATACTGTCGCCCTGACATTTTCAATCCTGCCGTCAGATGTCAAATATATGGCTTGACGTGAACAGTGTCCTCAGCAGCCATATATACGACAGAACAGACTCTTTACAGCATTAATATGTCCATTAAACGCATCCTAAGTCATGTCGTTAATTTCACATTCTATTGACGGAATGTTCAACATCAAACTCTTGCTGTGCACCATATATCCATTCGACAGACGCATCTCAATTACCCACAGCTGCCCTTCATCATGTCTTTATGGCCTTAAGCGCCGCGAATAGGCCAGCCAGGCATACGAATTGACAGTCGATAAATGCAATATCCAATCTATGTATGCAACACTAGAGTACAACACTATAAAATTCAGCTATTCAAGGCCGTCAGCTGCGTGATAATGGGCGATAGGGTGTTCCTATTTCGTAATATGTAAGTGCTAGAGAAAATAATGGCTTTCAATGTCTACCAGATCGACGATAGTCCGACAACGAACTAGTGCCACAAATGCATTTTGAAGGAACCGGAGCGATATGCTTCCTGATAGTTGTGACTTTATCAATCATTAGCGTAACTATCAGCCATGATGGTGCTCAATGTAGCTAGACAATGTGATAGTTATTGTACATGCATTTGCATGGAACAGTTGCCTATTGACACCGTCACATTAGATGCCTGCACCCAAGCGGATTACCTCAGATTAGATATATAGGTACGAAGACAAACCATAGGTATCATTACTGTGAACGCACACATGACAATCATGGATTCGGTCTGAGAGCGTTGGTGCACGATTTGTTGGAAAAAACTTACTTCTCATGACAATCTCATATTAAGTAATTCCCGAGTTAATGCACACCTTTATCAAAAAGCGTTTGGGCCATGGTCCGTTAATATAAATCATTGCCTCAGCTACGATATCACATTACAGGCAGCGTATTCTTAGTATTCTTAATATTCATTTAATATATATATATTTCAATATAGAGTCTTCAGATGAATTTTTACCGTTTAGCCATGATTCAATATAGAAGTATAGTATTTGATGTTGGAGTTTTGCTTTCCATGTCGGCATCAGCTTATGATGCCACTGCATTTTTCTCAATTTCAATTTTTTAAACGTTTGCGCCAGTAGTTGTTATAGCGCCCTCTTGCGAGGGGTTTTCTTTGTCTTTGTTTACATCGCCATCTTTGTTGTTGCGATTTTCTCCGTCTGTAATAAAAGTCCTTGGATAAGCATTCTAATTGGTATTCTGCTGTGGCTACTTTGTGTTGTTGCATCCCTCTTCTTACCTTAGCGTGGTGGCAGCGTCCCTCGCTTCCATAAAGGTGAAAGAAAGTGCAGTTTTCTCGACGCCGTTCCAACGGATCTCCGGTTCGACACAACGTCACAACGTGGTCTTTCACGATACAGGTGAGCAGCAGTGCAGTTGATTTACATTTGACTGATCGTACCATACATTTTGCATCCAGCCGATATTCTCATCGCCTTAGTTAATATGGCTACCACACATCGGGCACCAAAACAGTGGTGCTTGAATAAAATTGAAACTGTGAACTCTTTCGAAAATTGGCGTCTGAATTTGCACTACACTCTCTCCCTCGACCAGAATTTTGCTCCGTTTCTACTCGACGGCTCACAGTGGGAGAAAAAGGCCAAAACTTCTCCCCTCCGTGGATTCACTGATGATGCCGAGGACATCCCCTTGCCCCAAAGTAAAACAGCTCTACAGAAAGTCAACATGCTTGAGCTTATGCTGGGTCAGATTGCAAATTATTGCCCTGTTATCTCACGTAACACCATTATCAAATCATCCACATCAGTCTGTAATATCTGGCAGGTGATCCGCCTCCATTATGGCTTCCAGTCTACCGGCGCACACTTACTCGATTTTGCTGACATCCACCTCCAACCGGATGAACGCCCAGAGGACTTATACCAGCGCCTCATGGCATTTGTTGAGGATAATTTGCTCCAGTGCAATGGCGGAATCACCCACCATGGGGCAGAAGTCACTGAAGATGAGGAGCTCTCCCCTTCCCTTGAGAATTTTGTTGTCCTCACTTGGCTCCGCCTTATCCACACCAGCTTACCAAAATTCGTTAAACAAAGGTACGGGACGGAATTACGGTCACGCACCCTAGCTTCAATCAAACCGGAAATTTCCCAGGCCTTGGACTCACTGCTAGATGAAGTGCATAACAGTGACGAGGCTAAGGCCATGCGAGCCTTCACCACTCGCTCACGGAACACACCTCTTACCGCTTCTTTTACCTCTGCCCCCAGCAGCCGGTTCCCCCCCAACTCAAAGCCCCGTCCTGAACGTTTCCAGAAGACATGCCCTCTCTGCAAGCAAGTCGGCCTCAGTGACACCCGCCACTTCCTCAGCGAATGCACATACTTACCAGAACATGACCGTAAGTACATCGTGAGAGCCCGACAGGTCGCGGACATATTTGATGATCAACCCACAGATATTGAGTCGGATCATGATGGGGATTCATGCACCTCAATCCCAACTCCCCATGTCGAGGCCCCTGCTGCATTCCGAGTGCAGATCAACCAATCCCCCTACATGGACATGTTTTATGGCCATCATACCACCCGTGTCACCATCGATAGCGGCGCCACGGGCAATATGATTCGTGCATCCACAGCAAAGCGCCTGGGTGCCCATATTACCGAGAGCTCCCAATCTGCTCACCAGGCTGATGGATCTTCACCACTCACCATCACTGGTGAAACTCGACTCAGGCTCACACGCGACAACCATACCTTCATGTTCGAGGGCTTGGTTGTTGATAACCTTGATGTTGACATCCTTGCCGGCACGCCATTCATGTCTGTGAATGATATCGCAATCCGCCCCACCAAACGTCTCATCACCCTTGGCGATGGATCCGCAATAACATATGGCTCGCCCAAGGAGCCCTCGACAAGCAATGCCGTACGACGTGCACACGTTTTGCGTGCACCCTCCCCTTTCACCACGGTTTGGCCGGGGGAGTTCATTGAGCTAACCCTACCAAAAGACATATCAAATGATGAACTTTTTGCTCTTGAGCCTCGCACGGACACAGCCAGGGCAAGACCCGATCAGTCATCGCGGCTGTGGCCTCCCCCCGATATCTTCACTTCCGTCGTTGGAAGAATCTGCATCCCCAACTCGTCAACAGAACCGCAAGTTCTCAAACGCAATGAGCACTTCTGCCAAGTTTGCCCCGTCTTCACCCCTTCTCCGTCACCCGATGTAGTACAACAAAGTATGCCCTCTCACGTCACTCCGAAGGCCCGCCCTGCCATCGCTCAACTCCATTCACACTCCGCCAGCTTGAACCCCGACCACAATTTGCCTAACGACACCAGAGCACTGTTCTCATCTCTTATGGCTGAATTTGACGATGTCTTTGATCCCGAATACAAAGGGTACAATGGTGCCTCCGGCTCCTTCGAGGCCGTTGTCAACATGGGTCCCGTGCAACCTCCACAGCGCAAAGGCCGCCTGCCCCAGTATGCGCGTGATAAATTGTTGGAGCTACAGCAGAAGTTCGATGAGCTTGAGAAAAATGGTGTCTTTGCTCGCCCCGAGGATATTGGCATCACTGTGGAATACCTCAACCCTTCATTCCTCGTCAAGAAGTCCAATGGCGGTTTTCGATTGGTTACGGCCTTCGCTGACGTTGGCCGTTATAGCAAGCCACAGCCGTCTCTCATGCCTGACGTCAATTCCACCTTACGCCTGATTGCACAGTGGAAATACATCATTGCCACAGACCTCACCAATGCCTTCTATCAGATCCCCCTCTCCAACGCCTCCATGAAGTATTGCGGAGTTGCCACTCCCTTCCGCGGCATCCGTGTCTACACCAGATCAGCCATGGGCATGCCAGGCTCCGAGACAGCCCTTGAGGAGCTCATGTGTCGCGTACTCGGTGATCTCCTCAGGGACGGTGTTGTCGCCAAAATTGCTGATGACCTCTATTGTGGCGGGGACACACTAGACAGTCTTCTCACCAACTGGAGGCGTGTGCTTCATACCCTTTATACCAATGGCCTACGATTTTCTCCGACCACCACCACTATCCTCGGATGGATCTGGTCATCAGGCACCCTCCATGCCAGCCCTCACCGTATCGCCACCCTATCAACATGCACAATCCCGGAGAGAGTATCCGCACTGCGTTCCTTCATCGGTGCCTACAAAGTACTCGCGCGGGTGCTCCCAAACTGTGCCTCGATCCTTTCCCCATTGGATACCGTCATAGCAGGACGCCAGTCCACCGATTCTATTGTGTGGTCCGACGAATCTCGTTCTGCTTTCAAGAATGCATAGTCAGCTCTGTCGGCGTCTCACACAATCACGCTCCCTCGCCTTACTGACCAGTTATGGATTGTTACTGACGGTGCAGTTAAGAGCCATGGCATCGGCGCCACTCTGTACGTTACCCGCCAAGACAAGCTGTGCCTCGCTGGTTTCTTCAGCGCCAAACTCCGCGGCCGCCAACCCACGTGGCTGCCCTGTGAAGTTGAAGCCCTTTCCATTGCTGCATCGACCAAGCACTTCAGCCCTTATCTCATCCAGTCGACTCGCATTGCTTCCATCCTCACCGACAGCAAGCCTTGTGTACAGGCTTACGAGAAGTTATGCCGCGGTGAGTTTTCCTCGAGTCCCCGCGTCTCCACATTCCTCTCTACTGTCAGCCGGTACCAAGCGACCGTACGCCACCTCGCTGGCTCTGCCAACATTCCGTCTGACTTTGCTAGCCGCAACGCCTCAGCCTGCTTGAACCCTCCTTGTCAGATTTGCTCATTTGTCCAGCGAACTGAGGAGTCTGTTGTATTGCGCGTATCGGCACAGGATATTCTCACAGGCAAAATAAAGTTGCCGTTCACGAGCCGAGCTGCCTGGTCTGCAATCCAATCTGAATGTCCAGATCTATGCCGCACTCGGGCACACCTGGTGCAGGGGACACGTCCCTCAAAAAAGGTCACTAATGCCAAAGATGTCAAGCGCTATCTTCAGGTTGCATCCCTGGCCAAGGATGGTCTGATCGTCGTTCGTCGCGATGTTCCACTGGTTCCAACTCGTGAGTGCATCGTTGTGCCCCGTCAAATTTTAGATGGCCTACTCACAGCGCAGCACATTCAACTCGATCATCCATCAAGCCACCAGCTCAAGTCAATCGTTCATCGCTACTTCTTTGCTCTCGACATGGACAAGTCGATTGACACAGTTACAACCGGATGCCACCAGTGCGCTGCACTTCGCACTGTCCCATCTACAATCCAACTCCAGTCTTCGTCCGACCCCCCAGATGCACTCGGGTTCTCCTTCGCTGCCGATGTAATTAAGCGTAATCGCCAGCTCATCCTCGTGCTCCGGGAAACTGCCACTTTATTCACCGCGTCTTGCCTCATCGAAGATGAGCGCCACAACACTCTGCGGGATGCACTGATTTGTCTCTGCATAGGCCTTAGGCCGCTCGATGGCCCCATGGCAGTTATTCGCACTGATCCAGCGTCTGGCTTCAAATCACTCGTCAATGACGAGCTCCTCCGACGTCACAGGCTGTCCATCGAACTTGGGCGGGTGAAAAACCTCAACAAAAACCCTGTGGCGGAAAAGGCTGTCCGCGAACTTATCGATGAGTTGCTCCGCCAGGACCCCATGGGTGGTGCCATCTCTCCTGTGACCCTTTCTGTTGCTACCTCATGCCTCAATTCACGCATTCGTTCCCGTGGACTCTCAGCCCGTGAAATGTGGTACCAGCGTGACCAGTTCACTAACCACCAGATACCCTTCACCGATCAACATCTTATTTTGGAGCAGCAGCGTCTTCGCACAGCCAATCACCCTCATAGTGAGCATGCTAAGGCCCTAGGTAAGATGTCCCCTCTTGACACCGCCGTCGAGATCGGTGACCTCGTGTACCTCCACACTGACCGCAACAAGACACGCAGTCGCAATCGCTACCTAGTTGTCTCCATCGAAGCGTTATGGTGTAACGTTCGGAAGTTTGTAGACAACCAACTCAGGAGTACTTCTTATCGCGTGAACCGCTCGGAGTGCTATAAGGTGCCCACTTCGTCCCACGTTGTTCCTCCCCCATTCTGCAGCCCAGACACCGAGGATGACACTGAGGACCATGACCCCGTCCCGACACCCAGTCCTCCCGATCCTCCGGACATACCAAGCAAGCTTTCAACAACTGCTATGACCGCTCCTGAGGAACCCTGTTCTGTGCCTTATCCACCTGAGGCCCATCTTGAATCGCCCCCACCACCACCAGTAGTTGTTTCACAGGACACACCCTCCCTTGGACCACGACGCTCTTCGCGCTTGCATCATCCTCCCAAGTACCTGGATGACTATGTTACGGACTAATTACTACGTTCTCCTGTTGGATTGTGTTTTTGCTCGTTTTGATGTATGTTTATATGGGGCAGAATAATCCCCAGAGCCAGAGGGCAGTCCATCACTATGACGGCTCTATGTTCCCCTTTTGCGGTTGCGTTCCTCGTATCCTGTTTGTGACTGGACATCCGTCCATTGTTTCTTTGACCTCAAACATTTTTAACTGTTGACTTTTTATCATGTAGTGTTCTCTGTTTAAGGGATTTCATTCCCCTCTTTCATTTGTCTAAGCGAAAGAAAAGTAGTCGCGCCAGTAGTTGTTATAGCGCTCTCTTGCGAGGGGTTTTCTTTGTCTTTGTTTACATCGCCATCTTTGTTGTTGCGATTTTCTCCGTCTGTAATAAAAGTCCTTGGATAAGCATTCTAATTGGTATTCTGCTGTGGCTACTTTGTGTTGTTGCATCCCTCTTCTTACCTTGGCGTTGCCTATTTGCCAAATGAGGAAGAAGGAATCCGCAACATCCTTGCTACTTCAAATATCAATGGATCATGGTCAAACTTCTTACAGTAGATGGCTGTTGGCACGTAAATGCGTGGATGCTAGAGCTTATAATTTCGAAAACAACATGATATACTATATTGCTACATGCATCAGTCGTCCTCAACATAATCCGAAAGCATGTTGTTATGGAATAGTTTTATCAATTAGTGTCCCATTATATCATATAAATAGCTCTGCTCGATATGCTAGGTGCATGTGTGCCTCCTATTACCGTTTCGTTTTGCGTTAAATAGCTCCCCTGTCGGAGGGCGCGGTATGATGCTTTCACTGATGATGATGATGATGATTAGCCGAGTATAATTCTGCGTGGTTCCTGTTATTGCTCGGAAAACCATCCTAAGCTTTAGTCATAATTGATGCTTTTTCAAAGTTCACTTCTATGGTGCTTTACACGATTGTTGCATGGTATAGATTTATTCATGCGAAGTGAGAAGGTGTAGGGTTCGCCGGCATGAAGTATACAACCGCAAAGGACAGAAATACCCAACTGTCCCTTTATGAGCCACAATTGGCATATCTCTACCCTTTATGTGTTTCGTGATGTAACGTACTATTGAGTAGAATTTAATTTATTATTCGTACTCACAGTATAGCAAATTTCCAAATTGTGCTACTGAATGCACAATCCAGCCTTTATGCAAGAAACTGTATGAAGCTGATTCAAGATATGTTGGAGCAGCTTGTTTATTGCATGTTAGATTCGAAATTATGCAAATCCGTGATATATGAGATATTGTGCTGCTTAAATTGAATTGGCATTTATACAATGATACAGACGAGGTTTATACTATGTCCTCATAATCGTCCAACGGAATGAACTGCAACGCACAAAAACCCATTTTCAAAGTAATTTAAAAATTTGCGATGCATACCTCACAGAAGCGTTGAACGCTATGTTCGAACTAAGCACCATTTACTGAAAAGAGCTGTCCTCTTCACTAATCGATTTCCGAGCATAAGGTTAGACTGTTATCAAATTGTTACGAGGAGCAGTAAAACTATGTTGCCATATAGAGCCCAAAAATAAATAATTAATGATGACATCCATGATATAAACCCCATCTGGGAGCTTATGTTAGGTACATGATGCATATTTGTACTATAGTCCTTTCGATAAAGGAGTCGCGAAGATATTGTTTATTCCAGGCTATTGAAGCCACAGAAAAAAAAATTTCAGATCGTGAGCAAACTTTACGTTGAATTACTGGTAAGTTAATTAATGTTAAAAGGGAAACTGACAGTGGAACCGTGTTGTTGTTTTGTAGATATCTTGCAAATGTGTTTATATGAAAAGTAGGTTTGAATGGCAGCTGAACAGCAAAAATATTGTAATAATAATATTTATATGCTTCCATGCATTTATGTCGGTTTTCCCTCCCTATTTGCTACTGGCAATGCTCTTCACTGAAATGGAGAAACATTGATGCTGTCACCAGCCTACGCTTTACATAAATCACTACATATACCTTGACACATTGCTGCCTTTCTCGGTGGCATTGTTGCAGTAAATTGCGTTTACCACATCGTCTGCCAATTCACAACTCCCCGTATCTTCCTCAATATCCATAGCTAAATCTTGGCGATACCTTCAATGGTGACGATTGATATGAAGAGAAATCAATTATAAGCACTCCCACACTTGGCCACACCCTCGCGGCTGTTTTCCTTGCAGACGTTCTGAGAGAGAGGTAGCTCAACTCTGCCATTGATATGTCAACACAACAACCACATTCAAGGTGAATAATCATGACGGTAACATTAGCATCAGTCAAATGGCTGGACAATCTATTCCTGTGCTCCATATCATTCCGTGTTCTGCTACTGGCTAATTATCGTAGGTGTATGAATGTTGTTTTGCAATATGAGAACATTGTTTACTTACTCCAGTGCCCTGGAGATTCATATGCTTCAATTTGAGGATTAGATGTGTACTCTGACATTGATACTGGTTTTGATATGGGCAATTTATGGATGTAATTACCTTATTTCAATATTAATTGCAATCAACATCCAAGTCTCAGAATATTAGCTGTTTACCAAACCACTGACAATGTTTAATTCATGGCCAAATACATTTGACTAAAAATGTATTCTAAGGAAAACTCCATAGAGGAGATAACGCAGTGTACATACATAATGCAAAATCATTGCATGTTATTCGCGGGCGCGTAGTGTTAAATTCAACAATTCTTTAATGCATAATACCACGCGAAAATTTTTATGCCCAAAACACAATGATATATGCAAAGACGGAAAAAAAACATCACCTTACTACTATTTTAAGAGATCCTTTAAAACCGTGTTGACCGCCTCTGTGTAACCGCGGCTACCAAGTACTTTCACAATACACTGTAGCGGTGTTATCATCATATGTAGACTCGTTAGCTGAGCATAGAAACACTTGATGTGGCAGAAAACATCATCTGATTAGTTATTGCATGAATATATGCCAGCAGCTGACGTAGAGTTTCCTCATTCTTTGTTCTTACAAGGCTATTTCTTAATCGAGAAACCATGTTACGCTTTCTTGCTGCACCAACAGTAACGGCAACCTCTGACGGGGACAGACGGGTAATGAGGAGACAAAACATTCAACATCTGGCGGACTACGATATCATTCAAACCGACTTCCATTAATAACGCACTGTCGAGGGATAGATGCTTTTAGCTCCGTTATAGGTCATTGAGCTAATGCAAAAGCTGTTGACCATTCTTTGCATGCCACAAAATCGAACGTCAACATGTGGCATTTTGAAGCGCTTCCCATTTGCCACAATATGATATCACCTTATTACAGACATTACCAGTGGGCTACCTGTTTACCTATTTTCGCTTATCTCTGTACTCTAATATATGCAGGTTTAGTATATCAATCAGGCACAGTTGTTGTGACAGACATAAACATTCACAAGAACCATAGTTGACGAATCGATACCGCTAGGCAGTTCTGCCGTTAAACTTAAATCTGTCCATTATACTCTTTAAAATGCGTTTATTCTTGCAATGTATGTACAAAACCTGATTGTGCAGCTCGAAAGTTCCGGTTTCCAGTACTCAACACAAAAGTCAACAACAGTAGCACGATAATGAAATATTCGATCACATGCAGTAGCTGTGACCATGTAGGCGCATGCATTGAATAGCTATTATTACGTTACTGGCGCAGTCATCACATGTACACACATACACTAGGCATTGAAGCACGTACCGCTATAGATATCACCTGCTGTTTCGTGACTATGCGGCATTTACGCACGACAAGTATCGTAATTACTTGTTCGTGTCAAGGCAGCTTGGGTAATTAACAAACCATGTTGAGCGTTTCTGCTGAAAAGTAATGGCATGCATGACATTTGACAGACGGGAACTAGGGAGACTGTTCATTCAGGGTCTGGCTGTCTACAAAATATTATTTCGCTGATAACACGTCATAAAACTGTCACATGCTAAATGATTTAAGTTGCCTCGCACGAAATTGATTGGCAACATATTTGCGTTTCAGAAGCCCAATTATTTCTATGTAGTTAATAATTGATAAAGTTATGCTTAAGAATTCGCAATTAGGCAGTGAATAAGCTTTGCATGACTCTGCTATTGTGTCACGTTTTGCTGACATCTATAAAATCTTTCCAAATCTCGCTTGGCAAAGTTCCTTGTTTTATCAATTATCTTACCGACAAAAATAATGCTTTGAGCCAGCAATCCAGGGATGCATGCAGATGGTTATTTGATGTATTACCGGAAAGGCTTGTGCAAATACCCAAGACAATATCATTTGACGAGCGCTTGAATAGAGAAAGTAAAATCTGTGCACGGCAATTAATGTTTCCTTTTTATAATGGAAGAGTTAGTGCAACTTACTCCAGCCCATGGATGCTTG
Source organism: Urechis unicinctus (assembly GCA_034190875.2). NCBI lineage: Eukaryota > Metazoa > Annelida > Polychaeta > Xenopneusta > Urechidae > Urechis > Urechis unicinctus. The sequence goes on from CM067350.1 coordinate 1,451,127, forward strand.
TGTATTATCCTCTTGAGATTCTGCAATTTGAAACATGTTTGGTTCGTAGATAAGCATTACATAATGGAATAAAAGCTAACACGACGGGTTATCTACGTCCATGTTAATTCTCTACGGACATTTTTGTCCTCAATGTTCTCGGGAATCATATAACAAAAAAGTGTTGGTGTGCAGTTTAACCCTTTACGTTAGTCAATGTTCTCGTGAAACACCAATGTCAATGGCGTGTTGCTGGTTGATACCCCATTAGTTTTTCCACTTTCTAATATCACACGAGCTTGAATGTCGCGTAGGCTCACATCGTCAGGAAAAAGCCGCGCATGCTGGGCGCGTACTACTATATAGCTGTATGAAATCATGTGACATAAATGCGACATGTAAAAAATACATTCAACTACGGTCTAAGTGTTTGTATTGACTGATATACATGCCATGCACTCTGAGCAATGGTTATTTATAAACCATTCGCGATTCAGAGAGCTTCACAGAAAATGTCGTCCTCTATATTGAGTATATGCACAAGTAAATCCATCGTTAGTCTCCATGTCGCCCTGATTGTAATCTACGTTTTAAAGATGGATGTGGACGATGAGGTGTGCTAAAGATTAGCGTACGCATGGTGGACTCCATAATAGATTATTTTTCACAATGAAAAATCTAAATTATCCTACTTGTTAAAAAGTTACAGCAACAATGAGCAAGTATAAGAAAACAAATTGTGCATATCTACATATTTACCAATCACAAATTTGTAGCGATGCACGCTCAGATTTGCTAATTTGGTAGCGCGGGGGTGCTCTCAGACATTATGATTATGCCGGTATACTGCAGCTGGTGGATACATATAGCCATAGTTCTCAGCGTTTCTGCGTCACAAAAGTATTTATGATTGGTACAGGGACCGCTTATAATGTACCTTTTAAAACCATCACAATGTAAGGAAGTGTAAATGGTGAGTTGTTGCTTAAGTATTGTAACTGCCATGTAACAATTGAATAGAATCCAAACGACATTTGCTGCTGGAACAAAAGCCAAGATGGATCGTGGATTGATGCAAATGACAGTGAAGGATTGGAAGTCGTTCCGCCTAGACTATAAGGGTAAATTAGTGCACGTTATCCACGATTTCTTTTCAGTTTAGGTTATCTGTTGTATTAATGGCACCCCTTTAAAGGTATAAGGAAACGCCAAGCCTTTGAAAACCAAAATTGAACTTTGCGTACAAAAATGCAAACGACGAAAAAGCTTACTTCAACAGTCGAACATTTAGCGTAGCAAAACTTGCAATTTCTATGCGGGTAATTGGTATCTCAGAAGGCAGCATTAAACGCAAGTCGCATCTGGCATTGACGGCGTTCTGTCGTGCTTCTATAATTGGCAAAAACATATACGAGGAAGACTGAATGCCGTAATGACTTGGGTAGGCTGCTGTGGTAATGGAACACATTGTAGTCGGCAATTTATCACATATTCATTTGACGAAAACCTGCTTCCCCATTTCGTCTCGTATTGTCAGGCTGCAACTGATTTTTCGTTTATTGCCTATGGCAATGTACATCAACACCACTTGATATTGCGGACCCTGTACTATGCTAGCACTATATATGCATGATTAGCACACGTCTTAACTTAAACGAAGAAGAGTAAGCAGAATATAATATAATGATGATTATAATATTGTTTGAGTTAAACTAATAACATTGTCCCAACTCTCGATGCTTTTAAAGCATCGTGTGGATCACATATTAAATAATGTCATTTGTATTCTGCATTCATTAGCTGTCATAATGTGGTAAGTATACGTGTATATATTTAATTGTAAACCTTTCACATAGCAAATCAGAAGAACACTACAATCGGAAATGTACAGCGATGCTGCAATTAACTTGTCGTAAATGTTGTGTTCCACTCTATGACGAAACATGCCGCATATCTTTATTTCAGTACGTCAGTATGTGCCCACTCTACAGATATTTATAAGCGCCTACGCTTATCTTCTATATCCTACGCGTATTACAAACATGATTGATTGAGCCATGAGTAAATGGATATGCGGTGACGTCATTTAACACTACGGAACGAGGTACAAACGAACAGATACAATGAATGGTAACTGTGACGGGACGAAGTTAAGTTTAAGCTGCATCTGTTGATAAGTCAGATTTGTATACAAAACCATGTCTTCTGATGTACATAATGTCAGTCACGCATACACAGACTAGGCTTGCTTCAGGCTATCCTCGTGATCATAATATAATCTTATCATAGCAAGATACTGATACCAAACCAAGTATGTTCCCAACTGAAGTATGAGTAGAGCAGGCGAAGCAATTAACTAGTGGATTATGTGCGATTTGTCGGTTAATATCGTAGGAAAATAATGGGTCATTTTAATGCATAGTTTGGTGTTATTTTTCACATGGTGGATGTATTATCAAGCAATTTCATTAAAAGAGAGTTCAGTCTGTAGGCATCGGCCTTTCCTTATAGATGATGTACGACGCTTGACGCTTTTCGTGGTACAACATCTTCAATTACATACTCAACCTAATATAACATTTATACTATTTATACTACATTCTTATCTGACACGGTGCCTTATATATGCAACTTGCACAGTTTGCCACACCAATCATATGAACGTTAACATTTTATACCGATTTCACGCATCATAAATTGTCGCCACAGTCAACATAAAAGGCAATACATAGTGTCGCCACAAGCAGCGATGTATACGATGTGTCACCTCATAACGATGTGTTCATGGCATTTCACCAGATGAGTCATACAGGGCCGTCATTTGACATCCGGTACGTGTCTGGTGTGGATGGAAACATAAAACGCGCGTTGAACTGCAATTAAAAGTGCGATTATTTTACGTGGTTTTATGCGTTGTTGGCAATTGCTATTTTGGAAATGACTGGCCATATGTTAGCCACTTATCTAGGACACTTATTTCATTTATGATGCATACATTCAGAAAGCCCTTATTGCTTTATGAGCATTTAAAGCTGGAATGCCTGAGTTTCCTGCCTTGTTTTCAAAATCAGTTGGGTTAACACTGTGTGCGTAACCACAATGTGTACCACACACCACAGCAAATCTACTTAAACAAAACTGCTATTCCATTAATGCAGATTGAAAACATATAGTTTTTGCAAACTACACGTCGGCCCTTGCAATGATAGCATTTCCACGTTTAGCGTGTAATGCTCTATATGTCCTTCAGAGTTCGTTCATGCTGCTGCTTGGTAGGGCATTCGTTCTTATGGCCTCCATTAGTGGATCGCACTTAATGAACTCTCTGAGATATTGCCATCAGCGCGCACATTTGCAGAAGCAGTAATGTTAAAATCCAGCAAATGCACTACTACTCTACGGTATTAATAGAATGACTGAGATATAAAATAACATCAACATTGAATGACCGTTGAAATGTCTGACCTGCTGTGATTTAGACGCATTTGCAGATAACTGAATACTTGATCTAGTACTGCACATTGTATGTACATTGTGTCATACATGTAGGCTTCTATGATTGTCATGACCGATGGTCCTAATGCCTTAACACAACGGCTGTTATTATAGCATATTAGTGTCAGAGAACATTTCGCAACGTGCAACAAGGTTTACGCAACTACAGTTTATTTCTCCATGTGGCGAATTGAAACACGAGAACTTGTGTGGCAATAATTCCACTATATCTCTCTGCATTCAGTATGGTCGGGTTTTGAACGCCATAATTTACTCAATAATGGTCCTTGATCAAATCTTTTCGCGATAGGCAATTACAAAAATAGCCCATTTGCGCCATTACCAGCCTACTCGGTACACCATCGCCATCCATTGTCATTGATTTCCTTATGGTGAATATGCTAAGTGTGACTAAAGATCTCCATATACTTTCCAAGTCACTGCAATACGTCGCAAAAATGTAAGGCTGGATCAGATTTGTGACGCAGTGACAACAAATTGATAAACACACGTCCTTTCAACAAAGTCGATATTTCTACTGTGAACGAAAAGAAAGACTGATGTGACAGGACACTAATGCGCTTTTGCCTAGTATTGGGTATGATCGGGAAATTATGTTATTTCTACATGCTGCACTGGTATATTCCAAGCCGGCGAATTGTGTTCTGCCATTTAACATCGCTTGCTACCACAGATCACATCCACCCCCCCCCCCCACCTCCGCCTCCCCCACTACCACCCCCGCCCCTAACCCCTATTTTGGCCTTGCTTCTATTATTACTTATGCTTGCGACTCCTATTGCTGCAATTTTGATGTTTCAACATGTTTACCAGGAGACGCCCAGTCCTTAAGCTAAACCTTTTATTATACCAATAACCTTGTAACAGCTTATAGTGGTCCCGCCCAAATATATTGTGAATGTAAGCACAGGTATGTTTTGAACATACTCATGCAATATATTAATCAATTTACATTAGATGATAGCATCTGAGTTCAAATATATCCGAGATAAGATACCATGGGAAACTGCTGAATACAGTGGCGACTTACACTGTACCCTTGGGATGTTTGTTAGCGCTTAGCATGCCAAGTAACTTATAAATTGCGCGCAGTTGTGATAACGTTGTGTGTGATTTATCCTCTGATGTCTTTCTTATATTCACAAACTTCAAGTTGGGCACCAAATGATGTGTTCACATGCCAGGCGTTATTTCTCAGTTTTCAGCTTTTTGATATACACATTCAATAACTTTAACAAGGCAGTGACGATATCTTAGTATCTTATCATGCTTGAGTTGTGACTGGTATGTATCCATTTTATTACTTGTTTTATCTAAATCTACGGCGTCCGATGTAGGACTTTGGCTAGTGTGTTTTGAAAACGATTGGCCAGTATTTGTACTTTTAAAGTAGTTCCAATCGTCCAGTTGCTATATAACGCATTATGCGCGTATGTTCCCCCGATAATCTCGCTATTGTGACCTACAATTACCCCTTCGTGTAGTGATGTTTACGAAGAATCCGATTTGATTATGTGGCTTTTGCTGCATTCGTCGAAATCCTGTTCATCGACGACCCGTACGTATTATTCCGTGAAAAAGAATGCATGCACAATATCATTGAAATTAAAAGATATTTTGAGGCAAACATTTGTTGTAATCGCAGGCGAAGACAGACTACGCTGATCTGTATGACATTCAATGGCCATCAATGCATCAGTTGCTCTAGGCCAGGCATATGATATGTTACATCGGCGAGGTTGACTGGTCGACGCACGCAGCTCTTGGCATATTGTTAGTTATGTTTCATGCCATCATATGTTCTTTATAATAAAATAATGCTATTAATCATTGGCTACATAACTCATGACCGTGGTGCTATTTTGTGATGAAATTTGGTCGTGGATATTGTAGTAATTTTGCTGTGGTCGTTTGAGCATCCTCTTAAGTCAATCCCTTTCACACGTAAGCTATTTTCACTACAATAACTTAATTGATATAGTCATTAATGAAACCTCTTAATTATGAATGTCAATTCATGTCGACATTATTATGCGATACTTGAATGCTGATAGAAGATGCAACAGGGCAGTTATCTACTCGCAGGAATGGTTCGTTTTGCAAACCTATATTAGCAGCCGTGAATAGGTAGGGAGGAATTAATTGTGATATGTTTAAAGCTACCAGAATGACAGACATATCATAGCGCTCTGCAGTGGCAAACCTTTTCCCCACAATTATTCTGTGTTTAAATTGGATTCTACGTTACATTGCAGACATATATTCGAACTGAGTGGCTGGTTGCAGTGCTGCCTCAGATAGAAAGGGGTGTTGTCGCAGACACCAGATTGCATATATACATCCCGAGAGCCGAGACTCGTTTTATGGAGTCAGTTTCGCTGATGCATCTGGAAAATTTCCCGAAAGTGATACCCAGCAGTAATTCAAGCACCAGAGTGTTATTTTGTCTGGCTTCAACTTATTGCTATCCTTTCGGATAAATCTCTCATCAATAATTTATGTGAAAGCGTAGCTGTTAATGTGATTTGCAGGATTAAAGGGGTTTGCTATTAATCCACACAGTCTTAGCCAGGATTTGCCAATCTATGCAATTGATCAAGCAAACAACCTTTTATTCCCTAAGGGTTTTCGTGATATGCGTTCCATATCAGTCTACAGTTGCGCACAGTGACTATTGTTCACGGAACTGGATGGAACTGCAGTTCCGTATATTCTTCAAAGGATATGAAATCTACAAAGTATCACAAATTTAGTCATCGAAAATACAGGCTCAATGAACAAACGGTCCTCAAGATTTTCATATACCCGTCGACAAAAGCCTCAAGTTTTGGGTCTATCTTATATCGCTATATCATTCTGGGAACACATAATTTCATCAGTCACTCAGAGACAGGGTGAGTTACTCGCCAACGTTTTCTTGATTTGTGCTAAAATCTATCACTTCCAACAGGATAATGATAAAATACCTCGCCATCACCTTTTTCAAAAATGTGTGCTTGATACCCAGCAGTGATATTGGCTGTGACAATGACTTCGAGGGTATTGCTCGTCCGAGTGAATCTTATTTCACTAACCGCTAAATGAATACGCCACCCCAACGCTATGAAGGAAGTGGATAAATCAAATACAAAACGTCATGTGAGTAAAAAAGGTCTCATTCATTGATGGTAATATATATATCCCCCAACTGGCGGCTAAGAAGCGCCGCGATCTGGCAGTTCGCGGAATATATTGTTGTAGGTAATCCTCATGCTATGCACAGCACCAGCGTAGTTATCACTGCGTAATGATGTTCGGTTATTCACAGGAATTTGTGTCGAATGTTACATAATTACTAGCGTTCTATTCCAATCACAGACAATCAATATTTGTATGAATGATAATGATATAATATTGCTATGCGCTTTTGAATTCCGCACAAGACCTATGATGAAATGCTCATCCCTGTATCTGTAATGTGCGTCATCGATAACTTGTCGACTTGATGAGCCAAACAGACAATCATTATATTGATTACAGTTTTTAATCAACAATCAATTCAATGCATCTTAACATATTCAAAATGTCAACCTTGTTCCCCCCAAAAATTGCGTTTTTTGTAGCCAAAGCTATGCATAAATTAACAGATCGTTCACAATAACTCTTAATCTAATAAATAACCGGCTGGAATGAGTCTTCGTTTGCATTATCTTAGAATTTGCATTGATGGACTTCAGCATTCACACACTCATCTGTGCTAACCATATGCGACTAGAGAATCAAGATGCAGAGTCCCTTAAAATCAGTTTAATCAATTTGCAACACACAAATTATTGGCAACTAACCTACTAGTATTATACGAATCAAAACCACGTTTTGGAAATACATAATCTACAAATAAGAACAACCGTTACAACGCCAAGAAGAAAGAATAAATACGTTGATTACCTCTCTACAATTGCAATAATTTCCCTAGTCATCGTTCAGGAAGGGCATATGAAATTCATTTGTTGATTCTTCACTTATTAGTTCTTGCTTCTATTCACACACCACTCGTTGCAGCTCAGTATACGTCTGGACACTGGCTTCACAACTGCAATACCATTTCGCAAACAACCAAGAGGAATTCCTAAGGATTTTGCGAGACACAACTTAGCCATTCAACAATCGAATTGACATTTGCAAATCTTTCCCCCGATCGGTCTACAACCGATATATGGCTGAAAACGACTGCAAATTTCAAAGCAATACCTCGAAGGTGTAAGGAATTATATATGAGATAATGTTAGCAAGCGTTATGAATAGAATATACCAAAACAAAACTGCATCACTGAAATCCACAGCTGCGTTGTGGCCGAGTATTCTAGCAATAACATCCCAAGGTTAAATATAATTGTCTTGCAATAATTCAAAGCATTTTGAATGAACGGATCTAATCCAGGGTGGGGGGGGGGGGGGTATGCATTTTTGAAATATGAACCAAGCCGCTTTACATTGATCACAAAATAAGAGATTTGTACAAAGCAATCAATAAGTGATATGTCCCGCAACAAGACGCTCTAAGACGTTTAAGACCTCAACTCTCAAACAAGTGATCATAGATTCAATACTACTCAAACATTTATCGCTTTAAAGCTAAAATGAATATCATCGCTAATGATAATTTCATATATTGATCTACGTGATAAATGTTTCTGTTATGATTGCACTTGAGCCCATGTAAATATGTCGTGATCGATATTGACTGACCCTTTCTGCATTCAGATATGCGATTTTGTTCGTCATTTCATTTGAAATGTAGGATAAAATAATAGATATCCCGTAATAAGTGTTTGTTGTCGATATTGCTTCATAATTATGTCACGCATAAATTAATACAATAAACGCTTTATATTATCACAAATAGCAAATGCCATTGCCACAGTATGAACTGCGCAAAACTGTGTAAAAGGTCTTGCGCATTGTAACACTGCTACATTGACATGCGTATCCATCTTCACTGTATTGCTATACGATATTCAACCTCCAATGACGGAGGTTTTTCCACAAGGTGAAAGGTTCCCAAGCAAAGAGTAATCTCCGGGGATATCCATAATTCAATAAATTTATTTTACACCCAGTCAATCAAAACAATTGCTGCTTGATATGGCTATTTCAAAGCCACAAACCACCATGAGCTTTTTATTTCTCGTTTTCAGGGCAGCGTCAGTACTTTTCCGATCTCATGCATATTAATTATATTGCCACAGCAAGCCTTAGTTATAACGATAGACAGGCTTTATTCGCTGACAAATGCAGCTAAATATCCTCGTTAATAGTGTTGTTTTGTATTCCTCAGCAACGGATCGTACTACAAACTAGGGCTACGTATTCTCACTACATTCCTTGTTAATGATTTATTAAATTGTAAGAGTCGGGTGGCTGTCGGTTTTATTTTGACCAGGTTAATTCGACCGGCACTTAAAAGCTCAACACACGTGATGCCTCACCCTCGAACGGAATCGAAATCTTTATTGATAAAGAAGCAAGCTTCTTGTTTACAACAGCGCATGCCATTGTCAATGTATGTATACATCAAGCCGTAATAGTACGCCAGAGAATTACTTACTGGTTCTATTTGTACTATTTCGCCTCGTTATAATGGTAGAGGTAGGTTACATGGGCAGACATGTTGCTCACGGTGGAGCTACAGAATAGAACATATTACATTGACGATGTATGACTAAGCCAGCATTAATGGGCTGCATGTGGGGGGATGCGCAGATGCGCAGGTGCCCTTAAAATGGTGCATTCAATACGCAGTGTGTATCTAGAGTAGACAATAAATCAAGCTGTATTGGATAAGAAAACAGTATTTACTGGTATAGTGCACTATATCATAGCTAATTGTAATATTCACAGGTGCACTGACAGACTTAACCGCAGAATAGCATAGCCTTCTGCTAAGCACGTGATAAACGGACTGATAAACCGTCATTTTGAATTTAATTTGAACATTGCCCATTGCTACTGATTCAATGACAATGCGTCTGTAAGTATTTACCAATGGGTACGTCGATTGATCAAAACCAGTTATTTAATAGCAATGTAACGCATACAATTACGTCAAATAGCCAATGAGTGCATCATAAAGCAGACATTTAGGGTGAGATCGAATCAATTGACGCGAAATCTTCAGCGCCCTTCCTTGAGTCTTTCAAGCAAACGTGACGCATGTAATATTGTCTTCTGAGGAAAAACGCAGCGTTAAATGAGCCCGAAACTGTAGCGCCAACACTCACACCTTGGTTGCAAATGCAACCATCCTCTTTTTTACAGGCTGAACTTTTTGTGGCACGTGGCGCGTTACACTATTGGAATTCAGTGCGCGCTCCATTCTTGAGTGTCATGGTTAAACTAATGAATGTTTGAGGAAGAATTAATCATACTTAATAGAATCCGTATGCACGGCAACTCTAAACAAATTATTGAATTACGGATAGACCGTGAATTATCGACTTTCACCCTGCGAATAAATAGGCTATTGTAAATAGTGAAGACAGATTTGGGTTAGAAGGTGCCTAATTTTCATTATTAAGTGCATGGATCAACAAATACTCGCTAAACATGATGCATAAAATAAACTGCTATTGCTATTGCATTATTGCATGGTGTCATTTTCTAACAATGTATGTTAGAATACACACAATAGATAAAATTTAGTGAATGTGTTTATCATTTTTATATATAATTGATTGTAATAACCAGACGTGCATTAACACCACCTGCAATGCAAAGAGCCAACAAGCGGAAGCCTATCCGAACGCCATAAAATATGAGTAATGCCATATTGCAGGATATCAATGGTAATAGTGCATAACCGTCATATGATGTTCAATAGTAATCAACGAATCGTGCGATGTATATATATGCACCCTCATAAAAATTCTAGTGCAGCACAAAAATCGGCCTGGCCACTTACGCTTTGTATTTCCTCCATGTTAGCTACTGACTGTTCTAACGTCACGTCTTCCCGTTTGTCTGTGATAAGCGAAAGTGGAATCTCTGTAAACCTGCCACAGGGAATGAATTTGTGGAAGGTGGCAAAATGTGAATGACAACCCTATATATATATATATATATATATATATATATAGCCCTATATATATATATATTGCTATAAATATATATATATACTATATATCGTATATATTGAATAACCATGGTTAATTGATTAGGTCCGGACACGTTATTGTATCTGCTTGAGAGCCCATAAAGGTTTGAACGAGTAATATATGAAATATATTGTGACAACAAGTACGACAAGCTTGTGCACCTTGAAAATTAATCATATTTTTATTTTTCGTCGCCAGTCACCAATTGCACTATTTTCCATGTGCTCGAAATATAATTGAGGTTCATGGTTTTGTTTTCATATGGATGCCGACTATACACCAAAGATTTAACTCGCGCGAATGCTGCATGCTGAGATAACATTTACCCGAACGGTAATTGTGCTATTTGCCATGTGCTACAACTGAGTGTGGAAGTGAGGAATTTTATCCGCACAAACGAATAACTTCAGGAGCGCTAGAGGCGTTATTTATTACGTCACATCTGTACCACCAATACGAGCCATAGAATATACAATACGCGTGGTATTATGTTGATCAAGACATATTCTGCATCATATGCACGCACTTTACCGTTTTTAGGGTTAAGGCGTGGCCGGTTTTGCCTCATAATTTCCTTCAAATTTAGGCATATATTCTGTAATAAAATCAGCACATCTCTTGAAAGGTTTGAAGCTAACACTTGAATAATGCTATTAATTTTCGAATGCGGAGGAGCACCATTGTACCATAGCACGTATACATTAAATCCCGTTCTATTTGTTGCTATTAGGATTCTAAGATCTTTAATTCGATTAAATCATAAGTCTGTTTATATTTAAGTGGGTGTGTGTGGGTGTGTGTGTGTGCGGGTGTATATTGAAACGAAGTGAAATATGCATTACCAATTGCTTTGTGGCACTGTGGTAATGTGATGGTGACTGAATAACTTTTTTACCAGAGAATGAACAGACTAAATCAACATATGCCGTCAGCCTCCAATAGACCTAAAATTGTTTGCACCATATAAGCATATATATATATATATAGAAAGGTTCTAGGGTACTTACAACGATTCATACGCTATCAATATGGATCTTCTTACGCGAAATCACGCACCATTAGAGACAAAATGATATGTTGACCACTGAATACTAAACCATGAGAACAGATGCTTAACAATCGAACATTCCCTAGATGTTCAAGAGAAAGTTGATTCCATCGACACATTTCTCGACAATACTTTGTCGTTTGTAATTGTTTTGTTTTTGGTATTGAGCGCAAAGTAGTATGTGAATGTAACGAAGGGATTATTATTGCTTATACATTCCATTTTCGTTTCCCGATATCTGATTTCATTAACCGAAAAACCAAAATAGAAAATGGGTTTAGTTTCGTTTTCCTATTTTCGATCGGATAACTCGATTTCAGTTAAAGAAGGATCCCTGTGATCGCGCGCTTTGCGCTGATCCGAGCGGCGAAAATAATTTGAGTATTTTATCAGTCGTCGGCGCCTCCAGAAGATGTCTGTATTTTATTCTGACAGCAAACGCATCACACTTGACGCGTCACCACGAAAACTTTGCAACATTTTTTCTGTAAGTTGCGAGTTCATTTATATAAGTCTGTAAGCAATGTAATATATTGTTCTATCCCGTGTTTTTGTACGTACCTGGTAGCACCTCTTTTTCCCAAATCCCTACACCCACCTCACAAAGCTTATTATGTCTCTCATAATAATAGACAGTCGCGACTCCAATGTCATATTAGAAAAAACAACATGCATAAACCATGTAAAAATAATAAAAATAACAGAACTGCAGACTTGTTTTAAATATAATCACATTATAGTTGAGATAATGAAAGTAACAGAACTGCAGACCTGTTTTAATCTAATCGCATTATATATTGTAACTTATGTACAATTGTTAATTGACAATATATTTAACATGCTCATTGCAGCTGGACAGCAATCTATCTTATAGATGACACAAACAAGGCAGTTATGTCTGACGATGGAACGTATGAGTTCAAAGTGAACTTGGGGGCCCATTACAAAGTCACTGGAACCCCCAGAACGTCACAGTAACCTGTCACTCCTGCACAGCCACAAACGCCTGTGCCACCACAGAGCCGAGTGCTAGCTCAATATGGTGGTTCCCCTGCTGGATTGGCAACCCCAGGCCCCAGCCGAGTCAGCAGTTGTTTGATCCCCTCTGAGCTCCGAGATAAATCAAATGCTCAGAAATCACTGAATAAGATTGTCCATCTTGCAAGGGTCTCACGATAACATCGCCGAATTCATCTAGCGCGGACGCCATGCTTTTTCGCGGCGCACGCGTACTCTGTCTAAACCATCAGGGAGCGTCCCTTAATTGATGAACTTACAAACATCGAAAATGGGAAAACGGAAGTGAACCCATTTTCCATTTTTGTCTTTAAGATTGTGAAATTCATGACAGGGAAACGAAAATGGAATGTATGCCTATTTTCTATATGTGTTCGCCAAATATAAAAATAGAAAATGGGTCGAATACTAATTTTCCATATGCGTTTGTCAAAAACATAAATAGAAAATGAGTTGTTTACCCATTTTCCATTTATATTTGTGAAATGGAAAAACGAATTAACGGTATATACCTGATTAAACTAAGTTGCAATCTTTAAAGCCAATCGGCAGCTGCACGTAACACTTAAACATCATTATCACCCCACCATATATCATTCACAAGAGGCTTATCGTAAAGCACGCGTAAACTAAATGTGGGGTGAATAGAATGCATAATGTTGATAAGAGTATATAATCAGCGTAAGCCTTTTTCATCAAATGCCATTACCTAATTTGCAGTGTAAGCGATCACAAAGATTATTCCCATCAATCAGCATGTGCCGACTATTGTCATCGACTATATGCCCATGATTGGGCTTGTGTTCTATATGCTGGCTGTTGTGTTCAATGATGGTCAATTTTGTACTTAATTTGTTTTCCTATAATGGTCCATTACATAATGTCCATATGATTGACTTTCAAATAATGTGCGAGCTGTCCAGTGTCACTGAGTACCAAACTGGGCCTTCCATAAACGATCATGCATCAGAAAGAAATATCCACATTTTGCTAGGTTTTCATTCAAATACATCAATTAGCCAATAAGAGCACACTGGCTATAGTCCAACATTCCAATATTGTTCTTATATGAACAATGTGTTTGTACACTGACAGAGGTAGTTTACATGTGGTGAACTGCTCCATGCCTTAGCAATATTTGAATAATTTGTTAATGAACTTGATAACAATTGGTATTGAGGTAATATGTCACACATGTATGTGACTGACGGAATTCGGTGAGCGAATCAGAAAATGAACTCGCGTAATGCATCTAAACCGCTTCATTACTTAGTACAATTATCCAGAACAATCATAACTATGATAGGTCAGCTGTAGAGTCGGCATGGAATTATGTGCAGTGCCAGCATTCATGATAGAGTTTGTTTAATAAACGTGTACCAACTGTTATCATTGACTCTGTGATTATGTTTTGTTCTCTGTAACGTTTCACATGAAACAATTTTCTGAAGATTCATGATGTTTTATTATTGATGTCTTACAATGGCAATCTAAATCATGTTTAAATGGTTTCTTTTACGTGATATGCAACAAGGTAAACGCGTTCAAGCTATATACCGCTGTCATTCAACGAAGGGACATGATATATATTTGGTTCGTTCAAATATAAATCTGCTTTTGATAGTCGTGCAAAATAACTGCAAAAATACTACTAAAAGTTATATCATTCGGTATCAAATGTTACGGGCATCTGACGCATTTATGCCACAATTGAGCACTAGTTTGTGATGTTGTGCCCTCTTGGTACAAGCAAACATCTTCAAAAGAAGCATTTATATGTTTTGTTCAAGAGCTTATTGCCTTTGTAACAGCCCATATAAATCCTCTTGGTATAGTATTCTACTCTTAACATCTTATCTACCATATGATCTGCTGGAAAGTGCAACAGAATATATGCTTCATGGTAAAGAATAATTTGAGATGAGGTGACAGCAGTTCCTGCTGAGTGGCAATGTTTTTTATTTTGGTCAAGAGCAATGTCATAAGCTGGTGGCCGGGCTGACTTCCGTTACTAAATACGAACTATCACAAAGTAATTGCTGACTGTGGCATGTTTGTTTCCCTTGCGACCACTACTTATAAGCATGATGTAATCCAGTATCTAATTCTTAACAACAGTCGTTTTTTATGCCTCTCAATCTACACAATGTTATTCTTTGCTATCAAAGATCCGATGTATTCTCTATATCATTAACTTGCTCATGTCAATGATGCAATAACTCGTCACAGACACTGTCCAGCTCGAATCACTACTACGTGGCAACGCACAGCTAACTTGTAAGCGGCATTGCCATCATTTGATCATTGAAAGTGTTAATGTGGGGGGGTTTTCAATAAGGCGGTTCTGCGTGTTTTGCAATGCACCTTGTCCCAGATTATCACTGCTCGTGCGTGCTAAGCTGACACAGTGTTCTCGTTATGAGGTAAGCAGAGAACGCGTTGACAGGTTCTTAGCTTTTGCTGGCGCAGAAGCGTCGCTTGCTCTTATATAAATGAAACATCATTTGTGACAGAAACAGTATCAGCGATGCTAATTACCGCTTATGGCTATCTGGTTATTGCAAGAAAACATTCCTTCCAAGTCCGTCTAGCCTCATTAATGTTGGTACTGAAATGGACTAGCATGGATGATTGTGGGATCCTTGTCGAGAACGTCTCCAATTCAACAGATAATAACCTATCCAACTGAAACAACTGACATCAAACATCAAACATTGCTAAATGACAATATATCACTTCATCATAATAGTATGATCCAAACACCTGGCTGCCTAATGGAGACAGCCATACATGGCATCCAAATAATTAATATTGTGTTAACAGCAGTGCTCCTTATATGACAATGTGCGAGCAATCAGTAATAGAAACCGAAAACAACTGACAGAATGGGATGGATAACATGATTTGTCGCACTAGGGGCGCAAACCTTTTGGCAGAAAGGGGAGTGTCCAGAAATAACTGATCATGTAAAACAACGAGCCTTGAACAGCAAGTACCCTTATAGCATGTGATGTATCCGGTTGCGTCACCATAGCCATTCTTCCCATATCCTTCATTGCGTTTAATCATTGCTTGGTACATTCTTTATGCTCGAGTTTGTATGCTTCATAATGCAGACACACAGCTGTATCGATTCTGTGGCAAATGTACAACTTTGTATTTAAACCTCCTATGAATTATTTTGATAAACACCACTGTCAGTAGAAAAACATTCATGAGGACAGCCACAAACACGACCATGTGACTATGATTATCAGATTCTTCCAGATTAGTAGTTCCCTGTTCCAAATCCTTATTGGCCTGGTTCCTATAGTGATAAGCTATTGTCAACCACAGTTTGCGAGTAGCATTTGCAATATGAATTAAGCCATACATACGTTTTACATCGATAACTATCACTTGATCATTGATGTACGATGGATGCTGAAATCGATCACATAATTGTTTGTTTGTGTCTTGTGAAAACTCAGTAGATGCATTTCGGTTGTCCGTGAAATTAAGCTTCAGCTTTTCAGCCAGTGTACCGACACATATATAATACGGAGAAAATATAGGTGTGTGAATTGACGCAAGATATAACAGATTGACACCCGAGGCGGGGAGAACATACGCTGCTCCGGCACAGTGGCTAGGGAACTTGTTGCCACTGTAAGTTGGCGTTCCACTCATACTTGTGTATTCATCCACGGGTTTATGGTCTGAAGCACAACATTTCTGTAGATAGCACAGACTGAAGTGATGTGGTGCCGGACAACGACTTTGCAAATATTCCACTAATTTGAAAACATCGACTTTGACGTAATCAGTCACGATAAGCACGTATTCAGCTATGGTACAATACGTTGCGGCCCATTTGAATGCTATTATAGTCTTGAGACTCAAGCTATCACGAGAGTCGTTGAAGTCTTCCTGCACAATATCAGCATAAATATCATTCTCGGAATTGATGTCAGTTTGCGCAATGAAGTCCGATGTGCGATCTAGCATGAATGCGACAGGAATAATGTAATTTGGTACATTGTAACTGGCAGCCCATGTGTCGCGTATAGCCATGCGTCGATCCACGTGATGAGGCGATGTCAATAGCTTAACTCCGACTAGCTGCAATGTCTTTGCACGTCACGTGACACGGAAATCTTGAATCGATGTTTCCAAAACAAATAGCAGAAGGTACCTCTGTTTAACCGATGCGCGGCGTAGATGGAGTGAGATGAGTGATGGATGCAGAGCTGTGACTGGTAGCCAGTAGCCGCCTGGATGAGTAGAAGGGGTAATGCTGCAAAGAATGGCGGTCTTGGAGAGAGGTGGCAACTAGCTGAGGGAAGCGTGCAACGTCACTCCAACCCAATAACAGCGGGATTTATAATATTGGGGCTTAGTTAAACGGTCGCTATCAGGGAGATGCTTTTCAGAGAAGGTAATTAGAACGAGCTGACAGAAAGCCTGCTTTTGCTTAATGATGCTCAGCCCCAAACCCAAGAAATAATGTTTGGAAAGAATGACATCAAAATCATCTCACTTACGCATCGTACTGATTAATGCTAATGACCAAATAACCTTCATTAGGCTAATATAAATCTATGACATGGACTGCTGGGAGTAATCTTTTGGGAATGCGGTTATGAAAATTGCTAGAAAACAGTGTGCTGCTGCCCAAATGGGGAATGGTTACTAATCCAATGTGCTGCAGCGCATTTCACAATGCACTAGTTAACTCAGGCTTTTTATCGTATTGTGTTTGGATAAACATACAGGAGCCATATTAGTCATTGCTGTTTATTTTCATCTAATATATACATCTAATTCAGCAATTCAGCGCGTCAAAGATAATCACAATTCATCCTCTATGCTGCTTGGAAAATCTAAATGTGAAACGAAATGCAATGAGCCTATATATACACACCAATCGATACCATTCACAAAATCAAAGATAGTTTGCTAAAGCGCGACAGTTGTCATTGCTCTTTCACCTGATACATTTGTTGGGTGTGAATAATTACCTGGTTGGACCATACAGTTGTTTACATCAATGCGTAATAGTTAGGGTGTTACTTGTACGTTTGCAACGCTCAGCCTGCTGCATAGAACATATATTGGCTAGGCTGGAAGTAGAAAAGCCATTAAAGTTCCCTAATAACTTGTAGCAACTGAAGTGAATGACTTGAACTATAATTTCAGTGCGTACACTTGTATCAGCTCTTGAACGTATAAGACATAGTCCTACAGTCTTTGTGATAGGTAATGGTTGCTTTTCTAGGTTTATTACTTGACTAAAGACTGTTTGAGGCGGAACATTAAGCAGCTATATTGCGTGCATATACTGAGGCGTTCCCACTGTGTTGTACTTAGAATGCAAGTTCGATAATTGGCACTGTGGTACAGCATACATTGGCCAACGCTATCGCAATTCATAGCTGCATTCGCGCATGCAAATAATACAGCTGTGCAATCTTTCCTTATAAAAGTGATACAATGAATGCCTCTCACAAAAACAAGGAACGTTCACTACTGATAATCTCTGCAAACCAACGTGTTTCTATTGAACGCTTGTTGGTCATTTAGGTCGTGACTGCCAATTTTTAGGCAAGTGTTGCTTACATGAAAGCAAATAATCGTACATGCATTGGGATGCATCAGTCATCTTTTGCTGAGCAGCATTCACTATTTCGGCATGCACCAGTGCCGAAATTGGACATCAGTTTTTGCCCACTTCTTTCCATTCGTTTACCTCTTCTCTATTTGTGTGTTGATATGAGACACGTTATATGCTGGATTGCATGCGTTACGATCTACACCGTAATTCGTATACGCTGCACATTACAATATTGTCAGTTTTCACATTCTATTAGAGCAAAAATCCGTTAGCAAATAACCTGCTCGCAAAAGATAAATGTCTCTTTGCCATTTTACCCATACATGGTGCCCGGAGGCTTTGATAATGAACAAAACAAAGGAAAATAAAAAAAGAGAAAGCACGCTGAATCACCTCAAACTGCTCTTGTTACTCACTGCACGCACCAAGAAGCTGATCACTGATACGATGCATCTTGTTGGAGATGTTAATGATATTTCACATCGTAGTGATCTGCATATCCAGATGAGGAAATGGGGAAATTGATGCCTTGGGAAATTACCAGAAGGTACCGCTGCTGCCCTATATGCGCTGGTGAGATGATGTTTATAAAGAGCAGCCATAAGCCAAACGTGACATGATAATCACCCATTGCGGCGTCCTTAATAGGTAGAATTGCACCACTTTTGTGTGGCTCGTAAATCTCACCAATGGCGGCCTGGATTATCATTAACCAAAGATGCTATCCTGAAAACCTATCACCATCTGCCTGAAAACCCATCATATATCTTTCACGAGAGGCGTGTAACATTCTGAATGACTCATTCACTATTGATGCCCGGTGAATAGAATAGTGTCGTTACGATGATAGTACCAATCCTAGATAGTACCGTTTACTTTATATTTATCCTGATTAAATTGCCCATGTATCTACTGTTGTCAGACGTTGTGTACACAGTGATTTTACAGAGACGTCACTATAGTGTCACAGTGGTTTGTTATACTGAAAGTGTTTTGGAGGCTTTGGCTTATTGATAAATAAAGAACGCGAATGTGGATTTAATTGAGCCTCTAGCAATAATTACGATGCTCTACAAGCAGTAATAAAGGTTGATTTAAATTTGTAACGTACTCCATCTCTGTAGAGCCGGTTGCTGTTTCTGGTGTTACACAATGTAAAGGGCAACTGTAGCCGTACGCAGAAAAGTGTGTGTTGCCAACCACTGTGCTTGAAATGAACACGACACAAACGATTCCTGAACCAGGCCAACGATATACCGAGCTAAGGAGCTTTACTCGTGTTCATTTCGTACGTGGAAATATATGGTTGTGATACGGCTTAGATATCCTGGGCATCTGTGTCATGCTGCTATTGTTATAGAAGGGCAAAGAATGCGAAAGTGCTAAACGATAAAGCAGATGAGGATTCACGGGCGCTGCGTTGTTTCCAATCCATGCAAGTGTGGTTTTTCGTATCATTCACAAAATAGTTAGATGCAAGGTAGTTAGTTGCAATCTACGCAGAGGCCAAATACTATTTTACGCTTTTTTAAATCATACGATTTGCCATTATTAAAGTATTGCGTCGCTTTAACAAATGCCGCCTTATTCCAAAGCGCGTTTTCCACATCTGGACGTTAATAGCTCCCTTAGAGATGCTTTCACATATCAAGCAGAGGGGAAATTACCGGTTATATAGCCATTATTTATTAGAGGAGAAGATAATTTCAGCTTAAGTTTCGGCGAAGTAAGATTTTCTAGATACATTGAATGCCATTATTCCACTAACAGTAAGTGATTACAAAAATATCAGTAATAATGAGACAGTAAATGGGATCTAAGGAGTTGCTTTATGCACATATTTTATGTGCATTACAATGCGTCGGTCACACTTCAACATATGAGCAGCAATTAAGAAATTCGGTCTCACTTTCACGTATGCACGATGCTCGACAGCTACATTTAAGGGCGTAAAACTTTGAAAGTTTTCAGAATTCGTAAACATCTATTGCTGCAATATTAGTGCACAGCCTCATTTAGCTGTCTCTAAGCAAAATAATGATTAAATAATTTTGTTGCCTAAATTTTAAATAAAATGCGTATATTCTGTGCTGGTGCATAAAGAGGCATTACTGCCAGTGACGTGACGAATCTAGCTACATTGCATTTCAGGAATAATGGCCGTCGTATTTCGGTCATGGCCATGCTGTATGACTTCAGAAATGAATAATAACTATATATCAAATCATAAAGAATTCAATTATGCCTCTATTCTGAATATAAACCACCTCAAATGCAAAACCCAGTATTATTGAAGTATTAACAACAGACGGTTAATTTGATTTGCCAATACACGAAGTATTGCACTAATAGACATATGAAGTTGTGCCAGTACGCACATATGATGAACTAATAGCGAGGGTCGAACTGCTCTATTTGTGGCATTTATGCCAGGTGCATTGCACTCGACAAGAAGGTCTTATAGTTGTTATGCATTCAAACTTATGTTCAAATAGTCATCTAACCACCTCAACATTTGGCGCAAATATGCAATCAATTCTACTCAGACGACGAAGACGTAATTATGAAACTGATTTAAGACGATGTTTTATAACTTCATCTTTTAGTTTTACATCAATCATTGCCCAAAAACATTGGCATATTTGGCATATTTGTTAACATAAGTTCATTTGCGCACATAGCATATGCATATGGTGCAGAGTATTTTATAGATGCCATCTACGTTTGTTGTCTACTCTATACGAATTAAGAAGTCCACATACAACAACATTTGCCTTACATACGATACATAGATAGATTCGCTCAACCTCAGATATATCACGATGAATAGAGAGATCTTCGATTTGGTAACAAAATCTGGATCCTTTCCATGTGGCGTCAGAAATTCCTTAAGGCGTTCGGGGTTCACTGGGTTGGTGGGTACTGTATATAGTTGGAAACAGGTGTCATTGATTCTAGAAACTCTCGCTGTTGGCGGTTTTCAGGATTACTAATGTGTTTAGATACGAGTACACACATTTTAGCGCTTTGCTGATGACAGGTTGTCATGTTGCAAATTCATGATGTTTATGTGACTAATGCTGCTATTTACATCAAATCAACGTTAGCAGAAACATATCAGAAGTACATATGATAATACATCCATTAGCATTAAGTGGGCTGATTTTAGGCCATCGTAGACGAATTCCATAACTCAATTGATCAATCAACTCATTGGCTTTGTCTAACAACCAGTGAGCATCACTAACGGACATACTCACGACTCATATCTTCAGCCACAATCCAAATAGACGGCTACATATATACCTGCAAATTCGTGATAATTCAACTTTATGTGCTATCGCAATACCACCTTGTCATCTCCTTTAACTGCAATTTTGTTGTTCTGAAATCAGCATTGAGGCTATAGTTAAAACTTCAAGGCTGCTATAAAGGTAAACCTTTTGTCTATGCGGTATAGATAAGCGCATCTTTTGGCAGTTATGTTGCGATGGACATCAAAGGATGATGTATTAGTCATTATAAAGCAATTTACAGCCTTTATCATTGAGCGCTACAGCGATAAATGGCCACGAAGCATATTTTACATCAAATGTTATAGCCGTTTTGCAAATGCCTTAGTAATGGGTCAGCTATCTCCACAATAGGGGCAGCAGTTTTCTATCTGCCCAGATCAAAATGTAATCCTGATTTTATATTATCCTTTGCATAATATTTTGCAAATAAGGCATAAAAGTATCTGTCATCAACACCAACGGATTATTTCTCCATAAAATTTGCTATTACACGTGATATAAACCTAACATGATAGGGTATCAAGTCTGACAACGATGCGTTGACATAATGTCCGATTACAGCCAACGATCACCATCGTAGCGTAAAGGAAGCTTCTACTACAGCAGATTTTCACGAATTGCACTTTAATTCCTCCAATGAATGCTCAGCCAAGCTCTAGAAACGCGCGGAACAACTTTAATAACATCGTCATTGTATCCCCGTACACGTCCGATATTGCTGATGGCCGATACACCATCGGATCGCATACATAGGTAAGTGGTCAAAACAATTGATTGCTTGCTGCAAAAGGTTCAGCCATATAGATTCACAATTTAGTAATTGACACAAGATGAAAAAGATTAACTTGATTGTTTAAGATAGTTTACTTTCAAGTCGCGAAAGGCACTTAACCAGCGCTTTGTCAGAATCTGTTTTGGTGACAAAAGCCAAATTTAGTCCTACACCCCCAAAGTAAATAAACACTCAAATATGAAACAGCTTAACTCTCACATTAAAGACTGGTATTATTTGGCTCTATGAGTAAAACTAACCACACCAATTACATATGGATTCACAAGTAACAACAAGAAACAGCCTGCCGTAATTTTGTTCATGCCACTTTCGCACATTGCTCATGATACAAGCATATTTACACGATGATATGAGGTAATGTGACCGTAATTTATATCGATGGTCGATGCTCCTGAAATCATCTTAAGGTATCGCTGACCCTATAATATGCTTCTGATTAAAGAGGAAATCTTATCAAAAGACCGTGATGCTTGCAATGCCGATGTCACAAAGATGATTGATCACTGCTACACTGGTTTGCGGCCCGTTCAAAAGCCCGTTTACGAAATCGTGGAAAGCATAATATTAGGATTAATATGGAGTTACCTTGTAGTTAGGGTGCGTCTTGCGTTTGTGGATCACCTGAATACATATGTGCATTTGTTGAAGACGTGTTTACTGGATGAGTTCAAAGGCGCACAACTGTGTAAATTATTTTGTTTGAGTTGTGGCCTCACCTGCTTTTCAGAATATTTTATTTTTTAATCTCTCCGTTCATTTTGAAACAGATCAATTAGAGGCGAGCTGCAGTATAACTGCACGCACGACCTGAAGCGTGTTTTGTGTGAACCAAATGCGTAATTAGTGGGCGATGTTTTTTCAAGGGGCACCTCGTCCTGAATATTAAACATCCTATTTCCGAAGCCGGCCCTTATTAGATCGAATGAAACGAACAACCATATTTATTAGAAAAAGCAATTGTCAAAAGAAAAGTCAACCGGTAATGTGGTCTGAGTTGGAGAAACTGACGTCACTGTAGCGCATAAAGCGACTATCAGCTCAATCTGCTCCGTATTTGTTGACTACTTTTTGCGTTCAATACCTCTGCTCTATTTGTGGACTAAGTTTGCGTTCAATACCTCTAGACGAGGTTATATAACATACGCAAACATGACTAATGCTCATTGCTTTGCATCACTGACGCGATCATATGAATTGGTCGGTAGCGGAATAGGACCACATAGCTAGTAGTAAGATCGCCTGCGGGACTATCAGAACATCCAGATTGTAAACTAGATCACCATAACGTTGTCTGTCAAAGATAAGTGGCCATACATTGTTTCATTATTTCCATTACACGAAATAAATAGACCTGCCATTACATATAATAACATTTGAAACAAGCCCATTCAACATTGCCTCTATCGAGACATTATCATCCTCGACAAAATCTTTGCATTGAATCATTTACGCAAGATGCAAACTAACAGTTTATAGATAAATGTCCCACTCCTCGAGGCTATTTACCAGACTACTGTTAGTCTTAAAATGACCTTCCGCAATGCATCCTGGGGTAATTGAGCTTGCCGCGAGGGGATAATTTGTCCGAATGACCGCAATAACTGGGCTAGAGATTGTTGAAGGTTCGAATATTATTTAATGACTGCTTTCAGGGTTCTAAGGAGAGCTGGTATTATTCAATTTATGAGGAACAGATGGATTAAACGTCAAGAGTGGGTCCCAGCACGGGGCTATTCAAAAGTATTTCTCATACCTTTCTACATGAGCAAATGTCCCCACACCAACCCGTCAGTGAGTGATGTTCTTACTAAACGTCGACTATGTGTATTGATATGAGAACCACTTCATGTTCCTTCCATCATATACAGTGCTACTGGGATGTTTGTTATATGCGAATGTTATTTGGGTAAGCACTATTTCCTGATCATTGTGAATATAACATGCATTGTGAATAAGGTACATCAGTTGTTATATATTTAATTGCATGCAGTGTTTTGGATAAGGATCAAAAATATTATGCCGTGAGCTTAAGTTATGACTGTAAATATGGAATCATCATGGCCTGATGGGTATCGTTTAGCGCTAATGCTTTTTATGAATAAGAGACGAGATTGATTTGTGTCTTTATATTTGGAAATATAAGTCATCACAGTACTGTTCATACAACAATACAATCAACTAAATGCATATAATTATACACAATGTGCACCCCGTGACAAACATCGATTAGCGATATTGATTACTAAACTAACCGCCCGTTGCTGGAGAACGTTATTTGCCGCCACGTCAAGCAATTCAAAATGCGTTAATTAACATTTACAGACGCTCGGAGTCCTGTTTACTGAAACCAAATTTCCGTTCAGCTATTTTCAACACTACAAAAAACGAAACTATTCAATATAGGCGATAGAGAATATCGTATAGATATTAATGGATACTTTGTAATAGACAGATGGACCAATGATACAGCTTTAGTGTTGTATTGATATTTTATTGTGTATATAAATAAGTGTTCATTTTTAAACAGAGAGTCATCCATATAAAGATCTGTTTTAGTTTAGAATGATAACCCGACAATTGATACACTTTGCAGTTTTAACCAATTCACATTTTTCAGTAAAAACATGCCATATTTTTGATTGCGAAATATATAATAATATGATCTAATCGTCATGGCTTCAATTTATTGCGTAGACTTTGTATACCTAACCGAGTGCAAGTTTATCGCATGTAACTGACAAATATGCTCGTGGTGCGCTCAAAAAAACCGAACGTGAACGGTTTATCACTTAAGTAGTTTGGAAGATTTTTTTCATAATCAACTGCGCAAATCCTTGTTGAGGCCATGTCGATTACCGGCAATTATATTCAATCTTGAAATGCAACTCCACTATTCTTCACATGAATAATTGATGAGAGACTTAATGAACAGGATATAATTTAATTAACGTCTGATGAATTGTATGAGCTGCCACGGCTCTTGGATCAACATTCGGTATTTCTTTCGAACCTCTAGGTGTAGAAGAACATCAATCATGTCTCTCGATGCTTTGAAAAAGCTCACCGTGAAACACGAGCAGTAACCAGAGTCAAATCGCTTTCTGCAACTGGTACCATTATATATATTTGGCCTACTACAACAACCACTTGATAAAAGTAAATAACCCTGAACTTAGGTAAATACATGAATGTCCATAAACTGACGCGAGTGTTTTATTTCTGTACTAGTTAATTCAACTGTAGACAAGACTAGAAGAATAAGAATTGTATTTGACGGTGCATAGACCCCAATATTATGGCACTATACGAACAAAGATTGGATTGTCATCATTAGTTATTTAATACTACGTCGGACAAATTTGAGGGTGGGGCCACCGGGGATTACCCATAGAGGTCTTTGGGCGTGAAGCTACTGGGGCCACCGCAGTAAGTTCCAGTTTTCACCATGGTGAGGTCTTCCATGAATTGGGCCACAGTGTCATTGTTTTTCTCAATAAAGGTCGGATCTGGACGAATCGTTGTAACTCTCATCGTGAAGAGTTTCCAGCAGAAGAAAGCCTCCTCTGGCCTCTTTGGGATATCTTTTGGTCTGCCCATCCAGGGGCCGTGGTTAACCAGATCGTAGTGGAGGATGTTGTTAAACCTGCCGTTTGTGGCGTAGTCCCCATCATCTGCGGGAATGGTTGTGTACCCCCAAGCGACCGTCCTTTTGTACTTCTTTTTGTCCTTATGATACTCCAAGCTGTAAACATCAGCCTTTCCAAGGTACTCGTAGGCGCGCAGCCGGAAAACGCAGCTGACAAACAGTCCGATGGTCGCCGGTGGGCTGTGGTGAAGCCCAAGCAGAATCTGAGGTTTGTACTGGGCTGGAATTATTCTTCCAGGGCTCCGAGTGTAGGCGCACTTTATTTCGAGCAGGGCTATCTCATTCTCTACCCCATCCTCTCCTTCGCCATCTGTGACCTGTGAGTCGTCTGGGGGGCAGACAAGGTCGATATCAGTCTGAATTGGGAGTACACAAAAGCCGTCTGGAGAGTAGGCCGTGTTCTCCCCACCGCGGTGAAGGTAAATGTTGTTCCCGCGCACCTTGGTGTTGTATTTATTCTCAATAACCGCTATTACAACCTCCTCAAAGGCCTGGCCCCAGAGGCAGGGGATGTTAAGGGCATTGTTTGGAACTATTTTTTCCAGGCGGTGTATACTCAAGTCAACAATGTAGCATAGGCACGTCAGTGATCCCTCATTCTGTTTGCATTTATTGACATAATTATTTATATAGCACACATGAGGTATTATAGGCACAGTTCATATGTCATATTAGCCGGTAGCTGTTTTCGTTTCTTTTCGGTCGTACCATCTCTAAAAGTCGAGCTCTACACATGATTACAAACCTTTTTAAATGTTAACCTATTCAACCTCAGCAAATAAGGTTTAGGCTAAATTATATATCTATATATATATATATATATATATATATATATATATATATATATATATATATATATATATATATATATATATATATATATATATATATATATATATATATATATATATGATATATATATATATATATCTCTATATATATATATGATATATATCTATCTAGATATATATATATATATATATATATAGATATATATATATATATATATATATATATCTGAACGCGATCTTCTGTGGACAGATATGCCCTAATATATCATTCGATATATCTCTCTCTCTCTCTTTCTATTATATGTATATCCTATCTCTCTCTCTATATATATCTCTCTATCTATATCTCTCTCTATATATCTCTATATATAGATATCTCTATCTCTCTCTCTCTATATATATCCTAGAATAGATAGATTATCTATATATCTCTCGATATATAGATATATCTCTATATAAGTATATATATATATCTATATTCAGAGAGATCTCTCTCTCTCTCTCTCTCTCTCATACAGATATATATATATATATATATATATCCTATAACCTATATAGATCTATATATATATATATATAATATATATATATATATATATATATATATAGATATATCATATATATATATATATATATATATATATATATATATATATATATATATATATATAATCTAACTATATATATATATATATTATATATAGCTATATTTGTATATATATATATATAAATATCTACATAAATAATTGGCAATATATGACCATATATATGAATATATATATATATATATACATATATATATGATTTCATATAACTATAAGCAAAATAGTTTATATATATATAATATAAATATATATATATATATATTATATAGTCATGATATATATATATATATTTAATATATTTATTATTCTATATTAGCTATCTCCTATATGATATCTATAACATTAAATTAGATATACATATGGTTATTATATATATACATCTACAAGAAATATTATGGCTTCTATATATATATATATATATAGATATATATATATATATATATATATATATATATATATATATATATATATATATATTTATATATATATATATATGTATATATATATATATATATATATATATATATATATATATATATATATATATACAACCATTTGTGGACTTCAACCATATATAGAGAGGATAGAGACTATAGAGTAGAGAGATAGATATATATAGTATGTATATCTCTATAGATATGATATATCTATCTCTATCTATATATATATATATATATATATCTATAAAAATATATATATATATCTCTCTCTCTATATCTCTATATATATCTATATATCTATATATATATATATATCTATCTCTCTATATATATATCTCTCTCTATATCTCTCTATCTATATATCTCTCTATCTCTCTTCTCCTCGAAAGAATCTATTACTATGTCTCATATAGTCAATCTCTCTCTCTCTCTCTCTCTCTGACCTTTAATGTGGCAGTCTAGTTTTTATAACGTACGAAGATTATCTTTTAGGAGTGATATCTTGAATTTTGAATGATTGATTATAGCGAAATTAAATTTTACCAAGTAACCATCGGTTGACATTACCTGATAATCTCAATATCTTTCTTACAACCATATATACTTTGTCCCAAATGGTCAAAATAATGTTTAAACATGAGCGTAGAATATGTTTATTTGATGTTTTTAAATATTTGAAATTTTTTATAATCTTAATACCGAAAAACTTTATTTTTTCTCCTTATTCGTCTAACTACAACTTTGAATAAGTTGAAATTCAAAGCTAATGGCTCATGATGATCATATCTTAAACAAATTTTATAATTCTAATCCTTGATGACGGAAAATGATTTAAAAATTTCTGTATTCCGCAAATATACGCATATTTATATGGACATTAAAGGTTGGATTTATACGTATAAATTAGTGTCTTGACCATTCGTGGTCACAAAAAGATTTTTATTTGAAATAAACGTCTTCATTGATATGTCGAATAGATATGTATTGGTGTCCATGGGTAAGATAAATTACCACTCGTTCAAACGAAGCCATACAGACCATGGTCGCCCAAGTAACAATATTTAATTTATGTCATGACTATTTAAAGATAATATCTATTCACTTGTGTTTCGCCTGCTGATTCTGTCATCTAAAGACGCGCTAATGACATTTCCGTCAGATCGGATATAGGCGCCTATTCTTCTCTGCTTTAATTTGAGCATAAACTACCGCATACGCCTAGGAGAATACCGTGCTGCAATGTGCCATTCGTGTATGTTAGACGTTTTAAGATGCACCGACATCCGGCTGATCTCTTTCCGCCCAATACTACCCACTGATTATTAGTTTGGTTGTTTTAGTTTCCGGTTCCTTCCTACCTATACGGTACAAAATTAAATTTGTATGTCACGGTCTGTCGGTAGCGCTTGATAAACTGGCTTACAAAACCTCTTTTAATTCTCAGAATACTTAAATTTAATAGGCTGTGTGTGTCAGTATTGAAGCACTGGCATTGAGTAGTGGATCGCTCAGTAATACAGGTTATGGGGTTGTGATAACTAGTGCATAACCAGATTATAATGGCTTTTTTATCGAAGACCTCGAAAATCATTTATATGGCCCGCTCTCTTCTTTGTCAGTGAATTTTTTGACATTCGTCCAAACAAGTAGCAGGCTGTGTTTCACTTACTCAAGGATGAGGCACACGTGCCAGTACTATATGAGAAATGTCGATAAAAAATAACTGGAGTACAGCATAACAATAATACTGTTTCGTCTAATACACACATTTTTCTTTATACATTGGTAAATAGCGCTACTGTTTGGTCAATCTAGGCTATGTATTGTATATTGCATAAGCACTGTTTAGAGACTAGTGTCTTTAGATTTAACAAAATGGCCGGTCAGTAAGGTACCCGGTATGTTCTTCTCCCACCGTTAACAATATTAAACCTTGTGTGAGGTTAAGTATGGTGTGTGGCCATCACTGCGATTAGGCCATCATGAATTCCAAATAATCATATCCTCTGTGAGCACCTGCATCACAGTTGATTGTTTTGTCTCCACCAAGTTTTACTCAACACCCCGAGGATATAAAAATTAAAGCATTGGCAACACAGTTTCGAACAAATGACCGAATGTGGCGTAAATTCTTAAGCGTGCGTTTATAAGCTCGACCGTGCTTCTACTTGTATAGGTATTAGGGCTAATGGTGTCTGTTCCTGGAACCGGGCTTAATGGACATACTTAAGTCATGAGGTTGTCAGAGATCCAAAAATAAGGCACACTTTCCTCGATTGTTAGATAAAGCTGCTAACGAAATAATCAAAACATTTTAAGACGCCAAAAAAACGTTCGTTTACAATCATTTCAGATAATGTAAACAATTTAGGCTATACAATCGATTTTTATAATTTCCCACATTACAAATTGCCACACAACACAGTAACTTTAAAACATGAACTGTCTGTTCTAGAAGAGAAAGGTATACAACTCGTAACTTGCTAGGGGTGACGTCAACGGCACAGCATCAAACATGATGGTTTCGTCTTCGCATGGTGCAAACATATTTCAGTATTATTATATTTCGGTATAAAAGAACGATCCTTCTGTGAAGCGGAGCAGTCATAGCAAAGAAATCAGTGTTCGTGGATTATGGACCCCTTAAGTCATGAGGTTGTCAGCCATCGAGAATAGGAATGAAAATATAAATGGCGATCGTTCACAGCAGCAATAGCTTTGAATATGCCCGAGCACATCGCCCATGAGCTATAAAAATTGGCACAGGATTTTTACTACCGGTTTACTTTTCGTGTTCCTCTTTAAGGCCGTACAGTTAATATCGTTATTTTCATCGTATTACTCTTGGTGATAGTGTCTGCAAATGTGAAGCATGTTAGAGGTGATATGACATTCATCACCAGGCATACTCATTGTTATTGGACTCGTTGTGATAATTTGTTCGTATAAACTGAATCGGTGGTTACCAAGTAGTCTGCTTCAAGGACAATCTCAGTCGCTCGATCGCAAGGACGCAACAGTATTATCCCAATGATGTTTTAATTGCTTTTACACTGTTGACAGGACAGGTTGTTTATGGACCCGTTTAACGAATAAGTTATTAGTGATAGCATTTTGCAGCTGCATGTTTGTATTTTCACGTTGTGTTGGGCAGCGTTGACTTAGTTCAAAAACATTTACAGGGATCAAGCAAACAGTGTCCTCTCAACATACATGAGGCTCTTTCCGTACCTGGCGTCTCTGGAGGTCTATCTATCATCAACTTTAATATAGTCATTCATGAATAATTTAAGGGTAAGATAACACTCCTAGGCCTTTGTTCGTTTCCGTGTTAAACATTTATTAGCGTCGCATAGTTTTATGCCCGGCAACTAAAGCTAAATATTTTAGCCTTGGAATGACGTTTGAAGATAGAGACATGTTGCCCTGTAGCCATCACAAAATGTTTATGATGTCATAGGCTTAGCTTCAATTCGCTATATAGGCTGTCTACATTTATTAATGAACTCTGTAACCCAATCTTGGAGAGTTTATTAAGACGGGGTATAAATTCAGCATCCACCACCTGATACCCACTGTATTTATATCCCTTATAGGTCGTTATAGTCGGCATGAATTGGAAACGTTGTCCTCAACGGACAGCCATTGATTGGTTCATGATCCCCACTCGTCTATTACCTGTGAAATGTACTATGTATGTTATCTTTAACAGCGCGACATCCGATTCGTCATATATGCAACTGTTTCGATGAATGCTGGTCTTCAAGCGGGCACCCCGGGTCATCTGCTTGTATAATTGCTGTTTATACATTACTTGCCATCAATGTGTTAATATCAGCCTTATGTCTATTAATCTTGGTGGGTAGCATTATATTACATGCTGGACTGATTGGTATGTTAGGCATCAGGTGGCGAAGAGCGGGGTTCACTGGTTGTATCCATCGATATGAAATCACGTAGCCTTTAGATAACCAGCGCAGACAGTTTAATGTTGTTTTCACCAAAACGGCACCATGCTGCAAATTGCGCATTATGGCGGCCCATGTTAACAAAAACGCCACAGGTGGCAGTACAAGCGCTGCACAGTCCGGACGCCTGAATAGTAGTTACATTAGTAGTTACATTATCATAAATAAATTTCTTTCCCTCTAATTTTTCGATCGCCGCGTAAGCTTGGTAGAGTCCGCAGGCAATGGATATATACAAAACCTACTTAAGAATTAGAGTCACGCTGATGAAATATGGAAGAGAATAATGATGCTACAGTGTTTCAAGCACTGCTGGTGGGTTTCCAGGAGACCAGATTGGTTTAATGATAATCCTAGCAGCCATTAGTGTGGATTTGTGAGCAACGTAATGTATAACCCAGCTCTTGTAGACGGTGCTATAGAAGTATGACATGCACAGCGGGTTTTAATGATTACTCATTGGCTCTATGGTAATCCTTACGGCCACTTAAAGAGGCTTTATGATCCACCTAGCTGTAACTGCATTCCATGTCGAACATTAGATAAATGTGACAAAATGGTAAAACAGTGCAATGCGCACATGGCTAAATGATATGTCTTCGGTGATTAAAATCTAACCAAGCGGGTAAGGATTACGCCGTGAGTTCTAGACTTGCTAATTGTGAAGTTTCAGCACAAGGCAATCCCGCATTCTCACCGGATAGCGTGCAAATGACATCTATAGTGAGATCAGGTAATCCTATCAATGAACATTGGTATGCAAAGCATGTATTAATTACATGATGTAAAGTGCGATAAATATCACCGCTTTGTTGCTATAGTGAAACGCTGATTTCATGTTTACCGCTTGTGTAATAATACCTGCGGCAACGTTCACCATAGTGTGACAGTCCATTTATCTTTGTCACCCTTTTGTTAAACTTTATTTATCGCTCAACATATCATAGTCATATCATTCTTTCGGCATTTATATACTAACGTATTACTATTATAGGGATTGGCTGAATGTGTTCTATGCACATGACCATCCCTTGCCAGGTCATGATGAATACAGTAAAAATAATAATGGCGTTGTATATGCACTTACAAACAGAATGAGCAGAATCAATGCTATCTATTGGTGCGCGCAAAAAGTAATTCGATAAAATATTGGAAAGGATTCTGCAAATAAATTCCTCACTAAATAGTATATATATATATATATATATATATATATATATATATATATATATATATATATATATATATATATATATATATATATATATATATATATATATATATATATATATGTGTGTGTGTGTGTGTGTGTATGTATGTATCGCAAGCAATCCTATTATTAATCAAAAATATTCTTGCTCGTTTATAATAAACGCGGGTCACTGAGTTTTGTGTAATTGTTTACATCGGCTGCATGCATGATGGATGAGCCTTAGCCTGCTGCACGACCAAATACATATCGATTGATTGAGCACCCTAAGTAACGTAGCAACCACTGGACATTACAGCCCCATTCGCAATTTTGCAATACCTGGTACCATGTAATCATACGACCTGCCTTCATATCCAGCTACATTGACTTAATCAATTATACGAACACGGAGTGCTTCACATGAATTATTTCCCATTGGAAATCTACCATTTCGACAGACTCGTCTTTGTTATGTATCATTGTAACAGCAGTTACAGCAGCTCTAATAAGACTGTATTTTGTATTGTGGCATGATGTCAGGTGCGTGTGTATGCAATGAATTCGGATATAATTACGTGATTTTTCTGTCGTAACTGGTGTACCTTTCTTGCCGTCAAGAGAAGTATTTACGATTCATCGTTACATTTGGTTTATAATATGTTCACGCATGTTAAATGGACAATGAAAAAGCTTCATAGTGAGATCCCAACCGTTATCATAACCTGCCTTATAGGGTTCAGCCGAATCCACACGGAAGCTCCCATGTTGTTCCGCCTTATGGATAGGCGCTCTCATGCCAGTGTAAGGGTGCTTAAGCTAAGGTTATACCCCGAGCCAATTAGCTTCGCAAGTTTCCATCTTGGCAAACCAAAATAAAACACACTATAACAGATCTATTCCTGCGTCCTAGTGCCTATTCACACGGCGTCATCTACAATTTACAACTTTATAAAATGTTAGAGACATTTTAAATTGGCGCTGCATAACTGTCAAATACCAGGTATATCTACCCAATTGCCGTTTGGTAGATAACAGGCGCCTGTACGTTTGCCTGGTAGTCAACGAGTGCTGAAACAGAAAAATAAGCAGCATCAGTGTCATGAGTTCATTTAAATTTGGGGAATATTTAATGCATTCACATAAGGTGGAACATTGATGCATTCTCGTATAAGCCGGGTTCAAATGTAATGGATACAAGCGTGGTAGTTGTGATCGTGTATGTCGTTTTCATACTCTTTTCTTGTGACTGACGTGGATTTAATAAATCAAGTAATTTAAACGCGTGCATATTGGCTACATAACCACAGAATGGGAACTATGATAACGAAATAATGGATTCGTAAGAGATATGTCTATAGTGTTGCAATAGGCTTTAGTTGTCCGCACTATACAAAATAATTAAACAACGATTGTCACACAAAACTACTTGCTAAAGTTATTGATTATTTAAGACAGCAAATAAAACAAGTACATACAAAGCCTAAAAATCCACTCGAGTAAATGCTCCCCTGAGAGAAGCACACATTTTATTGATAATCAATCAGAGCGTTTACAGTAATTGTATATAACATCAACTAAACCGATTTTTCAATTATTGAGGGTAATATTTCGACCATATAACCTGAGAAAAATCTCTTTTAGGTGCAATTTAGCCTAAACTTTAGCTGCTGAGGCTATATCAGGCAATTATCTACATAGATTAACTTTGAAATAGGTTGTTAATTGTGTTCAGTCTACTACTGTTAGATATGGTGTGGCCAAAAAGGAAATAAAACAGTTACCGGCTGATAAGTCATATAAACAGTGCCCATAATGCCTTATGTATGTTATATCAATGATCATGTCATTGCTCACTAGTAATAACGAGGAATCACTGATGTGCCTACATTTATTACGAAGCTGGAAATGGACAGATGGACTGTTAGCGCATAGTTAACACTCCATTTGTCTGCTGCCGCATTTCCTCCACGTAGTCATGTGATCATTTGCATGATTAGAATAATTAAGCTGTTTGATGGATATTTATACACTGCAGATACTTTGTGATTTTTATTACTTTGTCATTAGTACAGGATATATAAAAAAGAACCAGCATTCCTATTGATACAAAAATACAAATTGCTCAGCTACCATTAAGATCATTGTATTCGATACACACATATTTTCGTGCAGAATGTTGACTTCTTACAATCACAATGGAGCCAAACTGCGACACTTTAGTGTCTAATGATATGCCTAGTGTGCGGAATATTGGCATAAGTACTCATTATTTTGTTGGGACGAAATAGTTGCATTTTATGAGATAATATACTGTGGATCAAAGCAAAAATAGTTTTTCTCTCATTTCACATTCTCCCTACGAGCTGTCTGTGGCAAACCCGTGACGACGCAGAATCCTCTATCTGGTATTTATATTTGACATAATTACATACCTTGGTCTCATTTGCGCAAATAAATACAGTAAATTTGGTACATAACCTTATCCTAGCGTGATGTCATTAGCGTGCGTAATGGGGTTCTCAGAGCAGAGCTACATCATATCTGTGAACACACGTCTTTGTGTAAAGATGGATCGAGTGGTAGCTCTTGTTTATTGCCGTGTAATGCTCTAGCCCCAGTGTTCTGCGCATTGGGCAGGGTCACTATTGGCTTTAAGTCATTTACAAGGGAAAAAAACGTCATTACTTGCAGATTTGTATTAGGTATAAGTGAAGTTATTCAGCAGTTGACATGAATCAGCAATGTAGCATACAGTTGCAAGAACATGAATAGGCATTTAATTGCATATATTACAGGCGATTACGTTGCTGTTAGATAAAATAAACATTAAGAAAATAATTCGACAAGCAACAGTGTTGTGATAACAGTAGGTTTTACTTGCTTCTTGTGTGATTTAGCGTTCATAGCTAGCAGAATAATAAGGGGATACCAGACAAAGAGGGGGAAATCATTACCGCGTGGAAACAATGAATCCTGTCAATGCAAAACATGGCAAATTCGATAATGTTAGTACATAGCAATGACATCAATAAGTAACTAATGATGACATTTGTCAAATACATATTCTCATATATTGGATTTTATTCGTTAAGAATTAAAATCTTGCGTCAGTTTATGAACATTTATGTAATGACCTAAGTTCAGGGTTATTTACTTTCATTGCGTGGTTGGTGTAGTAGGCCAAATATATATAATGGTACCAATTGCAAGAAGCGATTTTACTCTGGTTACTGCTCGAGTTTCACGATGGGGGCTTTTTTTAACAATCGGGAGACATGATTGATGTACTACTACACCTGTTATGTTGTATTGTCCCAGCATTTGGAACCTGCATTGTAGAGGTTCGAAAGAAACACCGGATGTTGAACAAAGCGCCATGGCAGCTCATACAATTCTTCAGACGTTAATTAAATTTTATCCTGTTCATTATGTCTCTCATCGATTATTCATGTGAAAGAATAGTGAAGTTGCATTTCAGGATTAAATTTGTTTGCCGGTTGTTCGCATGGCCTCAACTAGGATTCGCAGCTGATTATAAAAAAATCTACAAACTGCCTCAGTGGTTAATAGTTTACGTTCGTTATTTGTACATCACGAGTACATTTCTCAGTTATATGTGGTGAACCTGCACTTAGTCCAGTAAACGAAGCCTATAAAATAACTCGAAGCCTCGCCTATAATGTTGTATGCATATATCTTTCGCAATCAAAATATGGCTTGCTTTTAAACCTAGAAATATGATTTATTTGAAACTGCAAAGGCTAAGTGTATCAATCATCGAGTTATCATTCTCAAATAAAACGGATCTTTTTATAAGTCATTATCTGTTTAAAAATAAATACTTGTATATTTACACAATACAAAACATGGACTTGTATCATCCATGCTGAGTGCTAACTCTCACATATCGGGTGATTTAGCACATCAAAATTCTAACAGACATAAATATAATGTTCAGAATTGTCCTTTTCGGCTGGGGTCTCACTACAAATGTTTTATCATTGGTCCATCTGTCTATTATGAAAAATGCATTATTGTTCATATGATATTCTCTATCGTCTATATTGGATTGTTTTGTTTGCAGTAGTGTTGAAAATAGCTGAACAAAAATGCCATGAATAGCGACCAGTGAACGTCAGTGGAAGTAAATTAACGCATTATGTATTGCTTGACATGGCAGAAAATTACGTTCTCAAACGATTGGCGGTTAGTATAGTAATCAATGTCTCTGATCGATGTTTGGCACACAAATGCACATTGTATATAATTATATGCATATATTAGCTTGGTATCATCCATCTGTATTTTTGTATGAACAGCACTGTGATGCTGTTATATTTCCAAATACAAAGACAGCAAGTTGACCTCGTCTATTATTCATGAAAAGCATTAGTGCTGAACGATACCCATCAGCCCATGTTGATTCCATATCCCGAGACCTAGCTTAAGCTCAAAGCCTAATATTATTGCTTGTCTCCAGAAACACTGCATGTAATTAAATATATAACATCACAAAAACAACCGATGAACCTTATTTACAATGCATGTTTTATTAACAATGATCGGGAAATGGTGCTTACACAAATAACATTCGCAGCAGCATTGTATATAATCGAATCGACATGAAGTTACCCTATATCTACAAACATTGACGACATTTAGTTAGAACATCACTTAATGACGGGTTGGGGTGGGGACAATTGTTCATGTGGAAAGCGACATTGGTATGAGGAATACTTTGGGAAAGCCCTGTGATGGGACTCTTTCTCGTAAATTGCAAAATATCAGCTCTTCTTAGAATCCTGAGAGCAGTCTATCATGCGAAGGAGGATTCAGCATTTACTTTACCGCAGTATCCAGTGTCCGATGCAAGTACGCGTGGTGCTAGCCACCCCCCCCCATTGACGTTTTCGTCGAGGCATTATCGTTTTCATCGACGTCATGATATAATTTAAGGGGGTATACTGTCGTCGTAATTCGAACCCTATTCAAGTAAGGTGAGGGACCTGGATAATACATGTCACATCTGTCGTTAGGTAGAAGTATCACAAATAATAATCAACACTAAGACCTGTTATATGTCCAAATGCTAAAAGATACAGTTATAAAAAAACAGGTGCCAATGTATTCCACTAGTACATCGCAAACGAGATAATTTTCACCGTTATGCATCACATATTAGTTGTTGCTAACCATCCATTAAAACTATGTACGTGCGAGTGTATTCTCACAAACGCATACATGTATTCAGGTGTTCTAACACGCCCTGACTTATGACGCTCACCATGACTTAAAACCAAGTAGCACGATATTTACTGTTTTATAATGCAGACAAGCTTCCACAATTGCAATGGTAACATGGGTCTTAAGACAATAATTGATTTCGACTGGGCCGCACAGAAGTTTTATACAAAAAATAAATAAATTGCTCATCATTAAAAGTGTCGTCATTTGGTGTCATCAACAGCACATCCGTGCCTAATCGTGTTTGAATTCTGCATGTGAGAGATAACCCTGAGGCTTAGAGAGCTAATTGGCCTTACTATCAAGTAACCTCCAAGGACTTCATCCCCAACGCCACCTCCCGCCCAACCTACGAATATCTGGTTGCCTACTTTTTCAGTGTATGATATACATTACGCATTGTTGATCTGATTGACTCTGTCTGGGGCCCAACAATCATCTTTGTGATATCAGCATTGCATGCACCACGGTCTTTGATCATGTTTTCTCATTAAATCAGGAGCAGATTACAGGGTCTTTAGAAAAATTAATGTGCTTGAAAGAGTTCCGTTTCTATTATTTATTACATTATATATAATACTTCCATTTGCATTGTGAATATGGGACAGGTCAGTGAGACTGGAATGAATCTATATGAGATACTTTACCACTAAGCTTATAAACATGTCCGAAAATATAATTCACAGCCGACAAGCTCCGTTTTGTGGGCTCTCATATCTCGTCTGTCTGGAGCGACATGACAGGGGCTTACGATGTACAGGTGACTGCTAGGACGCATAAAGTAATATTACGCTCGTAATGATCATATGAAGGTGGCAATGTTATGGCAGTAATGGTGATCTCACGTTGGTTACGACGATGTTCTCGACTGTGCTACGACAGATTCCCGTCAAATTGCTATGACCGCAACCTATCAACGCGTGCAAAATTTGCCCGCTGTCTTGTAAAAATCTCTATAAGCGAAATTTAGTGGCGTTATGGTATGACAGGTAATCTTATCCAATTTATGGGTACACACTTTTAATGTACAAGAACACATGTGGATGACGAATGAAACAATGATAGGGCAAAATGAAGAAACGGGGAAATGGAGGGGAAGAATGCGGCATGCTCTCGTTAAATTGGGCATACATTGGGATATATTTTTAAAACACGTTTGTTTATGGTTGGTCACCAATAGTGAAGGAGCGACTGTAGTTATGATAGCGGTAGTAGGTAGATGCCGCGTCCTTACCTTATGTTCAGCATCGGCTCAGTGTTTAATTCATCATGTATTCTCCTAATTGTCACGGAGGCTTTGCAACATCAGATGTAAATTTGCTGGTATCATGAAAAAAGTATGATGGTAGCATGATCCAAACCTTGGCAGGGTGTGTCTTGCTGTTAATTATGAATAGATTTGTCAACGTACAATATGTGTGGCTGGTTTCACTCGTAAAGCTAAGAGAATCATACACTATTGAGTGTAATCTTTGTGACTCAGATTAATGCCGTAAAGCTAAGAGAAGCATACACTATTGAGTGAAATCATCGTGGCATCGACCATCGATATTAATTAACTATAAATAACGCCTTTTATTTCTATACTCTTTAACGACGGGTGGCCGACGCAGGCTGAGAAACTCAGATTAATACTGCTTCAGGTGACCGGTTACCTTTATCGCAGCATTTACCGATCTCTGTTGTTGCTGTAGGAGGCGACATTTCTGTGCATGGCATGTTATAAACGGAAAATTGCTCAATGAATTATGAATTCATAATGATGCTCAAACATGCTAATTTGGTGATAATAAATCATTGTGAATAATACAATCCATTTGCGCGGGATGTCAACAACTGCGGCGGTCGAGTTTGGTCTTTGGCTGACGTTGCACTGTATTATAATGGCAAGGATTTACATAGGATGAGTACTACAATTAGAATTCCACTCCATTAATCACCATTGAAACAACAACATCATACAAATGGAAACGGATATAGACAATGTTTGGTAGTAGCTTGTTTGTTCTCGCCATGTTCTGGCAGCACATTGTGTGTAGTTACCGACAAATGACACCACATCCTATCCAAAGATTGGTTGCTTAAGGAAAACCAATCAAAAAATTATCCTTAAAATTACTGACATTTGTTGTTGCATAATATACGCTAATTGCTTTATATCTGTGGAAAATGCAACGTCATTGTAGTGATCTTTTTCAGAATATGTTGTGTGTTGTTTCGAAAAAAGATGATCATTAATTTGCCCTAAGTGGCTGCGGTAATTGTTGTATCTTCTTTTGGGGTAATTGTTGTATCTTCTTTTGGGGTAATTGTTGTATCTTCTTTTGGGGTAATTGTTGTATCTTCTTTTGGGGTAATTGTTGTATTTTCTTTTGGGGTGATTGGTTAGAGGCGATTATTGAAAGATCTGATACAAGAGTCAGGCGTCAATGGAAATAAATATTGAAAGGGTAATATCTAGGGTATACCTTTGGGTGCTTTCGGTTTATGGCTCAAAGCTCATCCGCTTGACTCATCCACCCTGATTTCAGATGATAGTATGAAATAATCCTAATTCCTTAAGTTGCATCTGGCGAAAATTTGTTGTACCTTCAGAGCAGTCATTAATCATATGCGATACTAAAATTGTACATGGCAATGGTCGAGCACATTGGAGTGGTTGTCACTGTTTGTTATATATTGTTTGCAATGCCATTTTGACTTATTCTCTAACATCCAATGATGAACAGTAAAACGTGCCACTTAGACTCCAAACGATGATCTAGGCTGTTGGGCCTAATCAGAAGCGGATTGTCTTTTCTCATTGATCCCTTTAGAGCATCGAGGTATGTGTTTACGGGGTGTGCTTCGTTTTAAAGCTAATGCATCGTGTACAAAGCAAACTTGTGTAAGCTAAATAGATAAAAGGTTGGGGCACGTACATCAAAGACCTCACATCAAATATTACATCAGGCTGTTACTCGCAGAAGCGATTGTTTGGTTATATTTTTTTCATATAGGTTCAGGGCAAATGCTTCCAGTAAATACGAATGACCTTGACATATAGTCACCATTGATTTCATAAATGACTCCAACAAGCACCTTTGCCACCCTCTTCATGCGCAATTGAAGCACATCGAATTCGCTGATCAATTAAGTGGCTCATTATATAGTTTTGCGTTAGGAATTATTCAATGCGTTGGAAGCGGTTAGTATCGCAAAATAAATTTAGAGTTACAGGTCATATAAGTCACCTATTAATTATCCCATTAAAGGTGTTGAGACTACATCAAGGGTTGTATGGTCCATCTACTATAAGTATTTCCGACCGTTCACATCCATGTGTAATAATTTTCATTATTCACGGATGTACTTAATTCAGTGAAGCACCGTAAAAAACAAATCCTTGTTATATGACCTGTCGATTGCCTTAACTAACTACTAATGGTAATCACGTTTGATGTTGCGCAATAAAAATGAATGATCTCATGAATATGTAAATGTGTATGCCTTTTCAACAGTAACATCGAACGGTCATGTTGAGTGTCGAAAACAATTGTAATGATGACGTCAATAACATGGGCCGCAGATGGGAGCAGGTGAAAAGGGGATCATAACCCAGGACCCACCATCTGATACCTGCTGCCATTTGCACAATCAGCATCAACTTCATAGTGTTCCGCGGATTTGGCCTATAATTGACTGAATATATACTGCCATTGGCATCTAGGAATTATTCAATTGAAGATACGTCCACTGTTTCATCCTATATTATGACATGAGTTGATGACAAGTCAACCTCCATACTACCGAGACGTGTCCTATTGGAAAAATTAAAGACTCAAGTAGTATTGCAGTATAGTGAAGAGACAAGGGTGAATGCTGCATCATGGAGTACAATTGACAATTTATTGATGGAAGTTTAATTCACATATTCAGCGACGATTGAAGCAGTTAAATGATGCGCATAGAATTGTAATGTAGCGCTTAGATACACGCGAGGTGTTATATTCATCTACATCTCATTAACACGAGTAAACACATGCGCTAATAAACATAAAATTGTAATGTGCAACAAACCCGAATCAATGTACGTCATGTGATTGTATGGATGTTGTCGTTTGGAAAAAGCTACACGATGTAAAAAGTATGTATACGATCCCTCCTGGATTAAATGCGCTATAGTGGCGTCGGCTCTCTGTCATCATCCCAACTCAGACCGGTCTTATATGGATGGAAATTTCTCTTTTTGAATCAACCTCGCTCGTTTCATTGATAACCGTCCATATCAGGCGGCTTTCAGCCCAAAGATTGCCCATTTATTTCGCTCCACATTAAAGGCTGTCATGCTTCCAACCCTTTTTCCGAAAGCGGACGTTGAATATTCCCTGGTGCAAGGAGCACCTTGGCAGTAAACACTCACCGAGCTACACTCACTGCCAGCCACACATAGCTATATTTGCTGACAGGTACTCTAATTTTACACACAGAAACACACACGCTCTCTTTTCGTGCTGTTCGTGCAGTAAGCTTTGTTACTGCAGCAGTTAGCCAGAACGAGCGTGAGCTATTTATTTTTGCTGTACACCATGGGTACTTTGGTATTATGGAATCATAAAATGCACGCTGACTATCAACGTTATCACCTGTATCAAAGTCACAATAAGGAAAAACAAAAGCAAATTAACTACCAATATTACCAGCCGTTAAAATGAAGAAGCATTTACTATACCGCAGTACCCAGTGCCTGATCTGAGTACGCTAGGTGACAGACATCCACCCCCAACCCCCACTAACCCTATTGACGCTTTCGTCTATGTCGTGATACAATATTAGACGTAGTCTGCCTTGTTCGCTCAAACATTATCCAGGTAAGGCGAGGACGTTGGACAATATATATCAGCACTAAGTTCTACGGGCATTACAAGAATGATGTCGTTGGGTGGATGTGTCAATGGTTATTAAAGATAATAATCCGTACTAAGGGTTGTTAAATATTATAGACATTATAGGGTCAGTGAATCCTTAAGATGATTTCAAGAGCTTAAACCAGTTCCGCTCCCTTTAATAATGACTGTTTGATTTGCTAAATGAATATAGAAGAGGCCGGTGAGACGGGAACCAAGCTAGCTGTAAGACTTCACCACCTAGCTCAAGGAGGAACTTGTCCGCAAATATAATTCACGCAATAAACCCCCCCCCCCCCTTCACTACGTATAGTCCGTTATTATAGCCGACGAACAAACGAACGCGCAGGAGTGAAAGGGAACGACTCATGTCATGTTGGTTATGACGATGTTTCCGACTACGCTATGGTCGATTTATCTGAAAATAGCTATGACTGCAACCTATCAACGTGTGCAAAATGTGCACGCTGTCCAGTGAAATATCTCAATATGGGAAATTTAAAGGGATTATGGTATTACTGGTAAGCGGCTTAACACATATCAATGGGCATGACCACACGCAATGTTACAATGATAGCGAAAGTCGAGAAAACATAGCCATATATGTTCCACCCGGTAAATGCTCATCAAAACACGCCATGCTTTTCCCGGAAACTGAGGCGAAATCATGTTGTATGCCCCAGTTAAGTATGGCAGACGGGCAAAACACCATACTGAAGTAGGACCACTTATAAAACACGGTTTTATGTGGTCGGCCACCATAACTGACAGAGGGACTGTAATAATGATAGCGGTAGTAGGTGGATGCCGCGTCCTTGTCGCATGTTCAGCAGCAGTTCAGAGTTGGATTCCTGATATATTGTCTTACTGTGCGCGATTCAAGAGCTTGACTGAGCATTAGAGGAAATAAAGTGCAACTCGTGACAATAAGCTGTAGAAGAAGCGTCTCTTATTCTACGATGGTGAGCGTTGGTTTAAATGTGTCATTATATTAATGCATCTTTGTCAGACTTGGTACCCTATTATGTAACTTCTCTATCACGTGTACGCTTGTTGAACGGTTTATGTTAACCCCGACAATACGGTTCTTGATCTGAGTGGCTACAAACAGCCATTTTACGTTGTGTGGGTATATTGTCAGCTAG
Source organism: Urechis unicinctus (assembly GCA_034190875.2). NCBI lineage: Eukaryota > Metazoa > Annelida > Polychaeta > Xenopneusta > Urechidae > Urechis > Urechis unicinctus. Next base: position 1,495,419 of record CM067350.1, read on the forward strand.
ATGAAATCCTCGTATATTGAGTACAGTTTTGTTCCTTTGTGCTGATATTTTCCAGGTTAATACTCATGATTTTCAGTTAAATTGCTGTGTAGGGGAGGTCGTAGCAGCTGCAAGTTTTGAAAAAGCAAACCCGCAATGAGGCATCGGAAAAACACCTGACTATCCCTTATATGGAAATTATGCTATCTATTCCTGTACTAAAACCTGGGCAGCGGCTGCTGTTGCAGGGTAAGCAGACTCATGACAAAAGCATGAACAACACGGGTTATACCTCTTTTATGGAGAAATAATCATCCACCATTGGTATTGATGTCGAATACTGTTGTACCGTATTTGCTAAATATTGTATGAAGCATAATGTATATGTTTTGTAATTCGTTATATGCAGTTATGGTTTGCATGTATGTAAGTCCCTATACATAACAAAGGGAGCATGGCGGTCCAATTTACTCACAATTCGGTTTGCTTATTATTGCAATAATAATTTATTCTGTTGAATGTGATGATCGATGCTTTTATGCCAGTAGCCATCCAACGTAGATGTATAAACGGATTAACTAACTGCCAGGATATCTAACCATCTATCAGCCTTTCTTCTCCTACGATAATAAAAATGCAATTCGGTCCACAGCAGCCGACGTTCCCTTCCTGGGGGGATCACTGTAATTTGTTTGTCTAATGTAACATTGTTTGCGACCGTATACTCACCATTAGATCTTGTGACATTCGCATTTTATCAGGATATTTATATTGACAAACGCTTCGTTTGTAGTTTTGTTATGACTCTTACATAATCAACACATTTGCCAGCCGGTTGCTGGACTTGAATAATTGTATGTGTTTATTGGATTAGATGTAAATAAAGACTGCTTAATTAATTATTCATTCATGATGATGCTCACACATGCGAGAGTGACTACCGCACGTACAAACAAGCTAATTTCTTGAAAATAAATGATTGTGAATAGTGCAATCAATTACTGCGGCTAAATATACATGCCATATGTATACCAACACAAAGTAAAAACGCAAAAGTAAATTTAAGACAATGACATGGGATACTCCATATTTCAATAGTTTCAATGATTTACAAATCCCACGGGTGATATCATATCCACACCTTAAATGCACTCATTGGTTGTGTAGTGTGGCAATGTGCGAAGGCCAAGGGCGTGCAATGCGCCCATATTAATGGAACGTATAGTTGTGCCATATTGCAAGCCAGAGTAATATGAGATTGGCTATTATACCATGATATGTTGCGCTTGAAGGGATTGAGGTCCTTGAAGGGATTGAGGACAGTAACGCTCAGTGTTTGAACGTCGCGTTTCTCTTGACCCTGCTTTAGTTGATTGGGCTTGACAATGTCCCGTCACACCACCGTCGCACGAGGAAAACTATTCCTTGCAAGCGATTGTATTGTACTGCCGTAGTTATTGCCAGCTTATGCTACATTTCTAAGCTTTGAATATTACAGCAGTTACATGATATACCGAATGCTTGTTGTGTATAAAATGGCTTTACAATGAAGCGGACCAGCTAATCACTGCTGCCTACTCTCGTTATATTTCAGAAGCAAATCATGTCCATAAATAGACAGCATAAAGAAAGGAATGAACGTATTACAATTGTAGCAGGTGACGGATGCTGCTCCACTGCCATGTGACCTCCGGCTGCTATAGGATTGATCTTGCTAACCCATTACCGTTGGTTACTTATATGCAAAAGCAATTTTTGCGATAAAAAACGACCATGATAAAAATAACATCAGATAACGGATGCTGCATCCCTCGTCCCGCCTTCTGCAGTAGCTATTTGGAATCTAATTATTTATATAAGGCATCATAACGTATTCACTCTGACATTCGTTATCATAACAGACAGTAAAGGAATAACTTTGCTGAGATCAAACCGTTTATTTTATTTCCCCATTAGTTAATTGATATGTCGACGCCACAGTTGCTGTTATTGCGCACAAACGCAAACCCAAGGACATCCATCGAACGGTGTGAGCCTTTTAATGGTATAAGTGAGGATTTACGATCCACGCTGTAGTGGTGTAAATCTACTTATTGAGGACTCCGCAATAGGTGATTATCATGTCACATTTGGCTCATGACGGCTCTTTCCAAATAACATCTTCACCTGTTCGGAACTCTTACAGCCATATAACCTCAATAATGGTCGTTGCGTCGCCTGTGATTCTTTAGTCTCATTAACGTGTCGGTTGCGTCTCAATAATATCCAAAGCGAAATTTGCAAAGAATATTGTATAGTCCAGGGATTGGTGAATATAAGCATGTATTGCTGATGTATAAATTGAGTTCAAAGATATTCATTGTAAATCCGATTCACTAAAGCTCGTAACAGTTTACAATATATTAGTAATGTCTTATGATGTTGGCGATTGACACTTTATAAAGAAATTGTATCTGCCTCTGCCCATCAATTGTCTCATAGCAAACGTGTCACAGTACCCCATGCATTCTGACCTTGAGCGATGCTGCGCGCTCCTTTCGCCCAAAAATGCCACCTCTCTCCCTACTCCTCCTCCAGGAGGCTGCCAATCAAAGCTCTGCTTCCGGCCCTTATCTCACCCCTTTTAAGGAACTGACGCGCTGCGCTCCCTTTACAAGCAGCCCGATCTAAGTGCATTAATGCAGCAGCGGTACCTTCTGTAATCTGTTAAATGATATCGGCTTGTAGATGTACAGGTAACTGATGAGCTGCCGTCATGTGTCTGTGACCAAGTTATGTGACTCGACCGGGATTGATGTAATCAGTGCGAATCACCACATTGTCTGTCATCGCCTTTTGCTCAAGGACTAATCAATTTGATGGCTTCATTAACTTAATGTGTGGGCAATCCCATGACGATAATGAGCTATTTGATCTTGCAAGAGACACAATATCATCTGTTGAGGAAGCTTATAAAGACTTTCTCTTTCTCTCAGATTAGTACCAATCAATCATTGACTCTTTGATGCACGTCGTTACAAGGGCGCAGTCAATATGCTGTCAATAATATAATGCTCACTAATCCCTTCTTCCAGATAATTGTGTTAGAATGACACATAATGTTAGGTACAATGTTCCAAATTACACTATTCCTGTCGCCTTCATGCTGGGGCACATCGGACAGATTGCATCTATTCCGAGAATGCTATTAACGCTGATATTGCATGTTACCAATGGAGATGAATCATACACATGAATGCGTTATAACGAAATGCAGCTGTGCGTATGAAAATCCAAATAGAAAAACAGAGAGCTACTCATAAGAAAATAATTCAAAGGAAGCTCAAAACGCGACTTTCAGCAGCTATCATTAGTAACACAGCCAACGCGCGCTGCACGCCAATGAGACCACTAGTTGGCTGAGCCGCAGGTTAGTACAATTGATAGTGAAAATCGATATATTCTACTACAGCATCCCTTGTGTGGCTACTGGTTAGTTAGCAGACTGGCTCCGGAATGGTAGATTTATATATATTTCAGTATTGTTCGAGGTAGAAGGTTATACCGAATGTTGTGCGGAATGTATTGTCCATTGACTTACATTTTTGGTGCGCTGGATGTCTTGGTTGTGAACACACGAATTATAATTAAGTCACGGCGACGTACTGGGCGTCAGGATGTCTGTTTTGAGCAGTTAAGCATCGATGGCGCTGTTCTGAGTTTTACCGCCAACATCGATCATTAACCTTTGCTCCCAATCTATGACAACTAAATCCAATGATTGTATATTACGCAATTACGCGTCTTTTCAGCAAGCGTTAAACGTAATGCTTCATCCATTGCATAGCGTATTGCTGAAGTTTAGGGCATTCTTGAATGGTATGTTTGTCATATGATAAACCTTCCTCAAGAGATAAGGGGCATTATCACCCAAGGCAAACGGGGCTTTACATGCTGCTTGAATGCAGTGCGTCAATATTAGGGCATCATTGCTTGAGATATGATTTTGAGTGACCATTAGGCTATAAGAGCTTGATGTAAAGATTTTGGATCAGTGCTTGAAATACATTTTGGCTTATGACTGCCACAGACGAGTCACGCGCTAACAGTGCTGAATTATAATCTTTGGAGCAAAGACCTGGCATGGAAACATTTCTATAGTGCAACCTTAAAACAACCTGTTATGACTGTCAATGAAACTGAATGTGATAACTACATCAACAGCTATGCTATGGATAACAAAAGAAAAATGATTATAAAGTTAATTACTCTGTCAGAAGAGATTGGTTCTACCGGCTTAATCTAATCGATCACACTGCCTCAGTCGTTATTTATATTAAGATGGAACCAGCTCCCATCACTCATCAACAAACGCCATGTTTTAATTCGCAATCTCGTTCTGTACAGAAACATTGAGTCTACTGGCCCATAAGCAACTCATTTGGGAAAATCCCGGGCATTCTCTTTCCTGCTAGATATTTGTCTCGAGCTTGGACTTTCAGCTTACTAACGGTACGTTCTGGGGAATACTGTAAATAGCCAAATAACATTAGAGGCGATTGAAAGTACAGTTGTCGTTTCTATATGAACGGAACCACCGAAAAAACGTTTATCTTCTCTTAATGTACACAACACGTTGTGGTAATGCGAGATTTAATAGACACTATTCCAACTTTTAAGAATGAAAGCACCTGATTTGTTCACATCAGTTTCTGATAAGTAATTTTCAAGTGAGAATTAATATACAAGATGACGGGTTCAGGTTATGTAAAGGTTTAGGTTTAATGCTAGGCTAAAAATCATCTCCATAAATCAAAAGTGAAAATGTCTGGTACTAAACTTAACGCGTTTATGATATATATGACTGTTATTATACCGGTCTTCATTAGCCATGAAAATAGATAAACCATACAGCGCAACAACATTGCAATAATCACACACTGTGTTTTAAGAATACCACGGGTATGTACAGCGAGATGTAAGTGTGGAAGAGACATATTTATTCAAGCCTTAATTGCAAACAAATAACAGATTTTCTCTGCATTGTAATCTTAATTTTGGAATTGAAAAAGAACCTTGCTCTGGACCAATCCACTTCAATGTATTGCTGATGCTTGACACGATCTTTAATCGCCAATGGAATAAATAGTAAATTTCTTCTAGTGCCGTAAAATCGCCTTATGCGGCTGTCTGTGAGAAAAATATGCAGGTTTCCCGAGATGTATGAAGAAGTACGAGGATTGAGCTTATGACCAAATGCTAAGGGGTATCTATTACACCGACAAGGAAAATACAATACTACGTGCTAGTGGCTGGGGAAATTAACTGCAAGGTTGCTGTAGGGAAATTACAACTGAGACATAGCCTGGCTGTCAGTGGCCTAGTCACTGTTGGGTGGTCACTGTTTGTCATGGCGTTCCTGGGTAACATGAGCAGGACCGCGTCTTTATCAATCCGAAGGACATTATTGCCGTAATAATAATACTGCATTTGATCTCAGTTAAATTTCATTTGCTAAATATAATTATCATATTAATGATACTGCAACGTGAGATTAATAAGCTACAGTGATTGCGATAGCCAATTTAAATCTGACACTTGGATAATGCTATTTATTCTATGAATGCAGCGGTGTTCCAAAGCCGGTACATTAACACATGCAGTCATTGTACCACAGTACGTATACATTGAATCCCGTATCCTTGGTTGCTGCTGTGATTCTAGGATCTAGAATTCCATGAAGTCTGTATACATCTAGGTGTCTGAGCGTGTGTGTGTGTGTGTGTGTGTGTGTGTGTGTGTGTGTGTGTGTGTGTGTGTGTGTGTGTGTGTGTGTGTGTGTGTGTGTGTGTGTGTGTGTGTGTGTGTGTGTGTGTGTGTGTGTGTGTGTGTGTGTGTGTGTGTTACCATGAATTGTGATTGGGCTGCAAAGCCCCGATGTGCACTTTCCATGGCGAGCAATATCGGCTTTGGATTCATTATTTCGTAGATAAGAATGTTCATTCAGTGATGGGAAAAGAACTATTTAATGTTTGATAACGCAGTTTATCCATAACGGCCTATTATATATGTAAGCATATAGTTCAGCGCCCGGGTAATCGGTAGCCAAGAATGTAAACCCCCCCCCCCCCCCCCCTGATCGTTACATTAACTGGCTGCCAAGTTAGTGGTTGATGTAGTTTGAGTATCATCTGATACGAGTCTTATGCGTCAAAGAAAGTCAGGAGATGCTTTATCGCTGTATCAATTGTTTTTCAAAATAAACAGCGAAAGGATGAAGTTCGTAAAGTATACCGAATTTGATAACATTGACATTTGCTGGGTCGATGATACATATTTCATCTGATACATATTTCATCTCGCGTTTGCTCCTTGTGATTGCTTCTGGTCTGTGTTGTGTTACTCATCAATATCAGCTTGTTTAGAGTCTGCTGGTGCTGTACATTGCCATGAACGATAGTAAAATAGCATGACAATCGATAGTAACCACCGAAAGCGGCATGTTGACTGACAATCTCGCTTCCTTTGTAGTTTTATAATATGTGCGAAATGCAACAGTGATGTTTTCAGCCACCTTTCCAGCCTGTCCGAGTCAATGAGGGTCCGCTGCCTTGCTCATTTCAGTTTGCGCTTATCATACAAGCGCGGAAAAACTCAAGCCAGATGAGACTCACGGTTCAAGCCGCTTTCTGAGATAGCAATTTTAGAAGAAAAAAGATGCTGCTAGATGGAGAAGCGAGATTCTTCATTGTTAAAAGGAAATGACGCTTTGAACTCTGCAGGTTATTATTCACACCGGGTTAGATCGGGCATAGGTTGAATAATTGTTGCCAGCTCTGAGAAACCAGTTAGAAAAAAGACGTATAAGCCTGAGAAGTGATGGCAAACTGTGCAGAGCATTTTAGCTGGATCTATCATAACATGCCATTATGCCAAAAACCAGACACACACATGTAATATGGCACTGCTCTTGGAAGCCTATCGACTACTCATTCAAGAACAAACAGAACACAGGCCTAAATAACTTTTACATCTAATGGGATACAGCATGCAAGTATTTTGTATGTAGTACCCAGGCGAGACTGTGTCTACATTTTGACATAGGAATACATTTCCGAATCGCCCTATTATTCACAAGACGATATAAAAAAGGGATTGAAATAATTAGGTAGTATTTTCAGAGCAGTCATTGCTCTTGCTCCAATAAACAAATTATGATTCGAGCCCAGTTAATGGTCCGCCTCATATAAAGTTGCACAAAGTTAACAAAGTTGACATGCATTGGTAATAGTTGGTGACAGCTTAGCAACTGGGCAATAACGAGAATAGATACATAAGAAATAAAGGATATTGTTTTTGGGCAAATGCAATTGTCGGCCTTTGATAATTACCTACTATAGGGTATGATCAAGCCTACTTGCATCCACGACAAAAGTCTCTGCTTAACCATGTTTGGGTATTAACATGATGAACGATAAAGCGAGAGGTGTGTTGTCACGGCTGCTGCTATTGTGATGTATGTCGCCCAAAGCACCCAGTTTGAACACTAAACGATTGCAAAAACATATCGTACAATAGTTGACACTTGACAAAGCTGTTAACTTTAAACTCGGTTATAAATGGTTATAAATTCTACTTATAATAATGTCATTTTCGATGGTGACACACTGTCCATTGATGTATTTTGTTGTAAAACATTAATTCATGCACGCAATGAATTCAAGCATATGTCTGGCAACTACTAAATGGTTTTCAGGGTATTTGATTAGTCGATCTGTCGCCTGCCCGATTAGACACTATTTGTATCAGCTAATGGTTACGATAGATATAGGATACGTGATCTCTTTTACAATATGGCATTCAATGCGATACATTGTCTAGGCATACTCGATTGCCTCAAGTGAGAATGTCTCACGACATAAGCTAAGTAGAGAGTATTCCACATGAAAAGCTGACTGAAGATTTATTTTGTTTACATGACTCACATGCGCTTAATACATGAGTACCATCGCTGGAGTTAATCGGCGCAAGAAAACTCGTCCATCATTGTTAAAGACCCAAGCAACGCTTTCCACATTTCCCTCAAGAGATTGTATAAAACTTGCAAGAATGAGCCTATTACTGTCGAGCACACCACAACTTCTGCGATATGATTTCGAGTGGGGCTAATCCCTCACTGGCACATGGCATGCTAGCCAATGTACTGCATGTGTTGGCAAGAAGACCATGACATATTCATTCAATTTACAGCTAAAGCCATAACATTGAATTGGAGGAATAACTGTTCAGCTAGAAGTGGTCCTAGTTGGTTATTAATATGTGCTACTACAAAGAGGACACAGCATATTGTTCGTTTACCCAATGACAAATTTACGACAGCAATCGCGCGACTTCCACTAATATGGATGCGTATGCTGCGTTCCTTCCCTATGCCATGTTAATTATACATTTTGAGGCAGTTAGAGTATGAACCTAACAATTGACTGCTACCGTCCTGTTTTAGAATAGGTAGCTTCGTAAGCCAAATAATCGCCAAATCACCAGACGGACTGTGGCATCAACCATGTATTTCCCTCAGTGTCGAACGAACATGGTTGCTTACCGAGTGATGCAATTGCTCACAGATAAGGTGAATGCTGAAATGTGACGCCCCTCTTTTTGGATGTGCATGGAGGTTTGGATTTTATGCATTTCCAAGAAGAAGTGATGTTCCAGCTGTGAATGATTGTTCGTGTAATATGTGATTTGCGATTTATTCCGGAGAAGCGTGGCTTTTCATTGTTAAAAATGATGAAGCCCTACAGACAGTATTTAATCCTTAGTGTCGTGTTAATGCTTTGTAACTTGAAGCTACCTTATGTCATGGTTTAAGGCCTTAAATATATACCTCGACAATGACAATGAAAAGGCCCAAAGGAACATTCATATACTCGCGCGCATGCCAAAGTCGTATTATGCCTAGCATAATCTACCTAAAACACAGCATGCCAATTATAGGCCAATAATCTTAACATACATTGAGAGGCAATGCGGGAAACCAGCCATTACAGCTAGCAAACTGACTCAATGGATACATATCTTGAATGAACCTTTTATCCCAGTGGTGCGTGATACAATATAGATTCCTTTGAATCCATCGACATGAACCACTGTCTTTTATCATAACAATCATTATGTAATGTTGCATATATAAATGTGAGTTGCACTAGGGTCCAATGATATTATGGCCTTAAAGAATTGTAATAATTATATTGTGTATTTTTAAAGATGTTGTTTCTTAATGGGACCCTGCTATGCGAATCATAACACTACGTAGAATAGATTTTGATGTTAAATTCTAGATTTGCAGAACTAGCAGCAAAACGTTGTATTCTGTTATGCTTATACGATTTACCGCTATGTGATCATTACTCAATGTGTCGATTGTTAATTGTTATCTTTGTTTGGTTGTCATTCGGAATCAATATGCGCACATTTTGAATGGCAGTATCAGGGTTGCACCACTGTTGTTGTGGGTTGTTGTCGAAGTATCACCTGATCATATTACAGATTGAAGAAAAGAAAATGATACACTGGTAACATAAGCAAACATTCTGTTGTTCACAAATGCTAGCAAGAGAAACCCGGGTGAAGCATACTTTTCCGTTGATATTCTTTCATGATAAGCCATGCTAGATGACTAAGGCGCCTGACTCTGTGCGATACCCTGAATCCGAAGAAAACCACACCATATTGGTATTCAGTATATCTTTGTGCAATGCCTTAGTCGCTGTGCTTAAAGGGTTAGTGGGAAATACCAACAATGGTAAACCGCAAGATGGACGGGCTTTTATGGTTGCTTATTGCGGGCAATGCAGATATTACGGTCCCTTATATTTGATACTAGGCAATGACTACTCAGCAAGAAGAAAAGCCAAGATTGCGTCATTATGTAGCCATTCACTCACTGTGCTTGTGCGAGAGGAGTGACCATGCAGTGCCTTTCATCTTTAAAAACGACCACATGCGTCAACCGTAAGGTGGTGCGAAACTGCTTGCTATGCGGTCGACAGAATGCATTGACTTATTCACGCGTGTCTGTGCTTTCTGAACATTGATATAAAGACAGTATTTTCATTAATTGTTTACAATCGATTGTCAGGTGGGTGAGCCCACTTGAACGTGTTATGACTTTGATAGGGAACATGAGAATCTTCAGCTTGTAGCAAGTCATAAATGCCATAATTTGAGTGATTGTAATTTCTTTACCCACAACTGACCTATATTTGGCGTTTTTATCAATCTGCGTGCCACGAACTTCAGAAGACCGGATTCTCAGACATTAAATCAAATGACGTACTCATAACGAGCATGGAGAAATTAACGTGCCGCATAACGTAAATGACCAGCTCATCTATTGCTGTGTGCTTTAACCAAATGTTTACGCAATTTCATGGGATTGTACAAGCATACTCATATTTTTGGATCAGACCGCTCAACCCATAACACTGTGTATTGCTGATGCCATCGAACATCCCTAGATAGTAATTCTATGGTCTGCTGATGAGCAACACAGATATGCCATCAACGTTTGTCAACGGCCCATACCTAGATGTACATGCGCCGCTTGCTAGCAACATTCTGACCACGCTGAATTATACATTGGGAGCAAAAACCGGGCATTGTGATTATTTTGGGCTTTGAAGTGCGACATCTGAACAATTCTATGTTACCGGGCCTCATTGCCAAAACCAAACACTACATTAATTACTATGCTGTTGTTTAAAAACGGAAGGTTACCTGTCATAGCAGATGGTTTTTACCTGTTTCCCCTTAACGGTTTTGTGTGTTGAGGTAAAGGACCTGTAAAAACAACCTTCTCTTGTCATCATCAGACATCCATGAGTTTTTATCTGCAATAACTTTCTCTCGACAGACAATGAGCCGGGCAAACCAACGGCCGCATAAATCAATTCAAGCGCAATCAAACCCTGTTTGAGCCAGATGAGACTCGCGATTCATGTCGCTCTCTGAGATAGCAATTTCCTGAACGGAAATTGGGCTATTTGCCATGTGCTGCCGCTAACTGGATAACTGACGCATTTCATAATCAAACAAATACGGCCGACTTTGCAGCTCTGCAGGTAATTACCTCACACACTGAGCGCGTGTAGGTTAACCCTTTTATGTACCCTCATTGGTGACACCCCCGTGCACTACTTAGAATAACGCTTGTGATGCTGAGGTCCAACGTGCAGAGCGCTTGAGCGGAATCTATTGCATCATGCTCTTTTGTGCAAAAACAAATACAAGCATGCAATCTAGTGAAGCCCATTTTGAACGCAATTGAGAGCTCTGTAGATAACGGTCGTGTGCAATATTTACCTCGATTGTTCTTTGAACGTTGTTACGAGGTGACAGAGACTTTGACCCCATGTTGACACATGATAACATTTTGAGATTACCTTTGACAATAAACCAAATGGTTTAAATTATCGCAAGCCAGTTAGGGAGTGTTTTGTTGGTAGTGATTATTCTTGCGCCGATGAGCCAGTCGTATTATATAGATTAAACCCTGTAGCTAGTAGACAAGAGCTGTTATACTGGTAATATAAATTGTTTGCGTCATATGAAGCATAAAACTATCCGACAGAAGTATGAGGCATTGGTGATAACTGGTGACTATTGTGCTACTGCGCGAACTTGGGCACTAAAATACAATAATGTGCTGCTTAGTACCTTGAATTAACAGACATTGGTCCTGGTATTCGAACAGATGGATGATCTTTTCGGGCGTTTTCTTTGAGTCAATAAGTTTAGCATTATCAAGTCCCAAGATAAGCACTAATCTATGTGCATCATTGTATATACGCCCTAGCAGTATGTGTGGTTTCTTGCGCCACCCAAATAAGCCGTCTACTCATCGCCGATCCTGCACACTCTGTTCATAGATGGATTATCCAGCGCGACATTCAAGGTGCTACATTCAATGGGAAAAGCAACTGATGAATCAAAAAATGTATCAATATGTCGGTTGCCGAGGTAGAATAATGGTCTCTGTTGTAACGCGACATCAAACGTTATGCATGATCCTTGCAAATTCATCTGCTTTAGGTAAATTGCTTTTTCCAAGTTAGCAAACACACAGGTAACAAACGCTAATAAACAAGCGAAGATGTATATGATATCCCAAGGTAATTTAGACGAGACCCATAACTGGAATAAGTCACTTCGGTAAAGGAAAACTCAGCATTTCTCTCAAGGGGTGACGTAAATATCATTAAATGAGCCCCTAGCCATTTAGACAACGATAACTACTGTGGTGTGGGAGTAATGACGCTCGTAAGCGGCGCTTATCTCTCACTGGCACTTGGGTTTGTGTTATACTGTATTGCAGGAATACATACTATGGCATGACACATAGGCTCGAGAACAAACGCGCTCCTTATATTTATCATCATACAAGCCCACATGTTAATTTGTTGTGCAACATAACAGCCGGCCGCGCTACGCAGCTATCTATCAACCTGCTAAATCAAAAGAGAGGAGGCTGCTGTTTGGATTAGGCGGGTATTAAAGGACAAATGTATTGACTTCAATCCGTAAGATTCATTTGCTTTTGTTACCGAAGTGTCATTTTCTCTGTTCTTGAAACCAATTAATTCTTTCATATATGCTGCAAACAGTACACTCGTCACGCAAAATCTATTCTATCTCGCAAGCAATAATTGTAGTAATTGCAGTGATGTTTGAAGTTAACCTATGTAACAGAGCACCCACTAGATTCCTAGTCTCAAAGAAATAGATCATGAACAAGGTATTTCAGGGCTAGTTTCCGTATTTGTCATATATATAACATTCCACTTCCGAGCTGCCGGTGGGCTAGGAAGACCATGGGCCACATGGCATGGATACTACAGCCAAGGTTCCGCTCACTATAGGTATTATGGCGAGTTGTCGCCTATTGATAGCTCTGAACGCGCGTAACCCATGGGGACTGATCAGCCCCCAATGTCCGATTAAATGTATTTTGCTTCACTGGGAATGATGGACAATGTGTGTCATGTGACGTCATTATGTCCATAGGTGAAACACGCAGCGTTACAGTGCAGTGGAGTGGATAGATTGAAGAGCTTGAAACCATATAACTGTACCACTCATTATCTCCTAAATAACGAACTATCCAGTGCAGCTTATAAACCCACATCGCCTCAAAAAACTCGGTATCATGAATGAATAATGAAGCATAACGCCGCCGCGTTTATTAGGCTGCGAAACGCCACTGCATCACACGTGTACGTTAATATGAATGCTGACGGTTCTTTTCTGTGAAATGCATTTTGAGTATTCTGTGTTTCACTTGTCCGACTTGGCAGGTCCGCATGATTATTTAAAAACAGAAGATATAAACTGCAACTGTGATTTTAATTAATGACAAGAAATTATTCTCATGGTGCCATTGCCTCAACAGCATGCAGTGCCAGGTATGACGATTGCACGGACATAATACTCGCCAACACGCTATCTCAGATTGCATTGACGTCATCAGACAGCAATAAAGCACGTCAGGCAACTGTAATTACATTAGGACCATTACATCCTGAAAGTGCGCTTATTTCCGTCTTGTTAGTAAGGCAGCATCATGAAGCATTACTATTAGGCCGAAGCGTTTTTCGATTAGGGTGCTGTAATTGAGAGTGATGGCCTGAAGCGCCTATAAGATTTAGGAGCTGAAAGTGGCGTACCCTTTCTTATCAACTGAGCAATACTGATGTCGGTAACTATGCCAAAGCGGTCATTAAGTTGACATCAAATAGGATCAACCAAGCGCATGAGCTACTTACTGATTGCAGCATAGCTCGGATATATTCAAGGTGAGCCCACTTGAACGTGTTATGACTTTGATAGGGAACATGAGAATCTTCAGCTTGAAGCAAGTCATAAATGCCATAATTTGAGTGATTGTAATTTCTTTACCCACAACTGACCTATATTTGGCGTTTTTATCAATCTGCGTGCCACGAACTTCAGAAGACCGGATTCTCAGACATTAAATCAAATGACGTACTCATAACGAGCATGGAGAAATTAACGTGCCGCATAACGTAAATGACCAGCTCATCTATTGCTGTGTGCTTTAACCAAATGTTTACGCAATTTCATGGGATTTTACAAGCATACTCATATTTTTGGATCAGACCGCTCAACCCATAACACTGTGTATTGCTGATGCCATCGAACATCCCTAGATAGTAATTCTATGGTCTGCTGATGAGCAACACAGATATGCCATCAACGTTTGTCAACGGCCCATACCTAGATGTACATGCGCCGCTTGCTAGCTGCATTCTGACCACGCTGAATTATACATTGGGAGCAAAAACCGGGCATTGTGATTATTTTTGGCTTTGAAGTGCGACATCTTAACAATTCTATGTTACAGGGCCTCATTGCCAAAACCAAACACTACATTAATTACTATGCTGTTGTTTAAAAACGGAAGGTTACCTCCCATAGCAGATGGTTTTTACCTGTTTCCCCTTAACGGTTTTGTGTGTTGAGGTAAAGGACCTGTAAAAAAAACTTTCTCTTGTCATCATCAGACATCCATGAGTTTTTATCTGCAATAACTCTCTCTCGACAGACAATGAGCCGGGCAAACCAACAGCCGCATAAATCAATTCAAGCGCAATCAAACCCTGTTTGAGCCAGATGAGACTCGCGATTCATGTCGCTCTCTGAGATAGCAATTTCCTGAACGGAAATTGGGCTATTTGCCATGTGCTGCCGCTAACTGGATAACTGACGCATTTCATAATCAAACAAATACGGCCGACTTTGCAGCTCTGCAGGTAATTACCTCACACACTGAGCGCGTGTAGGTTAACCCTTTTATGTACCCTCATTGGTGACACCCCCGTGCACTAGTTAGAATAACGCTTGTGACGCTTAGGTACAACGTGCAGAGCGCTTGAGCGGAATCTATTGCATCATGCTCTTTTGTGCAAAAACAAATACAAGCATGCAATCTAGTGAAGCCCATTTTGTTCTCAGTTGAGAGCTCTGTATATAACGGTCGTGTGCAATATTTACCTCGATTGTTCTTTGAACGTTGTTACGAGGTGACAGAGACTTTGACCCCATGTTGACACATGATAACATTTTGAGATTACCTTTGACAATAAACCAAATGGTTTAAATTATCGCAAGCCAGTTAGGGAGTGTTTTGTTGGTAGTGATTATTCTTGCGCCAATGAGCCAGTCGTATCATATAGATTAAACCCTGTAGCTAGTAGACAAGAGCTGTTATACTGGTAATATAAATTGTTTGCGTCATATGAAGCATAAAACTATCCGACAGAAGTATGAGGCATTGGTGATAACTGGTGACTGTTGTGCTACTGCGCGAACTTGGGCACTGAAATACAATAATGTGCTGCTTAGTACCTTGAATTAACAGACATTGGTCCTGGTATTCGAACAGATGGATGATCTTTTCGGGCGTTTTCTTTGAGTCAATAAGTTTAGCATTATCAAGTCCCAAGATAAGCACTAATCTATGTGCATCATTATATATACGCCCTAGCAGTATGTGTGGTTTCTTGCGCCACCCAAATAAACCGTCTACTCATCGCCGATCCTGCACACTCTGTTCATAGATGGATTATCCAGTGCGACATTCAAGGTGCTACATTCAATGGGAAAAGCAACTGATGAATCAAAAAATGTATCAATATGTCGGTTGCCGAGGTAGAATAATGGTCTCTGTTGTAACGCGACAATAAACGTTATGCATGATCCTTGCAAATTCATCTGCTTTAGGTAAATTGCTTTTTCCAAGTTAGCAAACACACAGGTAACAAACGCTAATAAACAAGCGAAGATATATATGATATCCCAAGGTAATTTAGACGAGACCCATAACTGGAATAAGTCACTTCGGTAAAGGAAAACTCAGCATTTCTCTCAAGGGGTGACGTAAATATCATTAAATGAGCCCCTAGCCATTTAGACAACGATAACTACTGCGGTGTGGGAGTAATGACGCTCGTAAGCGGCGCTTATCTCTCACTGGCACTTGGGTTTGTGTTATACTGTATTGCAGGAATACATACTATGGCATGACACATAGGCTCGAGAACAAACGCGCTCCTTATATTTATCATCATACAAGCCCACATGTTAATTTGTTGTGCAACATTACAGCCGGCCGCGCTACGCAGCTATCTATCAACCTGCTAAATCAAAAAAGAGGAGGCTGCTGTTTGGATTAGGCGGGTATTAAAGGACAAATGTATTGACTTCAATCCGTAAGATTCATTTGCTTTTGTTGCCGAAGTGTCATTTTCTCTGTTCTTGAAACCAATTAATTCATTCATATATGTTGCAAACAGTACACTCGTCACGCAAAATCTATTCTATCTCGCAAGCAATAATTGTAGTAATTGCAGTGATGTTTGAAGTTAACCTATGTAACAGAGCACCCACTAGATTCCTAGTCTCAAAGAAATAGATCATGAACAAGGTATTTCAGGGCTAGTTTCCGTATTTGTCATATATATAACATTCCACTTCCGAGCTGCCGGTGGGCTAGGAAGACCATGGGCCACATGGCATGGATACTACAGCCAAGGTTCCGCTCACTATAGGTATTATGGCGAGTTGTCGCCTATTGATAGCTCTGAACGCGCGTAACCCATGGGGACTGATCAGCCCCCAATGTCCGATTAAATGTATTTTGCTTCACTGGGAATGATGGACAATGTGTGTCATGTGACGTCATTATGTCCATAGGTGAAACACGCAGAGTTACAGTGCAGTGGAGTGGATAGATTGAAGAGCTTGAAACCATATAACTGTACCACTCATTATCTCCTAAATAACGAACTATCCAGTGCAGCTTATAAACCCACATCGCCTCATAATACTCGGTATCATGAATGAATAATGAAGCATAAGTCCGCCGCGTTTATTAGGCTGCGAAACGCCACTGCATCACACTTGTACGTTAATATGAATGCTGACGGTTCTTTTCTGTAAAATGCATTTTGAGTATTCTGTGTTTCACTTGTCCGACTTGACAGGTCCGCATGATTATTTAAAAACAGAAGATATAAACTGCAACTGTGATTTTAATTAATGACAAGAAATTATTCTCATGGTGCCATTGCCTCAACAGCATGCAGTGCCAGGTATGACGATTGCACGGACATAATACCCGCCAACACGCTATCTCAGATTGCATTGACGTCATCAGACAGCAATAAAGCACGTCAGGCAACTGTAATTACATTAGGACCATTACATCCTGAAAGTGCGCTTATTTCCGTCTTGTTAGTAAGGCAGCATCATGATGCATTACTATTAGCCCGAAGCGTTTTTCGATTACGGTGCTGTAATTGAGAGTAATGGCCTGAAGCGCCTATAAAATTTAGGAGCTGAAAGTGGCGTACCCTTTCTTATCAACTGAGCAATATTGATGTCGGTAACTATGCCAAAGCGGTCATTAAGTTGACATCAAATAGGATCAACCAAGCGCATGAGCTACTTACTGATTGCAGCATAGCTCGGATATATTCAAGATCAGCTAGTAATGTAAACGTCACCTTGTCGGCTGAAATTGACAATCTTGGGTAATGTTATAGATACACTAAGGCAATGACACAGGGCTGTAGTGACCGTTTCTGGTAAAGGTAAAAACCTCGCCTTTTGAAAGCATAAGCTTTTGTTTTACAAAACCTTTACTTGATCTGTTTATTTCAGATACCCAAGCTTAAAATAGTACGCGGACTAGATATTGTTTGTGACATAAGTAGAGCCGAGCCGGAACACTCTTGATGACATAAATTGATGCATTAGCCTCGGTGATTCTGTACATATCTATCGTATATTTGCCAACGCCGTTATTTTACAATGAATATATAAGAATGGGGTATTCTATTCTGAAGTCCCTAATTTATATCTGCCAAACATTAACAGAATGAGTGTTAAACTATTGTAAGACATCTTAAGTGTCAGGGCAAATGCGTGAATATCAAGACAAGGGCGCTCTGCTGACGGACGTGCCGTGCATGATTGACAGCTGAATATTTCTGTATTGTACCACCAAGCAATAAACTGACTGCGACTCATTCTCGTTACTTTACACGTTCACATATTCAAATGTTTTAAATGGTTTATTGAATATCTTCGACAAGCCTCTATTTACAGATGCCGGTTATGATATAAGCATGTGCTCATAGTTTGCTCCTCCAGGAACGATATTAATCACCCAGTAGGTGTCACCTTTCTACTGGCGGCATGTCACCACCAATCACCTGATGTGTGTCTACCTCCAGCAGTAATGCATCATCCTAGACTAAACTAATCCAATTATTCAACCGGAAATTGGAACAAGCGCTTGGCGCTGGTATTGACAGAATGAATTGTTGGCTTTTACAGGGCAAACCGATATATAACTGCAGACAGGATGTGTTGACTTTTCTGGGGTAATTAATGCAACAACTAAAGGAAGGGGCTACCTGCATAATTAATATTCACTCTCTCGTACACGTTAAGTGACCGCACCTTATCATAGGCGATACAAATATTGCGTAAGCAGCTACCACCTCAAACGAGACACCCGCTCCACACGTTCAAGAGGATGGCCCACCGTATCTAGTGACTCATTTCCCCTCTTGTTGTAAGTACGCAGCGAAATAGACTGACTCTTTGTTAGACGAGGCGCCATATAAGTAGACTGCAATTCTTATCATTTAATCATTATTATAATTTTTACAATAATGGATAAGAGAATTATCCCCCTTGGTCTCAAATAAGATTGAGCATCTATCGTAAAATGTGTTATATATAAATTTGTGATATTATAATATAACACATCCATTCATTTATAGTTGAAATACGTCTTTGTAAGATAAGAAATGTCTAACAAGTGCTTCGTAATAACGTAGAGGCAGTGGCAGTCCTTCTGAGAGTGTATCTTTGCTTCACAAACACATGGTATCTGCCGTTGGATATGTAACACAGACCAGTTGTCTCGGCTCAACTGTTACATCACTTTGCAGCAGGGAAAGGCATTTAACACGTTGTTTGCATCTGCTAGAATAAGAATTGTATCAGGCTAAAACACGACTGAAAATGTCAGATAACAGTACAGAGGGCCAGGTCACGCAATGTGCCCTAATTACAAGGTCATTAATGTTAACAACTTCTCTGTGCGAATGCATGACAAATTATGGAAAGGGGCACCCGATCTGATAATTTGAATAATAGCAGAATATGCTTCTGATCCTCATCAAATTTACCCAAGGGGATGTTATACTATTGGAATAGGAGTACTATTACCAACATAGTGGTGATGACGTTCCATGATGATTCACTATTTTGTATCGATGTGTCGATTTCAATATGAGTAAAAAACTTGTAACAATCATTTATACATTAATAATAACAAAATGTCCAATACATTCCATAGAACGTTTTAGAGCCATGAAATTAGTTTATGGTTATTATTCATGTTTGGCGTGCGAGAAACGTCTGGTCACATTTCGTTCAGCAACGAATAGCCTCTCATCCTCCAAATCTCCGCCAAGTTTAAATGATTTAAATTTCGTTCTGAATTGGGAATCGTTGCGGCTATCATGAAGCTTGATTTCTCAATGTAGGCATATAGTAAGTGCGCGGTGACAAGATGCCACTAGCAAAGGATGATATGTACTGGTTGGTCTGGCTTGTTCCCCCCGTCCACAGCTACCACTTATTAAAATTGTTGTCAGGCAATTCGCAAATACACAACCTAGTGACTCAAATTGTTTTCTTGTAATAGAAACATAGCAATTTTGGTACGGCGTATAACGTTCTGTATGT
Organism: Urechis unicinctus; assembly: GCA_034190875.2. Lineage (NCBI taxonomy): Eukaryota > Metazoa > Annelida > Polychaeta > Xenopneusta > Urechidae > Urechis > Urechis unicinctus. The sequence continues at coordinate 1,515,222 of CM067350.1, forward strand.
GACATTAGTAATCAAATATGTTAGTGTACAAGCAACATTAGACGAGAAGCAAAGGGGCGAGTTATAATGGTCACATGATACTTTGCTAATCACAGCCTCGTCTATAATCCGATTAGGGGAGAGACGGCGCTATATGCTGTATATACAGTTTCACCGAAGGTCGGTTTATCAAAGATTTAATGACATTATGAGCGGTTGTCTATGCTGAGCTAATACTATTGAAATACTGCAGTACAATGTGAGCAGTGTTTGCTTAGTATAGTGCAGCAAAATCTGGTTAGATAACGGTCTGATTTGTTGGTGTAACTTGAAGCTGCCACGAGCAGCACAGTATCAATATTCGTTTTTTGACAGACGATTGTTTAATTATAAATTTCTGTGTGATGGTAGAATGCCATAGTCTAGGACTGACCAGCGTTTGCATGAATACAGATAAAGTAAAAACCGATAACTCGGATGAAATACGTAGCCGTTGACTTGATGAGTTGATGCAAGATATACGATCGTTCTGATCCATAGAACTTGATTGCATCACATATTGGCCAACCTTAAATTGCAGTGTGTTGGTCGCATGATGGACGTTCTGCATGAGTAAAGGGGCATTATCAACCAGTAATTGCTTGAGGAATTGATGTTGCATTCTGACTTTGTGCTTGAAAGGCGCTTTGGTTTACGAACAGCACAGATAATTGTACATTCGGCTTTTGTGGGAGCACACACTAACTACCTCGAATCATAATCATAGATCAAAACCGGGCATTGCGTTTATTCGGGACTCAAAAGTAACAGTCTGTATTCTGGACTTAAAAGTAACAATCTGTTACAGCTGTCATTTAAGCTGACTGCTAAAACCAACGCTTTACCAACCACCAAATGCTCTGGAGTTTACAAAAGGAAATTGATTTTTCAGATAAATTATGTCCGACAGATTGGTTCGACAGAGTTCATCTTACCCTTCACACAGCTACTGTCGTTATGTTTGACGTCATTTGACAAGTGCTCTGTGCTATTAACTTGCTTAAGGGTGATAGAAAATACGGTTATCGTTTTGTGATCAATGAAACGCATGTACACAAAACATAGATCTTTCTTTGAAAATATCAAGTATTCATCTTTGTCTTATAATTATATCTGTCGATACTGGCTAAGAAAATAGAATAAACTATGAATGTACTGTAGCTCAGTAACGTTACAACATGTGCTTTCAAAATGAGAAGCGAGAGTTAGGTGCGAAAGAAACCTATTTATTCGAGCCATATTTGCAAACAAATAACTGAACGTTGATTAATTCCCCTATTTTCTATGCCTTAAAGCCAAATTCATGAACTGGACATGAATCATGCTTTTTGACAAATTTGCGACAAAACGTTGGTACTGCTTGAAGGATCCTCAATCGTCCATGGAAGTCGTACGTATCTTCTGACATCGCAACACACGCCTGTTGCGGTTGTCAGTGATACTGACTTGTATGACAAAGTGTTAGTGTGTGAAATACATGCTCTGACACTTTGTCATACAAGTCAGTAAAGATGCCTATTTTTATCACTGAATCAACAGAATATCAAATACGAGTCAGTGCATGGCGTAATGTATCATATGACTCCTCGGGGAAAATGCAACAGTAGCATATTAAGGCTGAAGATGGCTGAAGTGTGGTGTACAATTTGAAATGTTGCAATGATAAGCACCGGTCCCATGCCACCCTCGAATGTCACGAGAAAGAGCGCGTTTTTATCAAGACATAATCGCCTTGTTAACAGTATCGCATGTGGAAACGGTGATGTCTTATTTGAGCAATAGCAATGTTAGTATCATAATTCAATTACTGTCAGTGGCAATGGAACGTGATATTTGTTAGCTAGCACGACAGCCATTTTGTGTGAGGACGCGTGGACGTTTACGCGCGCGTCAGTGTATAGGTGCATGTGTTCGCGTGCATGGGTATGTGTGTGAGTGTGTGTGTGTGTGTGTGTGTTGTGTATGTGTGTGCGTGTGTGCGTGTGTGTGTGACTCCCCGAGCCGGGGTTGTTACATGTCCTCGTTGCCCGCTGGATAGAGGTGGGAGTGCCATTTCCAAGGCGAGCAGCATCGGTTTCGATTTGCATATTTTCATAGCTAAGAACATTGCATATTGAGTCCATATAATTTCCGAGGTGATAGAGATCTGCTCAACGAATAATGATGATGTCTTTTCATGGCGGCTTTTGAAAATGGTTACCATAAATTGCTGCGCCTGCAGAACAATAAAAGTTCATACACCCCGATTTAAGCAACCTACTTCATCTTGTTGACAGTATTGCAATATCATCTGATAGGAAGCAGATATTTCAAATACAGCCACCGAGATGCTTTAATCGCAGTGCCAAATGTTATTCAGCACAAACATTATTTTGAGCTTAGAAACTCAAAACTTCTGGTTAAAGATCCAAAAGGATGCAGAATTTTAGTAGATAAAACAATCTTCATTCTTCGTTGCTGAGACTTTGAAACTTTTTTTATTTTTCGCTGGCTCCTTCTCATTGCTGTTTGATTGTGTTGTGTTAATCATCGATAGCAGATTTAATAGTGCCTGTTATAGATGTACATCGCAATAGATAATAGTAGAATTAAACGACGAAAGCAACGCAATTAAGCGGAATTTTGACTTGCATAATCAACACAGAGATTAGTCAGAACTCTCGAGAGGGATCAATGTAAAGATGGTTTGAATACTATCCAATGTTGGTATCGTATTCCAATGGAGCAATAATGTACTTGTGCAGTACCGATAGAATGACGATATTGCTGTAGGCTGCCCACATGAGGACCGTTCGGCGCATAATATCCACGCCAATCGCAGTCATAACTGGCCTACTGCGCAGATAAAGTATCATCACAATGCTGTATGTATATAGGATGTGGCCATCTGCTTGAAATCGTGTAGCAATTTACTGTGAATAACAGAGGAGCGCTTAAGCAAATTGAGCAACAAATCAATTTCCCGAATATACCGAGTCGCAAAGCTTCCGTTATGAAAGCAACACACCACATAGATATACTCGTTTACCGTATTCGTAGTATTTCTATGTTACAGGTGTGTTAGTATTTTGTAGATGCAATAATAATTTTGGTCAATCATACAGTTCAACACCCATTAAATTAAGTGCTATGGTAAAATAATCAGCCTTTCTTAATAGACGATAAAAACACGAACCCTCAGGACTATTTGAAAGATGCAATGACTATAATGAGGAACAACGCAATTCTCAAAACCGAAAATTCTTATTCTCTAAACGAGACATTAGCTTCATGCGAACTAAAGAAAGACAAGGAGTATTTTCCTAAGATACTAAACCTGCAATTTGTTTACGATGTCACTTGCTGCCACCTAAAAAACCTTTTCTCATTAAGTGTGAAATAATTCATTTGACAATGTTAATATGTATCAAGAATGGAATGCCTATTTAAGACGAATTCTTTGACATCTTTTGTCATTTTTCGCACGAAGATGAAATTTGTTCAATCAGCTGCATCGAATATAACCCTATATATATATATATATATATATATATATATATATATATATATATATATATATATATATATATATATATATATATATATATATATATATATATATATATATATATATATATATATATATACTTATATATATTTATATATATATTATATATATACGTATATATAACCGTAAATATATAAGTAGCGGAGCTCTCTCATAATGCGTCAGGGTTTCATTTTTGTATATAAACCGTATATTTAGCGGAGCTCTCTCTCATAATGCGCTCAGGGTTTCATTTTGTGCTGATTTGTATACACACTGAGGTCGCCAGCTTCAGTTGTCAATTATGCAGACCATTGTCGTATTTGCCTAAGAATGTAAATGTTTATCGACAGAAAAGATGAGTGTACCCTCTTACCTGTTAGAATAGGTCATGTGTCTATTTGCGTTCCACGGCGATATACATGCATCGTAATTGGTTGGTCGAAATAAAAATTCTGCGATCCCGGTCATCGGTTCCAAGGTCTAGTGAATTTAACCTGACGTAAAGTGTATATCATCACAAGACGGAGAGCATTCACGCAGCAATATTCGATGATTAATAACAATCAATTGACGTGCATTGATGATCTGCGAGGATGTCATTGAATCAGAGTGATATTTTCTTCATTATTGTGGTAACGAAATTCAGGAATTTATGCCCAATTAAGTGTACGGCCAACAAATATACGCCCCAAGTAGTTGTTTAATTGGTCTGAGAGACCGCATAGATTAATTATCTCAGAGGAAAAACAAGATTAGTACGCAAGGAATAAGTTGTTGATATAAAATTAATAATCTTTATTTCGAGCAACTAATGTGCAACAACAAATAACGCAGTTACGATATCCAAATTCCATTCAATACCGTTCTAGCTTCATGTTAGGTGAGCCACGAGAATAATCCCCATCCCATATTGAAATAAGATCCTTTTGACCATTGTCATATTCTCATGTTCAGAATAACACGGTGGCGTAAACCTACAGCTTGAGTCTTTAATGCAGTCACTATGCTCTAATATATACCAACTACTGATGTTCAAGGCATGCATTAGTGTTCGAACATTATTTGCCCGCAGTTGTACTGCGGTGAAAACAACATCTTCTCCAATAGCAAACTAAATATATGGGGCTGCTCAGGCACTAATAAAAGAAATTGACAAAGCGCACTATCAGGAGATTTCTTAGAGGTAATTTTCCGTAAACGAACGTAAACACTTGACATTTTATAGTTCTATATAAATCAACCTCGCTGCTAGCAAATATCTATTAACTTGGGTCCATCGTTGATGTATTTCAATAACTCGTATGGCTGCATCGCCACCACAATATGACAATTGAGGATTTAATACGAGTTGAAGATACCAAAATGCCCCTATTCATCCTGAAGATTACTTATTCTAGTCGAGCAAACAATCTTTGCAAGACTTGTTGTTTCACTCATGTTCTGCGTCGTGCTGTCGTAAGCAATGCATGTCCGCATTGCGTGGGGTTTAGCACACACACGTCGATATGCCGACTATAAGAGATAGGATGACACATCTGGCCGTCATTAATTCCGAAGGTAGAGAAGACTAAACAATCATTCCGCCACTCGGCAACGCAGCTTGTTAAGGAAAAGTTATTATTCCGAATAATTGGTCCCTGTGGAAGAAGCACGTACAGCTGCTGGTGTTTAGTGACCTTTTATATATCACAAACTTATATAGCCGAGCAGACCCGATCGTATTATGTGTTCCTTGACTCATCTTAGTGACCACATAGTAGGGATAAATATTGACACATGACATGCTGAATGTAATGGTGGAATGCCTCGTCAGCCTCACAGTGCACCCGCTATGCTACCCGCCACAACACCCTGTTTTAACTATTCTTGCCATGATGCAATAAACTAGGTTCCACTATCTATGGAGGAATATTCAGCCTGAATTGGAAAGGTATTTGATCTTATTTCTGTTCCCGAACGTTCTGTCTTACTGCATGGTGAAGCTAATGCATCCTCTGAAAGGTTGCTCCCCTCGCAGCTACCCAGGGTGTCTTTGATTTCTTGTTATCGGTATAACCATACATACGGTCCACCTTTAGTTCCACGCGAGCCGCAATGAATATGCAACAAACCAAGAGCCATTAATCTGGTCAGGATAGACACATCTTCAACGTTGTATACGATTGCAGCTTTGTGAACACGGTATGGCGATAAGCATGACGCTAGGAAACCCATTGTCAATTTCATTTGGGTTTATAGTCTTTTATCATGGAAGCCAGTGAGGCAAAGCGGCATGTATATGCCTTATGAATTGGTGTAAACCAGAACAATTGATGGGTGTTTTATACCGGGATAAAAATAACAATACACACGTGCTCTGCTTTGATAAGTAGCAAAACATCAGAGTAATACATGACGCTTGATGTTTAATTGCCGTTTTGAATGACATGTTTGTGGCTTTGGTTTGCGTAAATATAAAGCTTATGTCATAGAATCATATTATACACGATGTATCTCTAGGCTGATTAACGTCTGTTAGGATTATTATCTATATCATAACTTTGAGAATGATTATTTGGCAGCACCAAACAAAATTGTGATTCGTATAAAGTTAACACCAGTCTCAGCACCGCCATCCTAGATATCTAAGCAACCAACCTTTCTCTGTAAACTTGTTATTCACGAAGACCCATGGATGCTCTTTGTCCTGATGCGTCTGCAGTGAATAACGCACGAATGCCACGAAGGATGATTGATTGTAATAATCACTGGTTAAAGATAAAGAAACGATTAAACGATTAATGCGGAAACCTATTTGGCGATGTGACTCTGCACGATGAGATATATTTTTTACTATTGTCATGGTTTGACGGCGTGTCGAGGTCAAAATCTCATATACATATATGTAAGAGATTCCCATGCTGCTCACTGTTGACAACATCGGTTTTTGCCTCGGTATACCCATCCTGAGCACTTATCTTCCTGGCTTAACTGTCGCATTCCCGACTGATATAAGCGTTTGCCATCTCTCCTCGGACACACTTGTCCTCAAGGTGTGACGGCATTATTTGCGGATCAAAAGCAGGCATACTCCAGCACCGTTGACTATTGCTGCATACCAACGAGCTAAACCATATAGTAGACACAATGTTGAGAATTCCTAAATACGCCATATAGTTTGTAGTTTGGGGTATTGCCTATGAATTGAGTGGCTTTATGGTAACTCACGCGACAAACTAGTCATTATCTCTTGGTGTAATATATGTGTATAAGGCATATAGAATTACTGGAACTTGTGTTGCTTGTATTACCATTGGATATTTCAAGCGTTGTCACCTGCAGTGTACTTAATAACCTTCGCGTGTCAGAAGCATCATCTCTTCGTCGATTGCTGAGTGCGTGTTCAGGTCAGGTAACTCAATATCGACGTTAATGACCTCATGTCGTGTATTGTTCCTCATAGCTCTATATATCATTACTTTGTAGATCCCCAACTACATGGTAAAGTTCAGTACTGGGAAATGAAATTTGTCTAAGTGTCATGTAACGTGCAACAGTTGCCTATTTGAAGATCCCCCAACTACAAATTTAGTAAATACTGGATCTATTCCGTTAGCATATTATGTGATATGTACGTTTATATAAAAATCTCTGTCATGTCTGCTTTAATGCTTTCACTATAAGCAATGTATGGCATCGTTTGTGTGTATTAATTAAAACGTATATGGTGTCATAGACTGATCGGGTGCTTAGCCGTGACATGCATATCATGAATATATGACGAGTGCCTACAGTTTATACAAACATAAATGTTTGATATAAGCGAATATTATATATAGTCGGCAACCGATTGCTGATGTCATGCCTATATGTGCTACGGTAGACATCATCATTATGGCAGTTAATGCAAAGATATATAGTCCTCGAGAAAAGGTCGATATTGCAATCTGTCCGTCACAGATGTTCCTTAGCTCGTTTTTGTGATTTACTTAGTATGAACTATGACATGACATTGTATCTACTAATGGACCTTTACTTGAAGCGTAATGTATAAAGTTATATGCAAATTCTTATTGTGTTGCACTATCATTTCCCGGCAGTATTTGAATATCATTTTACATCATCATTATCGCAATTATTGCAAAGATATATAGTGCAATCTGTTACAAACCATCACAAATGTTCCTTAGTTGGTTTTGGTGATTTACTTAGTTTGAACGATGACATGGCATTGTATCTACGCATAGACGTTTCATTGGAGCATAATGTATAAGGATATACAGAACTTCTTATTGTGCAGCGCTATTATTATTTGCCGTCAGTATATAAAAACAATGAAAAGATCTCTTAATGAAAACAGAACAAAAGATATAATCGTAGATATCGACTGTCAATGCTCCCCAGCAACGTGGCGCGTGCCAGCGGTCTGTGATAGGCTTATCCTGGTGATGTTTACATGTTGTCGCTTAATGCAATATAACCCATGACATACGAATTTCACCGTTTATCTCGCTACTATTGTTATTAAACTTGATGAGCTACACAAAAGTTACGGCCATTTGAATCATGACAGTGTTCTAAACTTGATGAGCTACAAAGAAATAATGGCCATTTGAATCATAACAGTGTTCTACACTAATTTAAATATTCAACGCAAATCGTTTGTTTGTACTATTCAGGTGGTAGTACATGTTGTTTTTAGAACTTAATTTTGCCGTCAATCATAATTAATCATGCTTTGTTGTCGAAATATTTATTAACGACTATTGCAGGAACAGTCGATTCATTACCTGTTCCAAATGCAAAGTTATAAATGGTGACAAACGCTCAGACATTCGTGACTTATCCCCAACTTAACTGCAGCCATAATCCGTGGCGTAGTGGTATATTGCGTTGCTTTACGACTCGCACGTTGTTGGTTGATGCCAAAGTTTGAATACCTGATTGGTTTCCCGCGACTCGGATGATCACGTTAAATGGTCGTCTCATCGCTTAATAGTACCGGACTGGACCTTCGTCCCAGTGGCCTGGGTTTTGCAGCCCCGTCCGGCATGGGGTCGGTGCTAAGAGAGCACTGGAACTGAAGAGGACCTGTCTAACAATCACTATCATCCTCATTCATCACCGTCGGGATATCAGCTCGTTGTTGAAAATCAGGTTAACTCCCAATATTACCATTTCCACGGAGCAATCTGAGTTCATGTTCTCAGTTATGTTGATGCTGGAAACTTGCTATTGGAGACTAGCATTTTCATTCGTTTATTATCCGAATGGTTCATGAAATACGACGCTCCTTCGTTGACTAACATTGGGTCAAAATTTGTCGTTATCCTGTTTCGAGAATAATTCTGTTCACTTGGTCAAAAGATGAACAATTTGTGACATGGATCATGCCTGCTTCGCCTCCAATCTGCTGGTATTGCGACAGGTATGGGTAACGAACACGATCAATATATTGCTTTGAAGCAGTAGAATGAAATGCTTGTACGCATGGTGTACTTAGTCTATGGGCAATTATGTTTACCATCGAAGCATTCGATTCATTTCTGCTCATCGAAAATGTTGAAAATGCTGGCCTTTTCTAGCCCGTGCTCTCATGCCTTGGAATAGCTAAGCAATACCTTGCCACATGGCAAAAGCAATAACTTTAGTCGTAGGCTGTCATCTCTGATAAGCAATATAATACGCACTCCTCATATGTTATTGGATTATGCTCCTTCGTTATCCTCTTGCTGTATGCAGGTTGTCGATCTAGTTTAATATACCAGAGAAAACCCTCATATCATTATGTGTATTCACTTCATGCAAGTAATGATTTTCACCCTGGCTCATTCAGGAATATATCATACACAAGAACATGTAAGAGTTGGATCAGATTCAATCAATGAAGACATAATACGCAGTGTTCATGTTCTTCTGTGTTGTCTTTTTGTATTCATGTATGTAAATTCATGACAAGCGCACCGATCGAGTAGATGGTGATGGCATTATGGTGTAGCTATAGGAAAGGATTTGCGTCACGTGATGACACCTATCACCACAGTTATTGTGATCCAAACTGGCGGCGGCAATTAAGGCAGCTTTGTTGGATAACCAGACTTCGAAATGGTCCGAAATGGACTGGATATAACCTTTGAACAACGCGGGTGCACTGCTAGTACTACTGCTGCTTCTACTGTGCTAAGCTGTGTGAAATGTTATGATATGAATGTGACGATCTTCCGTTCCATGGAGGACAAATACAAATTCACTGCTATATATAGCCGTTGTATCGCGGGTTGTACCTCGGAACAAAAATAACTGATAGCACCCAGTAACGTCCATATCTCGGCCGTGACAGACGCTGATGCCAGGACAGTGCCTTTCTTTGCGTCATCGATATGACATAAATATAACATTGCTAACAACGAAAACATCATTATATTATGTGGAACACGCAAAATGTACAATAACTCATCTCGTGTACTTGCAACACTTATTAGCAGCCTGGTTGTTTCTATGGGCTGCGTTAGTAAATTTACAGCACGTTCCATTCCCGTAATCATTTTCTTCAAATTGGCATCACCCCCATAAACATCATCATCGGCAATAACATTAAGCCGTATGATATCCTGCTATCACTAAGCGTGTAGGAGGCTACTGCTGTTGCTTTTGCTATCACATATTGAATAATGTTTACCGGGAGTTGATACTGGACGTACCAGATATCGGGGTTTTGAGTTAATTGTTCTTTTCGGGGGTCGGATATCGAGTAATACTTCTTGTTATTGAACTGTTAATGAAATGATGATATAAAGTCATGCTTAAATGACATATACACCCATTATACCACGTAAACGTTACAGATATAACTAATTTGTGCAATATCTCTAGCATTTTACCATGGAGGATGATAGCTCAGTCCACATATCCACTTAGACGATCTCTCCATCTACTCATGATTAGACGACATAGAAACACATTATAACACGTGAACTCTATGAACATTACTAATTTGTGCTATCATTTTACGTCGAATACAGACAGTTTAGCTCTGGCATTGCTGTTTCTATGCAACATGTAGTTATGTTTGCTGCTGCCACGATGACTTTAAAATGCGCATTAGCTATCTGTTGTTAATCCCAAGCAAGTAGGCCTGACGGAGGGTTGATGTCATAGCTCAACTGACAGATGAACTTCAAAGGAGGTATTTCTGAAGGAGGTTGATTGTGCCATCATGTATTTATTCCGCCACCAGCCCCAACGGCCACACACGCCATTTACAGTGTGAACACATCCGCGCTTTCCCTTACAAATTTCGACGATTAAACAATAACATACCACCAGCAGCCGTCGTAAAGGTATTTTATTACCAAATGCATCAAGGAGATGGCCTTGTAACGAAGGTCCACATTAAAAGTACTCTTCCCTTTCCAGACCAGGACAATTACTGTTTATCAGCAATCCATATCTATTCTCGCTTTTAGATAAAACTGATCCTGACATATTAGGGTGCATTAGAAGCGTTCTCGTTATTCTATCCACTGACTCAAACCGGAAATGGTACAGAACAAGGCGTGATAGATGGGCATTGCTTGCTACTAATGGAAGCGGGAAGCTTAGTAGGAATTGAAGATTTACGCAATAGCAATGAGAGGGAATAGACGATGGCTAACTGCCTTCTGGTTTGGTTTGTCTCCCTCATCGGACAGGCTGTATAGACGCGTCCTATCAGCTTTATTGCGGTATGTACGCGCCTGGAGAGCGACACAGCTGATGTCTGGTGATAGTATATGCTCGTAGGAGATCTGAAGACACCGGTGGATAAGCTAACGCTCAGCAAAAATAAGGCAGTCAGTTTCTAATTATATCGATAGATGATTGTCCAGCAGCATTCCCACGTGCAGAAGTGCCCAGGTAATGGAAGCGAGGTCAGAGTGTACCGACACGTGTATCCGGAACAACAGTCCGCCACATCGAGACTAATAGCTTGAATAAGCCAAATTGAGACTTAATACATCCAGAATGCAGGCGCAGTGACATTGTAAGGGATAACGCCAGTCAATAACCCTAACAGTCATTATAATACAATATTGCCGTCGTCCAAGCCACATATCGTGCATGACGTATCGCACTATTAATTCCAGTACCCTCGTTTGAGTGGCGTTATAACCCCGTGTTGGTGGTATGTGACATAGAACCCTTGTGACAGTGTGATTGTGTGATGTAGACACAATTTGAGCATCCCTAACTTTGGTGCCATTGGGGCAGTTCAATATTTTTGAAACGAACGATGCCTCAAACTAACTGAACAGTTACGGGTAACAGGTTACAATATAAGAAAACCATTAACACCTTCGCCTGACATTCCAGGTCCGTTGAATGGACTATAGATGGATTGCTTGCGGCGGTTCAGATCAATTACAACAACTTGACAGAATTTGCATTACGATGGACAGAACTAGGAAAGGCCCGGGTATAAATAGAGTAAGAGTTGATAATCGTTAGTGCTGCCTACCAAATGACTAATGAATGTTTCATCTGCCGTTGGCGTCAATCAAAATAGGATGGGCCAGCCAAGTGCGGGGAAATGGTTTACATGATGATGTTAAATAACCCTTTCTGTAAATAAAAGCGAAACGTGTCAACATGTTTTACGATCATGTCAGCCTCATAACACGGCATTGTTGTCAACTAAGCCAGCCTCATCATGTTAAAATGTATATCACACTATTGTGTCAGGCGCTTTTATAATCTCCAAATAAGGTTAAGACATTATCAGTCACAAGTTCTGTTGCTTATGTAGGTTTTATTGGCCGTTATACTAAATCTGGTTTTGCATGCATTGGATCCCGTATAGGCGGAACTATCGTTCACATTTACATCACATTATCATTATTTCACATGTTTTGCCGATTATCAGCCTTCATCTTATCGCAACCTTGCTATTAAGGTTCAATCCACACCTTATGAACAAGTATGTTAACCTTGACCGATGCAACAACCCAAGTGAATGTGTTCACGCTATACGGGTCATAACGATACATGGATACATCATGAATGGTCGAGATGCGATAAATGTAGATGATCCGTCCATGTTCGTTGGATTGAGTATACATATATAAGGACGCCGTAGTTGTGGGAGAGAGAAAGTAAGTGACGGTTAAGAATTGACTATCGACCAGTCTGTCCATTTGTAGCTCAAGGATTGAACCAACAAAGATTTTGGCTAACGATCTCGAATCTGTAAAAGTCACATTTATCCAAAAAACAATGGCGATCACGCTGGTTTAACAGATCTTGTCGGCATCAAACTGTCAACACTTCTTATGCATTGGAAGCAACCATATGTAATGCTCTGATTGCATGACGATGGTTTCAATGACAGTAACATTGAGGTATTTGTCTTTGGACTCCAAGTTTGTACTGTAAAGCCATTGCTTGAAAATCAATTGAGCGGATCTATAGAATATTTATAGTATATGTTCAACAATGAACACCTTATCGTGACTGTGCTGAATAAACGACAATGTGCTGACAGGTTGCTCAAGGATTGCAGTTATTCCCAGCAAAATTTGAATTTCTATTTGGGTAAACAGCTATCCCCATAATATCAACACTTCTTATGAGAGAAAGCAACCAATTATTGCCATGGCAAACGATATTTCCAATGACTTATCTTGGGGTTTTCGCATAACTCAACAGTATATCGTATTTGGAAGTCCAACAGCACATCAATTTGCAGCTGCATATACCGTCCAATCACACACAATGACAATCGGTTCTTAAATGACATCGACATGTTATCTGACACATTGCCGGAAACAGTATATTCCCATAGAAAATTCTGCTTTTTTTCTATTCAAGGAGTAAACGATACAAGTAATTTTTCTTTAATCATGATTGCCATGGAGCTGTTCGTACTTATCTTGGGTTTTAAGTTGCAACAGTATATCGTATTAATATGAATACTGTAAATTGATTGCGACAGAAGATCGCATATTTTTGAGTACACAAATCGTGGGTCTTCAAAATATGATTATATTGTCGGTTTGTATATCACCCACAGAAAATTCTGCTTATAGACACAAGCAGTAGACATAAGTCTTTTTCTTATCTTATAAGGCTCCCGTAGACAACTGTAAACTGTCTGTTTGCAGCAGAGGTAGATCAGTGCTAGCGTGTGCTGCGAATAGCTCACGAATTCCTAGCATTATCTACGTAGACAACTGTAAACTGTCTTCAATCACTCGGTAGAACACTAGTGTGCTGCGAATACAGAAACACGTCTTGTGAATGCGTATGAGACATCTAATATTTAATGAATGCAATTAATAAAAAAATACCCTGGTTCCTTGTTTGTTCAAGGCCACTGCAAATTAATACACCATTCTGAACTCACAGTTACGACAATCATGGCATTTGACAGAAGGGGTAATGAGGAGACTAGTCATTCAACGTCTGGCTTTCAACATAATTACTCAAGCTTAGGTGCGTTGATCACTCGCTATTGAACAGACGCACGCTAGATGCTGCTAAGTGTACACTATAAGCATAACGCCGAACGTCATGTAAGTCGCAACAAAATGCAATTTTAGAATAGTGAATTAAAACGATAATTCATGACTTAAGCCATTGCCTGATATACAAAGAAGGCCAAGTGAAGGCATATTTCGGTGCATTAACAGTTTGTCAGCATAATACGATCGTGTTATAGGTAAATCTGCACAATATGCAATTACGTATGTTGTCATATACATTAAAAAAATATGTAAATTATGCAGACCTTTTCAAAATTCCTATTAGTGAGCCGCATATTGTGGACCACTCATGACCACTCGGAAGAGAGCATACTATCTCCTCCTCTTGACGAGAGCACATGCTCTAAGGGGATAACATGGCGCAAGTGCATTTACAAAATTAACAATAAATATATTAAACAACCTCGAGTGCAGGAGGGATTTCATAATGGCAGTCCCAGAGTGTGAATATGTGTATTCGGTCCCATTGTCGCAGGTACTGAATTACATCGATTGGGATTATTGCCATCATCTGGATGGATATTTCTCAATACCTTAGTAGGTAGCTGTTGCAATTTCGTGCAACTGGCAGTACTGTATTTGCTGAGGGATGGAACATGACGGCATATTCAGCAATGGAACAGGTTCATCCTCGATCAGATTTGCTGAGATCAGCAATGAAATGATAAACATAGCTTATTTCTAGCAATCAAGTAATATTTGCACATTTTAATGGCATCATGTTTTGATGCCGATTTCGCAATAGAGATATGTCTCACGGGTCCCGAAAAGCGAAATATATTTGCAGAAATGTTGGTCATCTCGACCACAAGAATTGTGCCTTATCTCGCATGCCGATCATCCACGCACATACAATATAGTCACAAGTCAGTAATGATGATACTTTTTATGAGACGGGGGTAGAGCTTTGCAAAGTTGCGATATTCAAGTATTATTATCATCGTCATTCAGCGGCGTGAGGACATAATCTGACGGGAGAGCGATGTGAAATCCTGTTGTTTCATTTCACTTCATATGGTAAACAGTAGCATCTGTTTTGTGATTCTGCACCGAACTAAAAAATTAACACGCAGAAACCAACAAGCATGGCCTCTCAAATATCTCACCAGTATGAAGAATAACCTAATTTAAAGCTGAATAACTCACCAAAGCCCGTTTTGAGTGAAAAAAGCATAAGTGCATCATGTTTCCATTTATCATCGCATTCACAGTATATTATCTGAAGCTCTTTTCGCGTCAAGTTGCACATGATCAACGACCGGAATACAAATGATTATGACATACTACAAGTCCTAATTCGCTTGTATTACAGATTCACGTCTCGATGTATTTTGTGAAGTTCCTCTTTTGATTTCCCTTCTGTCTAGTTGCTTACATTATCCATTGTCAAGCTCTTACGTAATTACTGCGGAATTGAGATAATGCTTGGTCAAACGCCTTAGGTGATATAACCTATGAAACGTTTGCTTTGAAGCTCTGCCTATAGCTGGATAACCAATACATATACGTTAACTCTGCTAATGCACTATACGTAGCATACTGTACAGAAGATTACTATATTATATCGCATGCTTAAGTGCCCATTTTACTACATATCACTGTGAATAATCAAGAATATGAAAGCCCTGAGACAACCTTAAATGTCCTATGTCTGTGGTGCATTTTACCCATCGTGAGCATCACCGTTACAGCAGCCACCTTCCTGGTTTACCTGGCGCATTATACCCATCGTGAGGACCAGCCTTATTGCAGCTACCTTCCTGGTGAATCTGGTGCATTGCCACTGCGAGCACCAGTGTTACTGCCGTTACCTCACTGGTTTACCTGGTGCATTATAGCCATCGTGAGCTTCAGCGTTTTTGCAGCTACCTTCCTGGTTTAACTGGTGCATTACCAACTAATATAAACGAGCGCAACTACAGCCCTTTTGGAGCACGTTTGGGGCGCAACTTTGTTTCTGCAAAGCTGATAAATGGTGACGTAATAACATGGAGCTGAACGAAGAAGGCGGCTTCAGACGGAGGCAATGTGTTGTTTATTATCTGGATACAAATCCACTCACCACGTTTTTAATGATTCTGCGTTAAACCCCGAGATATGACGCAGCAGTGGTCGTTGGTGCAGCATCGCGCCATCAAAGCTGCCTGTTTCGCACAATTGCGCAAACCTAACAACACCTTGGGCGAGACATCGGATGAACTGTGCTATGGGCACGTGTACTCTGATAAACTTTATCATACGCTTGGCCTCGTGCCAAATGCACAACTTTCACTTAACAGATATCAGAGTGAATGAATGGTCTCTTTGATGATGCACCTATGCCGGCAACAATTATTAAAAGCCTATTTTGCTGGTTACATACAATGATATAAAACGACAGTAGTAACCTTTTAAAAGATATTTTCATGGAAATTATTGATACACATATTGCAAGTAGGATACATCATTACTACGTATACTGCGTTCTATCTCCCTTAAATCAGCACAAGTGTGTTCATTGCATAGTGGTTAAGGGCACTATGACCGTTTTGCGGATGCAGATGGAGTCAAGCTGCTCGTTGCAGTTTTGCAAATTGCTATGGTAGCTGTAATATCGAGACGGGTGAACCGATAACAGCATACAATCTACATCACTACAAGGATGGTTCATGGTGGCGTGTTTTGATACAGCAGATTAAACAAGACCGTCGATTTGGTAAACCACGTGGTTTTAAGTTGTGTAAATAAATCCCACTTAATGGAACCATGTTAAGTTATTACTTGAGCCTCCTCCAGTGTAACAACACGTTTAAATCCAGCTAATACAAAAGCCATGTTCATTATAGCACAATTCCAAATATGTCCAAGTACCAGGACGGACGAAATGTTACCGGTGATAAAAGTCTGTGTTGTGTTTGCAGACATATGAGGTGGGCAATAATAAAATATGGAATAATATTGTTATAACACAGCTAGGCTTTAAGACAAGTGTGTTCTTCATAATTGACAGAGACTCTTGAGAGTAAGCTTGATGCATGTGTTTTTGTCTGAATGCTACGTGGGGATAATTTTGATGCATAGACAATATTACCGGCGATAGTTGCTTTGCCCTTGACCTTGCCTATGCCTTTGAGGCTATGGTTGATGTTTTGGATACATGTAGTCTGGAATTGCTGCCATTGGCAAAAGGAATAAATTCGCTGTAAGACAAGCACCTGAACTATGACAAAAATGCTGAATGCAGATGCTGTCGGTCAATGTTCAAAAGCAATGCAATGGTTAGTTATGCATACTTTTTATCCTTTTATATTTTTTTGCATGACGCCACATATAGGAATTGTGATTCGTATCTAATTATTTTTCTATCCTCTGGCATCGGATGACTAAATACAAGAAGCCGAATTCCACGATATTGGATATTTCCAGCAGTCATTGCTTTTATGTGACTGTTGTGCGCAATATAAACCAATATCTACAACAGTAGCTTTCCAAAGACCTATCAATAAATAAAATCATCCTTCTTTATAGTAGCACGCATATGCCTACGAATTTTCTCTTGCTTTCCCAATATCATGTATAGATATATAATTTTACCGAGCAATATAATTTAAATCTTGCTAAGTAAGAACTCGCAAATAGGTGCTTGAAACCATATATTACAGCTATTAGTACATGGCTCTTTCAACAAATGCGTCAGGTATTCACGTCACGTACACCAATATATCATACAAGGGAAGTGGAGGTGGGAGGTGGGGGGGGGGGGGCTTTTGTTTTGCATATTTAGATTAAGTTAATCCTCGCGCAGATTGTTGTTGAGTATGATGATGTTTATTCTCAGGGTTGTCTCACGAAGCTCACCGATCAATGTTTGAGGAATGCCTTTTGCTTAAGAGTCAACGCTCATGCCTTCCTAAGCCACGACACTTCATTATCTTGATGAATAACATACTCTAACAAGTTATTTTAAAGGTGCATTATATGTTATGATTATCTACTATAGTGCTAAACGTGACATTTGCATCAAAAGCATCACACAGTAACGAATGCAAACTCACGCCACGTTTTCACCGTGTTAACGTCATTTTGCCATACCATGTATCGATACATAATGTTAGCGAGCATTATAATGTAATTTACTGCCCTTCCTTGGCAAGAACTCGCAATTTTATGCTGGTTAGCATGTATTCTAGCTATTTGTTGATGCGTCAGATATTTACACTACGCACACCAATATACTATACAATGTGTGTGTGTGTGTGTGTGTGTGTGTGTGTGTGTGTGTGTGTGTGTGTGTGTGTGTGTGTGTGTGTGTGTGTGTGTGTGTGTGTGTGTGTGTGTACTGAAGGCGGGGGGCTTTTTATATCAATTTATTCCTCGCGCAGATGGTTGTTGAGTTTGATAATGTTCACTCTTAGAGTTGTCAATCGTGTGCAGTAACAGAAAATAGTAAATATTAATGATGTGTAGAAACAATATTGAGTAATACATTTCTATTTGTAATAAATACAAAATTGCCAATTTGTTTGGTAAATGTTATATTGCAGAGCCAAAACTAACCGTTTAGATCAAATTCTTTCCCGTCAACAGCCTGTCCTGCTTATGTTTTCGTCCCAAATCCCAAATGGACTGATCCAAGACGAGCCAGGAGTAGCTCGCTGTTGGTCCGACAACAGCAGGTCTTCCAAACTCCGCTTCTTGATGGACTTGCCACAGTCTAGCTCTTTGCCGTCTTCTGCATCCTCATGGAAATCATGGTATTTTTAACGATTACCTCGACCTCTTTATATTCCGGGTGGGGGGGAAGTTGACGTCCTCCCTTTGCTCGACCTTACTTTGGTGCTATCTTGGTAGACTTTATGTGATTTACACAGAATTGATGCTTCTCACATTACTTGGAACCAGTAGAAGTTATATGATGGCACGATAACCTGCGATTGGACACAGTTGGTGGTGCGACATCCTGCCACAAATGGTAGGCTGTCTAGCAATAGGCTACCATTAATGGAAGGCAGTAGCCTATCTGCCTGCTAAAAATGGCTGGCAAACGAGCCATTAATGGCTGACTGTTGGTGGTACGTGTGGTTGCGATAAGTGACACGACATATGCGCTTGGAAAATAACCGTGCCATATTGTGAATAAGCTTTCCATAGTGCACGCACGGAAATCTTCCATGAAGAGCAAGAATAAAACAAGTCTTACTCGTAGCTGATTAATACAGACGATATGATTTTTTGCGACGGAAAGATCCTATTGTACTTCAAAGCATTTCAGAGGACAAAGGCTTAAATTGTGATACAGAACTTCTGCCCGAACTGTTGTATGTGCGGGCTTATAAACATTCAGGCAATGGACCTCACATGCTTAAATGGAACGGGTTATTACTTTGAACCATATCAGATGCTATTGTTTCGGCTTTCTGACGAGAGTAGTATATCTACGAAGTAAATTCAGTTTCCAAATAGGGTAGTGTCGCTTCCGAATGACATTCATGCGCATGTCCGACGGTATATGGCCTGGCGTGTTAGATTGAATAGCAAATCATGTACATTTCTGAATTCTCGTTATAACCCTTAGAACGCCCTCGACGTTGCTGGAAATATGATGCTTTGTACCAGAATAACAGCGACTGTGTCAGTAAGTATATTTTTTAGCAAATAAATAATTTCTAACGAGATTTCATGCAGAGCATGTTCAGGTGCTAAGCACTTTCTTCCGTGCTACAACAAATATATATATATATATATATATTATATATATATATATATATATATATATATATATATATATATATATATATATATATATATATAGATATAGATATATATATATATATATATATAGGAGATATATATAAAATATATATACATATATATATATAAATATATATATGTATTCATATAAAATATACACATATATATATATACATATATATATGTACACATATATTTATATGTATCTTTATATTTATATATATATAATATATATATATATATATATGCATATGTATATATATATAAATATATATGTATCAATAAATATATATTTATGTATATATTATATATATATATATATATACATATATATAGACATATATATATATGCATATGTATATATATAGATAGAGTATATATATAGAGATATATAGATATATATATATATATAGAGAGATATATATATCTCTCTATCCTACCTGCCCATATCTCTATAGAGAGAGAGAGATATATAGATATAGAGAGGCCTGCCGTTTTTTTGGTCTAGAGATATATATATAGATAGATAGAGATATATATATATCTATATAGATATATCTATATATCTCTATAGATAGATAGATAGAGATATATATCTCTCTCTATAGAGATATAGAGAGATCTCTCTCTCTCTCTCTCTATATCTCTCTCTCTCTCTATATATCTATATATATCTCTATCTATATATATCTCTCTCTATCTCTATATATATATCTCTCTATATATATATATACTCTCTCCACACGCCGTCGACGAATTTAAACACGTTTTATTTTGTTGGGGTACGTATTTTCCTGCACAAAACCAAATTCAGTTATCAGTATATGCAGTTAGCAAGATTGGTGAATATATTGTGCCTCTGTTTCGACCACTTTACATTCAGAATTTGTTTTTAGCGATTAACATATTGTATTTGAAGTACAATTCAACCAGTTGAGTTATTTTTGATCCATGCCGATCTCGTTACATGCCGTTAAATGTGAATATATAACGAGGTTTATGTGTATAACTAACATACTCCCAACGTTATGGAATGAATACCTCCGGGGTGAAACCGTATTACCCGAAATCAAGTGGAAAATAGCGATCTAACTATTCGCAGCAGTGGTCAGGAACAGAGCTCTCATTGATTTCATGTTTATATACATCAGGAATCAATGATGCTTCATGGGTTTAAGTTTCGCTTACCTATATTGCTTAATATGCGTGGATAATTACCCTATTGTTATGTCACTTGATGTACTCATGGAATTTTTAATATGTCAGAGAACGGTTTTAAGTAATAAAATAGTACTGCAGTGGATACTGAATGTGTGGGAAAACGTTTATAGCTTAAACGTGAACTGTGTGTGCAAGTACATGCCATGGAAGTATCTTAGTGAATACATTCGTCAGTTCATCACAAACAATACCACTTGCACCTTGATGATCTGTTAATTATGTGACTTTATCGGCCTCTATCATGGAACCGCCCTGTTACTGGCGTTATCTCGCTCCTGTACAGTTTTCCATGGGTCGCTGTAACAGTGGTACACATCGCTTTCATCGATGGACATAATCTCGTTACCTGCAATCTTGATTGCCATTTTCTTAACCATGGCATGCCGCAGGACTTATGCAACGCTGCGGTTGGCGGCGGTCGAGGTCAGTGTTATAGTAAACGCCAGTCGGGGTGTCTCTGGGAACATGACACTCGCACCCAGGTTGTCGAGGCGGACCAGCAGTTACTGGTTGGAAACGAAATATTTGTAGCTTCTCTTAGGTGCAGGCTGCTGCTTGTCAGTTAGCACGTGCGCGAGGTTTCACAATTATCCTCGACCCGTTTGAACAGATATGTTTATATCCGATTGGAAACGAATTCAAGCAAATGAACTAAGTCTTTGGTGCAAAACACATCTCCAAAGTGCATGCATTTTATCTGGTTAGCATATAATGTCTGACAATACTCGTGGACCGATAGCTATACCTGCTTTGGTTGAGGTCTGTTTTTGCGCGGTAAATGAGCACCGATACTTAAATTTATTTCCATTATAAGTGTTACCCGGGGAAAAAACTTGAACAAAAAGTGAATATGATATTTTTTCCGTGTAAATAAATTGCTCTGTTGCTGGATTATCGTTAAACGGACACTCCAATAAAATGGTTCTGAACAAAGTAGGATACTTCAAACTGAGGGACTGTGCTGTTTAGTCAGCCAACAAGTTATGTTATAATTTAGCGCCTCCATATGATTAAGTAATGGCAATTCGCCAAGTGCTCAACATGAACTTAACAGATAACTGCGTGAGTGAAAAACCTTTTTAATGATACATTCACATCGACCATAATTGTTACAAACCTAGTAACCTAATAAAATTCGATAATTTGAAACGATTGTATACCTATTAATATTCATTTTTGTCAAACTAATCGTTGTAGTTCTGCAAAATGCTCCCTAGACTGCCATGCCGAGACGGATGTGACAGATAACGGCATGCAATGTACACCACTGGAGTATCGCACATGATGACGGTGTCATACAGCTCATGTTAATTCAAATAATAAAGGCTGTAAGTGAGAATTATACATTATAAATTTGTATTTTGACAAATCTATGTCGGGGTCCGTTTCGTTTCGTAAAGTGTCACCTTTGAAAATGACTACCGATGAAATGAGCCTCTAGCACTGCACTCTGTCGTGTTTACATAATGCACCAGCGTCAGACAATACGCAAATCGTCCCTCCCATCCCAACCTTTATTGTTTAGTTGTTTTTCGTTTCAGTACAGCCACGGTAAAGAAATATCTAAAAAATGAAAAAATGTGGTTAGTAACAATCAACAGGGAAACAAACAATATATCTATATTTTGCTCGTTAACCGCGCTCCACGGGTCTACATTTGCGGAAAGGGAATAGACATCCTGGCATTTCGTAGCCAATATAATTGCAAGCATGAACGATTCGTTTCTTCCTGCCTAGTCAAAAATGCATACATGCCAACTGGGCACTCTTTCAATCTAGAATAATTTGCATAACAGGCTTTGGCTGTCATTTCATTAAATGTCAGTTGAACTTGGCCAAATGCATATTGACTTCACCGTTTAATGATTGAAATGTGCGCTATCTATTGGATGAAAATGACATCATAGCGCGGAACGAAGTGTTGGTAGTGGCACGCACACAAAACACCATAGCAAACTATGTAGGTTTGTAAGAAGTGCCTGAAATGTTTTATTGACAAGCACAATTATAATCATGGCTTTCAATTATTTTACCACTCTAAACGAATAACCATGAAAACCAAACCGACACACCTGCTCTTCTCGGCCGCGTGTGGGAGTTCTCACATAATTAGTCATCGTTACAACATAGAAGCTGAAAAATAAAAATAACGTTGTAAGTTCGATATTTACAATGAACAAAATTCCAGCCATAAACAATCGAAAAATAACGGTCAAGAGTTAGGGTCCCTTTATTTTGTCTTTTTAATCTGACACGTATCTTGCAGTATATGTCAGTATCATCGCCACTTTAGTATGTAGATAGTGGTTATAATCTGCTGCTTTGGAAATCGGGGGGGGGGGGGGGGTTTATGCTACACGTGACTAGCGTAAATGTTTCGTCCTTCACGCTTTGTGTACAGCTCCAGATTGCTTTCAGGAATTTAAATGTAAAACTGCTTTAAAGACCATTAAACAGCTACAGCTTGACGTCTGTGGTCAATGACAGCAACAAATGCAACTATGTCGTCACAGATATCTGATGAACTCACGACAAGTCTAGTAAAACAATGGTCAAATTGCAAATAATCTCGCTATGCTTCAAGAAATATTGCTTACAGATTAATTGATCTACAGCATTTCTTAGTGAAACAGCGACTGTAATAACAATAGCATCATGTGGTGTATGCTGTGATCTTGTCCTGTCTACGGTAGCAGCAGGTGGTGTATGCGGTGACCTTGTCTTGTCTACGGTAGCAGCAGGTGGTGTATGCTGTGACCTTGTCTTGTCTACGGTAGCAGGAGGTGGTGTATGATTTGTCCTTGTCTTGTCTCTGCTAGCAGCTCCTCTGTAGGGCGAATAATATGAGACGCACCATAAAACATTCTCTCTGACACCCACTGTGGAGGAATAGCTTCACTCAGAACAAACTCTCACAGTATTCCATGAGTTATCTGACATTCGTTCACTATATGAGGATGGCTTATGTATCAGTTAAAACATCGATGATAAAAGGTGCACTAAGCTATACCGCCCTGAACAACGGTTTATTTTTATTGAGGCTTCCAACTTAATATCTTCACAACTCATATATTCCAATATCCATTCAAGTTTTGTTTAAAGCGGAAAGTAGGATTATCACGGATAAGCGACAGCTTTTTTGTAAGAAGTGTGTTGATCAACGCCCACGGCTTGAAGCCATCAAGTTTAGAAGTTGTTAATAACTAGCCAACGTAACTAGCTAACTCTTACTGGATCGATCAATCAAATTACAGCACTAGTGTATAATGATTGACTGTTGATCCTATGTGTTGTAAGCATGCGGCTCTCCGAATCTTGATGCATTTCAGTTCCCTAATAAAACATATGGTGTATTGCATGTTCTAAATAACTATAATTTGTCTGGTGTGTAATGCGGTGCGATAAGGAGGTCCTGAATACGGACCGGTTTCCTAATAAGTCATATGGTGTATAGTATGAATAAACGTTATTTGTCTGATGAATACAGACCGGCTCTTACGTGAGATCGTGTAGCACTTTATTATGAAATATATCTAATTCAAAATATCGTTTGAGCAATGTGCCGTAATTGCTTCCTAAACTTGCTTTGTTGCCGGTATGACTGCTCCGTAGAAATTGCTATTATATAGCGTCGTATTGGCCTGAAACGTCTATTTATGATACCTAAATAGTAAAAAGCCATCGTTGAACCCATAAATAGGCTAGAAGGGTACACTCAACTTATCCGGATCATCATAAAACAAGGACTCGGTGAAACTATAGCCCAGACGGTGTTTCTTTAGTTCGAAGCTGACAAAGGCTGATTTTGAAGCTGTTCTTGTAGGCACTCCTGCTGTCAATGTTGCATTGCACCTACACTACTGACGCTTTCAAAAATATTTGAGTGGTTATCAAAATACGGTGCTGAACATTCGCAATAATAATGTTGTTTTTACAGAGGCGTACATACGCAAGGGCGTTCTGCTTGTTGTGTACTGTGCATTCTTCACGAAACATTATTCATTAAACAATTGACATCGTCTTCACCACATTGCATACCTCCGAATTTGTTTAAAAGGGTTACATATTCACAACACATATTTAGATAATGTATCAAGTCCAAGCGGTGGCAAATTACCCTAGAGGAGTAATTGGTTAACACAGGTACGTCTAATGATGTCTGACCTTTTGACGGCACGTGTATGACATAAATCAGAGACATCCCGAGGTAACAGTTTACTGTCCAAAACCAAATCGAACCATTTGCGTAAATATGTCTACAATATAGGGCTATGACGTGTGTTTTGAGTAGTATTTATACGCAATGTGACACATGTTTGCGAATAGATCATGTGGTGGGAATATGATCTGTACAAAGCAAATCTCGGACAACCCCACAGTGATTGAACTTCTGTATACAAAAGAGATTCATGCAAGGAAACACATTTAAGTCGGACAAGTGTCGTGTTTAAGGCAACAGGGAGAAAACGGGGCAGAACACAAGGAGAGAGAGAGGGAGATGAGTAAATTGGTTAATACTGAAACGGGTTCAAAGAAGGTTGTTGAATAAAGCAAGGTCATTGAAGTTAATTTTAGTTATTCTCACCTCAATCGGACATGTCAGTGGTCATCGGCATCGTCATTAAATCGTACGAGATCACGTGATGAGGAATGGTCTCCCAATAATGGGTGTAACCAAGTAAATTGAATAACGTATTCATTTGAACGAGTTTAGTACTACTAATTCAAGATGTCTTATGTTGGGCATCCATTGTGCGATGTTGAGGTTACTGCTGCTGTTACAGCAGAATAGTTTGGCAATTGTGATTGTGGCAAGAGAATGGGGAACACGGTGTCCAATCCCATCGCATCAATAATCATACCACAATACAAATGCAAAACGCAAATATTCAATTGACGTGTGATGAAACCAAAATATATTTTGCATTGCAATCATCACCCATTTTCACCACTACTTCGCAGTACGCTGAAGTGTGCACAATACATGCATAATCAAAGAAGGTGATTCTGCACAAAGCATCAATAGGCACCATTATCTGCCAAGAGACAATCGCTAAGCTGCAACAGAATTGTATTTAACAGTCAGCGGCGGGTCGTGTAAGAAAATAGCAGCCAATGACAAAATAAGCTCTGATCACTGTATGTAGCCTTTGTTTAATAACTATACTGCAATGCTATTGGTTATAGCACTTCATGTAGCTAACGCCGGGCACATCTATTTTGGTGACTAGCTACAACCACAAAATAAAACAGATACAGTTTGACCTTGATAAGAAAAACGGCTCTCAATCTTCATAAAAATTAGCTTCCAGCATTTACTTTACGACTAGATTTGCAGAGCATTGATAAAAGCCAATTTTAGTTTTATAATTCTAAATCAATTTCGAAATCATACATCTACATATCCGCACTAGTGCGATGGTATATTTGCAACAGGGTCATTGGTTTATGATGTAAAATCGATAGCCAAGCCTATTTGAACCTGTTATCTGACAAGTGGAATAGACACTATGGATCTGTAATTCGTCATGGAAGCCGTATCAGATGATCACGAGGTGGTTATCATAGACAGCTATAAATGGTCTTATTTATCATTGTACCGCCTGCTTCGGGAGTATACGTATTGACTTATGATATGTAATGATCAAATACTGGCTTTAGAACGGTACCCTCTTATAACGGATGATTGCTCTAAAACCAATTGCCGTTTTGAACACGACCTGAGCTTAGCAGCTTGTGTACAATACATGTTCTTCTTGTGGGAATAATATCATCAAAGTATAACTGTACTCGTTCTTATTCATGAATGGCCTAACGGAAAACCGATTGTTATTGATGCGCAGATTGCTAATATAAGGGTATATTCATACATGTATTGCATTTACTATTGCATTTCATCAGCCTACCCACATGCAGTCGTTTGTACAACATAAACAATTACATTGAACAGCAGTGTTCCCGTGCACAGTAAGGTGATGTGCCTCGATAATGTTTATATCTATTGGGGTTTATTCAAATACAATCAACGTTTCTCCTATGTACAATGATCGTCCTACCGACACAGACATCAAAGCAGGATCGGCGGTCTGATGGCGATATATTGAATAACAAATGTTATCTAACCAAACGTAGATGCATACATAGCAGTCTAGTCCGTCCCAGTAGGTAATTTCCCAGCATAATATCGACAACTATGCTGTGGTAATTGAATCACATTATAATACGTTAGGGTGGTAGTGGAAATCATTGTCTTCAGGCATAATAGATGGGTGGTGCATAACGTTCGCTGGTGCTGAGCATTCATCATCACCGTCTCTATGCCACATTAGTATAGGCATGATGTTAGATAACATGGGCGCTTTTATGCATATCATTCTCTGCGGCGTACACAATCAAGATGGAAGAGCAGAGACGTACCATTACAGTTGACTTTGGTCAAAATAAAACGAGAAGACTAACCGATAATACCACAAATTTACTAAGAACCATTGAGATATTATTCAACGAAGCATGGCTGGAAAACCTGACAATGTCTTATTAGGACGTTTTGATGGATGCGAGTTATGAATCTTGTCCAACTGTATTGACAGCCAAAAAGACACGACTTACGTCAAGAGGTAACATTTTTACTTTAATACCTGACGGTTTATGCAAGATTAAAAGTATATTGTGAAGATGGCAAATAAATATTACGAATCAATGACGCGCCGTCTGTAAGGTTTACCACTGGATTCGATCTTTTAAGGAATGGTATTTTCACCTGGCGCACCGGGAGCATTTGGCGCTGCTTGTTTAATGCTTTACTATACACAGTGGTCTTGTATCTGCATCAACTACGCCTCGTAGCAATGCTGCATTCCTAAAAATAAGCGCATGCAAAACATGACACCACTACGTTGCGTGACCAGTTTATCTAAGCCGTGTCCAGCCCCAAAGGACTGTGCAAAAAATCGATTGTAAAAAGACAACAGCTTTTGTCGTTTTTGTCACGCAAAGATATCGGTAATTTACTGCTTACAGCCACAGTTCTTCTGTATTACTTAAGAATTTACATCCTGTTCCATCACCGCAAGACATGCATATTACCCATATTTGTCTGTAGCAGAGATGGAGTAAGTCACCAGTTTAGACATTGCTATGGTAATATTCCTCGTGGAACACCACAATTAGTGTACATGCGTTTCCTCACATAACTCACAAAATCGTTGCTGACTGCAAATTGAAGGCAGAACAATTCTTGTCGTTTGATTCAGGGACAATACAAAGAGTGTCAATTATATGCAGCACAGGCGTTATCTTGACGCTTGGTTTGGCCCTGGTGGACATTGTATTAACCGCTGCAGTCAACGAAATCGTTTAAGGGATGTCAGCGTAGCCTCGATATGACTTCCTGAAGTTATCAGAGCGCTCTATCAGGAACGTTCCTCTAACTACGGACCAGAGGGAATTCTGCTTATTCTTTTATCCCCGATCATCAAAGCAATATTTTAATACAGAAATGTGAATGCGTTACAACAGTGGACAACCAGTATATTAGGGAGACATTACTTCGTAATGAGTGTGTTCATCTTAGTGCAGCAAAGTAAGTAATGTGCAGAATAACAAGGATTTTTTCATCAAATTTTGTCTGTCTGGAACGCTTTTTACGGCGCCTTTGTCAGTGAATTATCGATGACTTGGCGTTCTCATTAACTAGGCTGCATGCTAACTTAACAACCCACCATGCCTTGCGCGTTAAGCCAAGTACCTCTACTTGCGAAGAGGTCCTCGGACTACATGACATTTACATTGCTTTGCCTGTCTAATGCCTTATTAGGATATCGAAGCAAAGGAAAGATTTCACAATGTGTAGAGCAAGAGGACATCATTGAAGTTGTATGTATATTATTTGTAAACAATTAATATCAGATTATACCATGCGTCGACTGCCTGTTCTCATTGTCTCAATCACACATTTGTTGATCCCTAAACGATTGGACGCAGCCGAAAAACCTCAACAGTATATAGTTGTGTGGTGATGTCTATCAACCACATAGTAGATAAGGCTTGTGGGCTGGTGAGGATTCTTGCATCGTGACGTCATATTATACCTGTTAATGCGAGGCCACTAGATGTAGTTAGTGGTTAACACAGTCTCTGCTGTACTCACCATTAGGGCATTTATAGAAATTAACATATGGGCGTTGGAAAGATAATCTGGCTTCATATCGAGGAGAGTAATCGAACCTGAATGTTTATGTACTAATTAACGACCATTTACATGTACACATACAATATGCCCGGACGCTAACAATGCATTTGAAAGCCAGCCCAACTTGATTTCACATCAGATTGCAGCAACATTGCACAATAAATCAGAATTAAGTTATAATGAGCCAACCGGTAGATTCACGCTCCAAACATTCTGCTCTGTTCCTCGGAATGTCCTTTACGGATATTGCCGCGTAGATATTCTGCCTATCTGATTGCCAATAATCTGGCGCCACACAAACGGTCATGATGAAATAACAGATTAGGTGCAATGGTTAATGTTTTATTTTTACCATGGTTACAACAGCTACTTGCCAGCATACGTGTTAAGGATGTAGTCTCACAAAAACAGCAGTGTTTGGGAAGTGCAAAACACTCACTTTTTACCTTAATAACAAAGTGCAAGGACGAGTTTTGTTTGCAGTGTAAATAGGCATGTTGAGAAAAACTTTAACGCTCCCTTTAAATCGCAATCGGGCCATCTTAAGCTTTCACGCCTTACCATAGCACGAAAGTGCTATAGCCTTCAGCCTAGAGACTACTTCTTTGTGGAATCAGATATTCAGATGCATTTGGATACGATGCTTTTTTGACGTATGTATTTATACCTTCATAATAAAAGCAATGTGGTTGACCGGGTTCAGTTCATTGTAAGTGATCTGCTTGTGTCACCCAGTGTGACAATAAAATAATCTCGACGAGAAAGGTATTTATTATTGTAAACGCTATAAGCACATGTATTTCTTTTCGATCGACGTCACAAAATATGTGCACAAATCTTTTTGTCACTCTCAATAAATTTCTACCTCCGGAAAAATGTATAAAATGCATCAGCCGTTCATGCCCTCTAGGGTAATTCCTATATGTTATGGCTATTTTATAATTTGTGAACCCAAATCTGCAAATTTTGCCATAAAGCGCATTATTAAAATTGCGCAATCTGCAAGACAAAGATGGTTTCGTCTTCATCAAACTGCGCGCTTCCCAGATGAAAACATACCCATTTGAATAGAAACGCATTATTTTCCGATAACCCGTTCATGTGTGTGTGTTGGTGAGTTATCTTTTCCAGACTCACTATGAAGGAGGACCGGAAGCCTTCACGATCGTCATACTGGAAAATAGCAAGCAATAGGCTGAAACGTTCACTGGCTTTAATGTGCTATAATTTCCTCATTTCTTTTATAATCCTCTCAGACAATAAACGCCACATTGATATAAAGCTCGAGTGCGTCTGTCGTTAATCGCCACTCTGCCTCGAGAGTTATCTCCGTTTTTTTGCATTAACGAACTATCGTACTGGGGAGGCTTCAAGTCAGAGACATCCCACAATATATTTCTCTATAGTATCTGCGGTTATCTTTATAACATGCGAGCACTGTAAATCGGCACTGAAGCTGGAAAAATATAACTCGTTAATGGTCTTATGAAATCGCAAAGCATTCTGGCCTTGTTATAATAGCGAGTGGACATATTTATGATAACTGAATAAAATGCAGAAGCATTTCTTAGTACTTATGAATTGTTCAATATGTGATCACATGGTATGGCGCTAATGAGCCATTGGGTTGATGGCACTTGGTGGCGAACACTTTCACGGTGACTGCCCAGTGCATTCGCAGAATATGGCAAAGGATAATGGAGAGATATCCTGGACTAAAATGATAATATAATCATCACATCGGCCAGATATTGGTACCGATATCAGCAAGAGCAGACAATGATAGGCTCGGTATAGTTGGTATTACCGTGCCAACCGCTTTACATTCTCGCCTCAACGAACAGCGACCATTTCGAGTCCGTGCGAATGTTTTTAATTTTGTTTCGATGCCATTAACAAATTAATATCAGATATATAGTCAACCTCTCGTTTCGTTGGCAAAACAACTGTATGTCGAGTTGCTGCTACGACTACTACAAAGTTTTGGTATCTTTCTCATTTATATATACTTGCAACTTTTGATGCGTTTCTCGTTAGATTTGCTATCGACGTAAAATGACACAAAGAAGTTAAGTGAACATAAAAGATCATAATTATGGCAATTATCAGCGGGCCGCCGGGCCGATGGCTTCCTCATGGCATAAAATGAATCGAAATCATCATTCACACATCTACTAAATTGAAATGCTTCTGGCAAGTCTAATGATCACATATAACATACGACTCGGCGCAAAATACTTATTTATCATACTGCAGGGACATGATAGCATTTCTGTAACCCAACGTTGTAGCATATTTATGCTAAAATATGCTTTAAGCGCTGGTATAGGCAGAAACATAAGGGTAAATAATCTTTGAAATACAATCATTTGCAACTTGCAACCGAAGCTCGGTGCTAATGACCACAAATGGCGTTCAATTCGCGCCACAACTAAAGCCTTTTAAGTGTGATAATCGAATGAAATGTTGCGTTTGTGCTCGCATATATATTGTACATAGGTGAAGTTTTTGCCTGCAATATAAATTCAATCGACGCATTCCACTTACACCGATACAACTACTGATTAGAAGCGCACCCTCCAATCAGGTGATACTGTTCATACGGGGGAATGCACGCACCAATTGGCCATTTCGAAGGCTACTGAATTCATTTAAGAGAAGACCGAGACACATAGATGTTCCCCTGTGAGTTGGGTGCACTCAACTTTGCGGTCTGTGAAGATTAGCATGGTAACTATGGAAGCACTTATTAGCCTTGGAAAGGGACGTTACCCCTGGTGATATTTCATCTCTGCGGGCGTGCCAGAGTGTAAGCAGCTTTGATAGTAATTACCAATGTCATAAAGGTTATCTATTCTCACCACATATCCTAGAAAATGCGCCACATTCCCCAAGGAAGTCAGATTCATATGTCTGTGAAAGCTGGCGGTCGTAGGGCGCATCTTCATCAGGAATAGTTAAATTGTTCGTCACACACACACACACACACACACACTCACACACACACACACACACACACACACACACACACACACACACACACACACACACACACACACACACACACATATATATATATATAAATATATATATATAAGATATATATATATATATACATATGTATATATATGTACATACATACATATATAAATATATATATAATATATATATGCATATATATGTATAAACATATGTCAGAGACAAGTTAACCCTAAGATCACTCACATAGTTATAGTACTGTTAGCAGTGATTCAGATCCAAAAACTAAAGTTTGTATTTTGATGTATATATCGATGCGTTTAACATTAACATAGTTACTGCGAATCGCCTGTGATAGGGCCAAGGTCACATAAGGTCATATTCTGAACAATATGCTGGCATTCAATCGATGCTTCGGAATAGCTTGCGTGTTGATTGCTCTGATTTTTTCCTTGTTTTAGCGTTATATTGATTATGTAATTATCAGCATTTACTTACTAATTCTATCATAACCTATCTGTGGTGCACCTGTGATTCTCCTTCACATGTGTTGCTCATGGCAATTGTACACGCATATTAAGCAATATAGGTAAACGAAACTTGAAACTTGAACCCATGAAGCATCATTGATTCCTGATGTATATAAACATGAAATCAATGAGCGCTCTATTGCTGACCATGGTAAACTTAATGCACAGCAGCGTTAAGTCTGGCCACCGAGAAGTTTGAGGTTAACATACGGCCAGGAAATGCTTCACTGCTGCCATTAGGTACCTAACCATATTTCACTGGTTATACGATTTCACTCCGAAGGTACCCCATTTTGGTGTGCGTTACTCCGCGTTATCTTACGGTTCACTCTTATCACTAAAGGGCAAATTCAATTACTATTAAACGTATGTTTCGGAGATGAATTTTTTTAGAATAAAAATGCACACTGTGAGATGCGTTGTAAATGTTATTTGCATCGCATGTAAAGTAATGCATATAATCAACGCGATATATTCACATTTAATGGCGTGTGGCGAGATCGGAATTGATCAAAACTAACACAACTGATTACATACAGTAGCAGTCAACAAGCTTAACACTCCGCTCGATAAAAACAAATTGCACTTTTGCAGGCAATGACATGATAGCAGTGTAGCGGCATAACCAGGCTTTTAGGTGATACGTTTATTTCTATTATTTTTACGATTAATGTCCATTCGCTTCCGAGGACGTAAAACTGTGTTTCTGCCATTGAGTATTACTCGTTACCACAGGTCACAAAGCGCCATCAGGCCCTGTGACATCCCCTCCGATTATCATATGTTATATGACGACCGCTATTGCTGCAATATTGTCATTGCTACTGCATATTCGGACATGTTTATGTGGCGAAGTGAGAAAGCTTAACGTGGAACAGATGAACAAATGTCATCAGCCAGCGATGGCCTTGGCTCAGTCTGCGCTTCTGTGGGATAGACATTACTTGAAGCTGTTGAATTTGAAATAGAGGATAATGCTTAGATGTGGAATCATAACCGGAGCAAATTATGCATACCGCCACGGTGGTTGCTAATAGCTCTGTTATATTCACTTTGGTTGGTGATACAGTACTAATGTATAGGAGCAATGATAAGGGTTTAAATATAATTGATTTGGCAAATCGACAAAAAGATCGCAGATGAGCCGTGCAAGAAAATCACATAAACGACAACACCATGCAAATAACTCCCTTCGGAACGAACATTTCCATTAATTGTTTTGCATAGCAAAACATCTCTCTGTCTCTCTCTGTCTCTCTCTCTATCTCTGTCTCTGTCTCTCTGTCACTCTGTCTCTCTGTCTCTCTCTCTGTGTCTGTCTCTGTCTGTCTGATTGTCTGTTTGTCTGTTTGTCTGTCTGTCTGTCTGTCTGCCTGTCTGTCTGTCTGTCTGTCTGTCTTTCTGTCTCTGTCTCTGTCTCTCTCTCTCTCTCTCTCTCTCTCTCTCTCTCTCTCTCTCTCTCTCTCTCCCTCTCTCTCTTTATATATATATATATCTCTCTCTCTCTCTGAAGACGAAGAAAAAAAGAAATATACCAAGATTTCTCGCTCTGACATTGCGGACCTTAACGACGCCAGTGCAATAAATCCCTTAATATATATCGATATCTTCAAGTACAATGTAACTACAGTAATGGTTGCAATTTAATCTCAAGAAATAGGCTCCATCAAAGTTACCAAACGACTGCCTAGTCAGGCGCAATCTGTAAGCAGTCATGCCCATGACAATGCCCATGTCATAAATGGCTCGCCATTCGTCCAGTTGGTCCGTCCACTCTTTAGTTAATGATACATACTAATGTGACATAATATTTCAAACATTCAGTCGCATGTGGGCAAGCGGATTAATAAAAACGTGTATTGATCAACCCTATGGGTTTTAAGCTGCATTTTATAGTAAAATCGGCCCCCTCGTGGAATTTATTGGTAATTGCCGATACATTGGGTCACGTTTTGAACGCTGATATACACATCCGTATTACTTATTACAGCACATTCAGTCGATTGTATGTTCTATTATCACTTAATCTCGGGCATACCATATAACACAGAAGAAAGTGTTATGCACCTCAGCTTAATTTGCATAAAACCTGGGTAGTAATAAGTTGCAAACATACTCCCTGACACAGTCGCATCTATTGTTTTATATAAAATCGAATTTCCAGCAACGAGCAACGCGTACTAAGTAGGGTTCTCAAAGAGAGTCAGTGAAATCATTCAAGTTAGAACCATAAGCCGT
The DNA here is from genome assembly GCA_034190875.2 of Urechis unicinctus. Taxonomy (NCBI): domain Eukaryota; kingdom Metazoa; phylum Annelida; class Polychaeta; order Xenopneusta; family Urechidae; genus Urechis; species Urechis unicinctus. The sequence continues at coordinate 1,550,157 of CM067350.1, forward strand.
CGGACTTATAGATGCGCGTGATTCGAAAGTGACATTACTTAGGTAATAAAATCTGTCGGAGCCGAAGCAATGTCATCTGATACCGGACCAAGTAATAGCTCTTTGTGTTTAAGGATGAGAGGTACATTGACTGAAAGTCAATCAACTCGCACACACCACATTGTTTTGCAGAAGTACTGTATCACAATTCAAACCTCTGTGCTATGGGGTGCTTTGAAGAACATTGGAGACTTTCCGCCGCAAAATTAATTTTCATCGGTAATTATCAGCAACGAGCTAGACTAGTTTACATCGTACTCTTAATGGACAATTGGGGTGATGGATGGGATTAGTCTTGTACTAATAGCGTGCACCGTGGAACGTGTTATCACAATGTGGCAGGGTTGTTTTCGATATATCTTCTAGGCGTGTTGTTCATTAGCGTCCATAAACGACAATGCCGATGCCTAACTAGCGCGCTAGGAGGTTAGGCTTCTTTCATGATTTCATCGAGCATTCAATAACTGAAAAGGCTTATGTTGCTTTAGACAATGTTCATTGTTAACTTCCATATATCACTTGTTGTTCTCGGATGATTATATATTTAGAGTTATTGTTTCAACAGCGTGGATGATACTACAACCTGGTAAACGATTTCCTTGTTCAGTTTATCAGTTGATGGGAATGTTCCAAACAATCAACTTGCAGTGGCAAACCGATGTCTGGATATGGCAGTAAGCACCCGCTAATGAACAATGACCATTGTCATTAGTGTTATAAAAGCGACGGTTCCCCATGCACATGATTTTGCACGTCGGGAGTGCTATGATAGCGATCAAATATAGATCATTATTCAGGAGGTACAAAAATGGGTAATGACATGATGTGGTTTAGGAGCTGCCGAGGACAGGACATATATATATATATACATATATATACTTATATAATATAAGTATATATATGTATATATATATAATATATATATATATATATATATATATATATATATATATATATATATATAGATATATAGAATATATACATATATATAGAGATATATATATATATATATATATCTATATATATATAGATATATATATATATAGATATCTCTAGATATATCTGCCTCTCTCTCTCTATCTGTCTCTATCCTCTCTCTCTCTAGATATCTCTCTATAGATATCTATCTATATCTATATATATATATATATATATCTATATATATATATATATCTATATATCTCTATATATATATATATATATCTATATCTCTATATATATATATATATATATATATATTACTCGGTATTATGGTAAACTTATATAATAAAGGGTTTTCCGGCTAGAACCACGGAAAGCCACTTGATTAATTATCCATGTTTGTGCTGCGTTGTATAGCCTCTCAGCTGGTTTCGTTTCAATTTCATTGTCGTATCACAGATGCAACAAGCAGAATGAATCTTGAATGATTAATGTAATCAATCACGTGTAATAGGTAGGAAGAGGAACTCTTTCAAGCACATGAATGAATCAAAAAGTGCTGTATACCGTATAACCCGCTCTCGATTAAACTGGTACATAGCAGGTAAGAATACTTTGCATCAAGCTTACTATCAAGAGTCTATGTATGTTCATAAGAATATCAAAAATTGTGTGAAAGCCTAGCTATGTAATAACAATTTTTATCCATGTTTTTGTTTTGCCCACCTCATCTATTTCCATACCTGTCTATGCACAATCCAGACTTTGTATCAAAGGTAACAATTCGTGCAAAGTATGACTAGAACCATTGAAGCACCTCATGTCCAGGTACTTGGGCTTATTCGTGATTGTGCTCTTATGAGTATTGGCTTGGCATAAGCTTGGGTGTAACCTCCACGTTGCTACACTGAAGTGGATTATTGGCATAACTTAAGATGGTTTATTAAGTGGAATCATTTAATGGTGACCATGAGACAAGATATCCCAGCCATTTGAAAAATAATTCGCAATGCTGATTTAATTTTCGCTATTTATGTAATCGCTGAGTCATCAAATTAACTCCAGTCTAGTGATTGCAACGAGATTGGCGTTACAGCACGGCAATGCCTGTGAACGAATCCCCTCTCGTCTTCCAGTACATGCGCCTATTTCTAGCGCATGTAAAGCATAAAGAATGGCTAAATGCAAGCTAAGTAAATTTACCCAAATTAAAATGGATATGATGACGACGTAGCCAGGTTCTGAATGTTATGGAATGTTTGTCAGCGGGAATTTAGCAATGGAAGTTTTGTGGCCGCTTGAGGATGTGCTTTCGATTTGCCTTTCATTCAAGAAGGTAGCCCACATATTGGTAATATTCACATCCCATCAGAAGCTGGTAATTGCTTTATCTTAACCCTCACGAATAATTGCAGCCGATATCTCGTGGAAGTGGCACTGGACACTGGGTACAACATGGACACGGAAACACTTGCTAAAGGCTCCCGTTTATATCATTAACCGTGTTTGAATTCCCGACAAAATTTGAGTGATTTGGAAATTCGGATTACATGAGGGAATCACTCTGCAGCGTCAATCAATTTAGAGGTAGTCCATATCATTCAATATGCAATGGTCTTGTCGAGAAATTTATTGAAGCGCATGCTGAAAAGTTTGTACTGTGAGCCTCCTCGACAACGGCATTGATATATCAATGCCCAACTCTTTGATTATTAGGCTGCCCCACAGGAGTCCGTTGGATTTCCTCCATTAAACCTATCATACGACAGGGCAGTGCATGTCTCTGTGAACATCTATAACGAGTCATGAACTAATGACATTGATAAACCTGAACCTAAGAGCAGCCAGCAATATGTGTTTCAAAACCGAGAGCGACTTGAAGAGAGAGATTTACGCCGAAGGATATACATAATCATTAGTCCCTATAAACACTATTATGAGAGGAGACAATAGCCTAGAGCGCTTGCGATTAGCGATCAAGATTTGTGTTGGCTGCCCATTGACAAAAAAAACCTGCTAATGCAATAGTATGGACCATTTGCGGTTGAGAATGTCATTGCCAAGAATGCCTATGGTATCAATATCAAGGTGAAGATATGCTAGAATAACCTTCTAAAGAAATATTGCTCAAGAAGAGAAGATTGTGGGTTTATGCGAAATGTCCAGGTTCGATGCTGCAACTGCATCAGTACAAGAGGTACACCATGAGGGAAGCAAGTGTGAGCACATCCTACCGGATATAAGTAGCAAGCGATCATGCAAAACTCAACGCGTTGCGGTCATTGGCTGACAGTAGATCAGCAGCAATGCTTCAAACCAATCATCAATGAGTACACGGATATCTTCACCGATCACCCAGTCACAACATTACTGGTTGTGCACAAACATGCCCTTGCGACCAAATGCCCTACCCCATCTAAACGTTATTAGGTTTCCCACAGCGTTAGAGAGAAATTGGAGCTGGAAAATGATGCATATGGGAGCTATGAGGGAGTCGTCGTCTTCTTACACCTCGCTTGTTGTGGTTGTGAGAACACAAGATGGATCAAAGAGAGGGTGCATAGATTTTCGCAAATTGATCTTGATTACATTATTATGTCCCGATCCTAAGGTTTCCCCATTTATTTGCAAAGCTTCACAAGAGCAAGTTCTGTTACCAACTCAATCTCTCAAAATAGATAATTGCATATTTTTGTGGCACCAGAGGGCATGGCGAAAACTGTATTTGTAACTCCAGATAACTGTTCGGCATGATCAATACTGGCGCAACCTTTGTGAGATGTTTGGAAAGTTGTTGAAGGTCTAGATTATGTCAAGAGCAATGATGACCGGCTTGTTCACATGAAAGGATTGGAAGAACACGTTGGCGTCTTACAGATATGGTTTGGGCGATCCAAAACGCCAATATCACAAAGTGTATGGTTGCCTTAAAACAACGTGGACGTAATTTGTCATAGCTTGAAGGAATGTGTGGCATTGTATGGCAAGAATATACAGAAAATTCAAGACACACTTAGACCTACATCGAAGACGGAAGTTAGGTCATGTATTTGATGAAATAGATTTTGCACAAACTATATTCCGTTCCAGATGATTCATCGTTAACTGTACCACAGTCAAATTTGACGCAGAAAGAACAACCGAGAAAGGTCCATATTAACTTTAAGTGCACAGAAAACACCTTTGACAAATTGTACTTTTTTTTTACACACGATCAACTAATAGAAACATTGTTTCCTTCGTTTAAATACATCAGATGTAGGAATTCATTTATCATCATGTTATCGTTAAGGCTTTACGAAATCCAATCAATGACGTTTCTCTTGCTTTACATTTGAAATAAGTTAACTGGCCACTGAATGAGTACATCTCAAATGTAGCTCCGATCCCTTGTTTGGTTTAATTTCTAAACCTCTCTTGGGGCACGGGTTGTGCGCTAAGTCTCATGGCAGTCATTGTATTTGACCCCCTACATGATTAGTCCACAGTAACGTTTTGTCACAGACGGGACAGACAAGTGTCTGAAAGTAATAGCCAGCATAAGAAATTATGGTTATTTGTTCATTTACATATCCAACAATGAGTGTTCTACGTTTAACTGATAAACTATTTGTAAAGCTGTCATTATTTTGGAGGATAGACACAGACGGGACACCTATAAGCAGAGTGTTTGTGAGCAGATAAAAAACTCTGCATACCTTTGGCAAGTACTGCAAACTTTGTACCTTGTATGTTAACTTGAGTGGTTTAACTTGATAAAACTGTATTTAAATTAACTGATTGCATCTTGGTTTAAAAAAAATGGTACAAAAATCTACCTGCATTGATTCATGTCACAGACTGGACATTTGTCCACTGTTGATTTTGTTGTAATCCTTGATATGTTTACCATGAATATTTGTACTAATCTTATGACGAATTTGATATGTTTACAATTAACAGACAAAAAAAATAGTCAATGCATTTTACATTATTTATTTGGTAAAAAAACAAAGCCCACTAAGTGCCTCCTTAAAGATCGACTGACATTGAAGGCTTCACAAAGTGTAAGGACTGGGTGTCGGGCGGTGGCTTGTAATTGCGAGTAGGGAGGTGATTGTGTCCTCCTTTAAGGCAAAGAGGATTGACAGCTTTGGGCCTTGTAGCTAAGGTTAAGAAGTCCCTGCGATGTCCCACAACTTCTTCGCCTTGAAGGACAGCCCGCCAAACCTGACGCATCACTTTCCATCCAATGCCATAAATGGGTCCTTTACCATTAGCAGTTACAAAGCAATGGACGTCCTGCTCATAGAGATGAACATTGACACTCTTAAACTGGGAAGCTGCCCCATCTGACCAGTAATGTACTGTTTGGATCGGCCATGAGAGGAAGGACTTGGCTCTATTGAAAAGCAGATTGTAGTGAAACACATTATGTTTGTCAAGGGAAAGTTGGTCTGATGCGATAGCAAATGACTTATGCACAAGCAGACCCTGAACACCTTGCCGTTTCTGCCGTTTCTGCCTCTTGTACTCTTTGTTCTTTCATAGGTCTCTTCATCTTGTTTCAATTTAGCTCTGTATATTCTAGTTCTGTTAAGGCTTTCGCAACTCATAGTGACTGCAGTCATATGATTTCACAGTCAACATTTCATTCCCCTTATATATATAGCTATATATATAGTAAGAGCTTAATCCCCAACAATAGCTGAAGAAATGTGTGAGAGCATTTGCTCTCACTTGGTACACCCATCAGAGAGATATGAGATGATTTTCATACATCTTGGATACACATCAGAGAGGTGTGATATGATTTTCATACACCTTGAAAGAACCAGAGAGTTGTGCGAGCACATCTTGTAAAGACACTAGAATAATTGGAGTTGAAGAAGTAGATTGCTGCTTCCTCTTTTCCAACGGTGAAAAACATATTTCCTTTATAACTTAGGATAACAAGCGGTTCCATTCATCTATATGCTCAACGCATAGTCTTTCCTCTGGTGTCGAAAAAAGACTAATTTTTTTCTCTCAAATGTTCTAGCATTAAATTCATTAAATATGAAAAGAATTTTCTTCATAGTATGCAACAAGCATCTGAAGCATAAGGTTATAGTGTCCCGTCTGAGACAAATGTTCCGTCTGTGACAAAAATTAAAAATATGTAATAATTGGAGAAGCAGATGAACAACTTTTTATGTAAAGGTCAAATGATTCTAACTTAGGATAACATTTGATTTTATTGAAATGTTTGTTTTTATCTTCTGCACAACAACTTTTTGTCCAAATTTTCGTAGGCGTGACATTTCAATAATAAATTCTATTAAAATCTTGGCAATTATGACAAAAATTCAAACTTTTCAATGGTAAGGGGCAAAATGGAAATGCCAGTAGAGCTTATATATTATAAACATAAACATTATCTATTGATAATATTTTAATGTCAGCGTTCGTGCCTAGGTACGACTCTCAAAGCTTTATCTACGGTTCATACAAAGGAAGAATTGTGGTTGCTCAATTATGTGGCAGAAGAAAAGCCAATTATATGGTTTCCACGATATGTTTAAAACATTATCTAGCTCATAGTGATCGGCTCAATGATTGGCCTATTGAATCAAGGTATATACCGTTAATTCGTTTTTCAATTTCACATTTATAAATGGAAAATGGGTAAACAACCTTTTTTCTATTTTTGTATTTGGCGAACACATATGGAAAATGGGTTTACATTTCATTTTCGTTTTCCGATATTCGATTTCATTAACCGAAAAACCAAAATGGAAAATGGGTTAAGTTTCGGGACAGACAAGTGTCTGAAAGTAATAGCCAGCATAAGAAATTATGGTTATTTGTTCATTTACATATCCAACAATGAGTGTTCTACGTTTAACTGATAAACTATTTGTAAAGCTGTCATTATTTTGGAGGATAGACACAGACGGGACACCTATAAGCAGAGTGTTTGTGAGCAGATAAAAAACTCTGCATACCTTTGGCAAGTACTGCAAACTTTGTACCTTGTATGTTAACTTGAGTGGTTTAACTTGATAAAACTGTATTTAAATTAACTGATTGCATCTTGGTTTTAAAAAAATGGTACAAAATCTACCTGCATTGATTCATGTCACAGACTGGACATTTGTCCACTGTTGATTTTGTTGTAATCCTTGATATGTTTACCATGAATATTTGTACTAATCTTATGACGAATTTGATATGTTTACAATTAACAGACAAAAAAAATAGTCAATGCATTTTACATTATTTATTTGGTAAAAAAACAAAGCCCACTAAGTGCCTCCTTAAAGATCGACTGACATTGAAGGCTTCACAAAGTGTAAGGACTGGGTGTCGGGCGGTGGCTTGTAATTGCGAGTAGGGAGGTGATTGTGTCCTCCTTTAAGGCAAAGAGGATTGACAGCTTTGGGCCTTGTAGCTAAGGTTAAGAAGTCCCTGCGATGTCCCACAACTTCTTCGCCTTGAAGGACAGCCCGCCAAACCTGACGCATCACTTTCCATCCAATGCCATAAATGGGTCCTTTACCATTAGCAGTTACAAAGCAATGGACGTCCTGCTCATAGAGATGAACATTGACACTCTTAAACTGGGAAGCTGCCCCATCTGACCAGTAATGTACTGTTTGGATCGGCCATGAGAGGAAGGACTTGGCTCTATTGAAAAGCAGATTGTAGTGAAACACATTATGTTTGTCAAGGGAAAGTTGGTCTGATGCGATAGCAAATGACTTATGCACAAGCAGACCCTGAACACCTTGCCGTTTCTGCCGTTTCTGCCTCTTGTACTCTTTGTTCTTTCATAGGTCTCTTCATCTTGTTTCAATTTAGCTCTGTATATTCTAGTTCTGTTAAGGCTTTCGCAACTCATAGTGACTGCAGTCATATGATTTCACAGTCAACATTTCATTCCCCTTATATATATAGCTATATATATAGTAAGAGCTTAATCCCCAACAATAGCTGAAGAAATGTGTGAGAGCATTTGCTCTCACTTGGTACACCCATCAGAGAGATATGAGATGATTTTCATACATCTTGGATACACATCAGAGAGGTGTGATATGATTTTCATACACCTTGAAAGAACCAGAGAGTTGTGCGAGCACATCTTGTAAAGACACTAGAATAATTGGAGTTGAAGAAGTAGATTGCTGCTTCCTCTTTTCCAACGGTGAAAAACATATTTCCTTTATAACTTAGGATAACAAGCGGTTCCATTCATCTATATGCTCAACGCATAGTCTTTTCCTCTGGTGTCGAAAAAAGACTAATTTTTTTCTCTCAAATGTTCTAGCATTAAATTCATTAAATATGAAAAGAATTTTCTTCATAGTATGCAACAAGCATCTGAAGCATAAGGTTATAGTGTCCCGTCTGAGACAAATGTTCCGTCTGTGACAAAAATTAAAAATATGTAATAATTGGAGAAGCAGATGAACAACTTTTTATGTAAAGGTCAAATGATTCTAACTTAGGATAACATTTGATTTTATTGAAATGTTTGTTTTTATCTTCTGCACAACAACTTTTTGTCCAAATTTTCGTAGGCGTGACATTTCAATAATAAATTCTATTAAAATCTTGGCAATTATGACAAAAATTCAAACTTTTCAATGGTAAGGGGCAAAATGGAAATGCCAGTAGAGCTTATATATTATAAACATAAACATTATCTATTGATAATATTTTAATGTCAGCGTTCGTGCCTAGGTACGACTCTCAAAGCTTTATCTACGGTTCATACAAAGGAAGAATTGTGGTTGCTCAATTATGTGGCAGAAGAAAAGCCAATTATATGGTTTCCACGATATGTTTAAAACATTATCTAGCTCATAGTGATCGGCTCAATGATTGGCCTATTGAATCAAGGTATATACCGTTAATTCGTTTTTCAATTTCACATTTATAAATGGAAAATGGGGTAAACAACCTTTTTTCTATTTTTGTATTTGGCGAACACATATGGAAAATGGGTTTACATTTCATTTTCGTTTTCCGATATTCGATTTCATTAACCGAAAAACCAAAATGGAAAATGGGTTAAGTTTCGGGACAGACAAGTGTCTGAAAGTAATAGCCAGCATAAGAAATTATGGTTATTTGTTCATTTACATATCCAACAATGAGTGTTCTACGTTTAACTGATAAACTATTTGTAAAGCTGTCATTATTTTGGAGGATAGACACAGACGGGACACCTATAAGCAGAGTGTTTGTGAGCAGATAAAAAACTCTGCATACCTTTGGCAAGTACTGCAAACTTTGTACCTTGTATGTTAACTTGAGTGGTTTAACTTGATAAAACTGTATTTAAATTAACTGATTGCATCTTGGTTTTAAAAAAATGGTACAAAATCTACCTGCATTGATTCATGTCACAGACTGGACATTTGTCCACTGTTGATTTTGTTGTAATCCTTGATATGTTTACCATGAATATTTGTACTAATCTTATGACGAATTTGATATGTTTACAATTAACAGACAAAAAAAATAGTCAATGCATTTTACATTATTTATTTGGTAAAAAAACAAAGCCCACTAAGTGCCTCCTTAAAGATCGACTGACATTGAAGGCTTCACAAAGTGTAAGGACTGGGTGTCGGGCGGTGGCTTGTAATTGCGAGTAGGGAGGTGATTGTGTCCTCCTTTAAGGCAAAGAGGATTGACAGCTTTGGGCCTTGTAGCTAAGGTTAAGAAGTCCCTGCGATGTCCCACAACTTCTTCGCCTTGAAGGACAGCCCGCCAAACCTGACGCATCACTTTCCATCCAATGCCATAAATGGGTCCTTTACCATTAGCAGTTACAAAGCAATGGACGTCCTGCTCATAGAGATGAACATTGACACTCTTAAACTGGGAAGCTGCCCCATCTGACCAGTAATGTACTGTTTGGATCGGCCATGAGAGGAAGGACTTGGCTCTATTGAAAAGCAGATTGTAGTGAAACACATTATGTTTGTCAAGGGAAAGTTGGTCTGATGCGATAGCAAATGACTTATGCACAAGCAGACCCTGAACACCTTGCCGTTTCTGCCGTTTCTGCCTCTTGTACTCTTTGTTCTTTCATAGGTCTCTTCATCTTGTTTCAATTTAGCTCTGTATATTCTAGTTCTGTTAAGGCTTTCGCAACTCATAGTGACTGCAGTCATATGATTTCACAGTCAACATTTCATTCCCCTTATATATATAGCTATATATATAGTAAGAGCTTAATCCCCAACAATAGCTGAAGAAATGTGTGAGAGCATTTGCTCTCACTTGGTACACCCATCAGAGAGATATGAGATGATTTTCATACATCTTGGATACACATCAGAGAGGTGTGATATGATTTTCATACACCTTGAAAGAACCAGAGAGTTGTGCGAGCACATCTTGTAAAGACACTAGAATAATTGGAGTTGAAGAAGTAGATTGCTGCTTCCTCTTTTCCAACGGTGAAAAACATATTTCCTTTATAACTTAGGATAACAAGCGGTTCCATTCATCTATATGCTCAACGCATAGTCTTTTCCTCTGGTGTCGAAAAAAGACTAATTTTTTTCTCTCAAATGTTCTAGCATTAAATTCATTAAATATGAAAAGAATTTTCTTCATAGTATGCAACAAGCATCTGAAGCATAAGGTTATAGTGTCCCGTCTGAGACAAATGTTCCGTCTGTGACAAAAATTAAAAATATGTAATAATTGGAGAAGCAGATGAACAACTTTTTATGTAAAGGTCAAATGATTCTAACTTAGGATAACATTTGATTTTATTGAAATGTTTGTTTTTATCTTCTGCACAACAACTTTTTGTCCAAATTTTCGTAGGCGTGACATTTCAATAATAAATTCTATTAAAATCTTGGCAATTATGACAAAAATTCAAACTTTTCAATGGTAAGGGGCAAAATGGAAATGCCAGTAGAGCTTATATATTATAAACATAAACATTATCTATTGATAATATTTTAATGTCAGCGTTCGTGCCTAGGTACGACTCTCAAAGCTTTATCTACGGTTCATACAAAGGAAGAATTGTGGTTGCTCAATTATGTGGCAGAAGAAAAGCCAATTATAAGGTTTCCACGATATGTTTAAAACATTATCTAGCTCATAGTGATCGGCTCAATGATTGGCCTATTGAATCAAGGTATATACCGTTAATTCGTTTTTCAATTTCACATTTATAAATGGAAAATGGGTAAAACAACTTTTTTCTATTTTTGTATTTGGCGAACACATATGGAAAATGGGTTTACATTTCATTTTCGTTTTCCGATATTCGATTTCATTAACCGAAAAACCAAAATGGAAAATGGGGTTAAGTTTCGGGACAGACAAGTGTCTGAAAGTAATAGCCAGCATAAGAAATTATGGTTATTTGTTCATTTACATATCCAACAATGAGTGTTCTACGTTTAACTGATAAACTATTTGTAAAGCTGTCATTATTTTGGAGGATAGACACAGACGGGACACCTATAAGCAGAGTGTTTGTGAGCAGATAAAAAACTCTGCATACCTTTGGCAAGTACTGCAAACTTTGTACCTTGTATGTTAACTTGAGTGGTTTAACTTGATAAAACTGTATTTAAATTAACTGATTGCATCTTGGTTTTAAAAAAATGGTACAAAATCTACCTGCATTGATTCATGTCACAGACTGGACATTTGTCCACTGTTGATTTGTTGTAATCCTTGATATGTTTACCATGAATATTTGTACTAATCTTATGACGAATTTGATATGTTTACAATTAACAGACAAAAAAAATAGTCAATGCATTTTACATTATTTATTTGGTAAAAAAACAAAGCCCACTAAGTGCCTCCTTAAAGATCGACTGACATTGAAGGCTTCACAAAGTGTAAGGACTGGGTGTCGCGCGGTGGCTTGTAATTGCGAGTAGGGAGGTGATTGTGTCCTCCTTTAAGGCAAAGAGGATTGACAGCTTTGGGCCTTGTAGCTAAGGTTAAGAAGTCCCTGCGATGTCCCACAACTTCTTCGCCTTGAAGGACAGCCCGCCAAACCTGACGCATCACTTTCCATCCAATGCCATAAATGGGTCCTTTACCATTAGCAGTTACAAAGCAATGGACGTCCTGCTCATAGAGATGAACATTGACACTCTTAAACTGGGAAGCTGCTCCATCTGACCAGTAATGTACTGTTTGGATCGGCCATGAGAGGAAGGACTTGGCTCTATTGAAAAGCAGATTGTAGTGAAACACATTATGTTTGTCAAGGGAAAGTTGGTCTGATGCGATAGCAAATGACTTATGCACAAGCAGACCCTGAACACCTTGCCGTTTCTGCCGTTTCTGCCTCTTGTACTCTTTGTTCTTTCATAGGTCTCTTCATCTTGTTTCAATTTAGCTCTGTATATTCTAGTTCTGTTAAGGCTTTCGCAACTCATAGTGACTGCAGTCATATGATTTCACAGTCAACATTTCATTCCCCTTATATATATAGCTATATATATAGTAAGAGCTTAATCCCCAACAATAGCTGAAGAAATGTGTGAGAGCATTTGCTCTCACTTGGTACACCCATCAGAGAGATATGAGATGATTTTCATACATCTTGGATACACATCAGAGAGGTGTGATATGATTTTCATACACCTTGAAAGAACCAGAGAGTTGTGCGAGCACATCTTGTAAAGACACTAGAATAATTGGAGTTTATTTTTAAAATGATCTAGTGTGTGTTGAAGTAGATTGCTGCTTCCTCTTTTCCAACGGTGAAAAACATATTTCCTTTATAACTTAGGATAACAAGCGGTTCCATTCATCTATATGCTCAACGCATAGTCTTTTCCTCTGGTGTCGAAAAAAGACTAATTTTTTTTCTCTCAAATGTTCTAGCATTAAATTCATTAAATATGAAAAGAATTTTCTTCATAGTATGCAACAAGCATCTGAAGCATAAGGTTATAGTGTCCCGTCTGAGACAAATGTTCCGTCTGTGACAAAAATTAAAAATATGTAATAATTGGAGAAGCAGATGAACAACTTTTTATGTAAAGGTCAAATGATTCTAACTTAGGATAACATTTGATTTTATTGAAATGTTTGTTTTTATCTTCTGCACAACAACTTTTTGTCCAAATTTTCGTAGGCGTGACATTTCAATAATAAATTCTATTAAAATCTTGGCAATTATGACAAAAATTCAAACTTTTCAATGGTAAGGGGCAAAATGGAAATGCCAGTAGAGCTTATATATTATAAACATAAACATTATCTATTGATAATATTTTAATGTCAGCGTTCGTGCCTAGGTACGACTCTCAAAGCTTTATCTACGGTTCATACAAAGGAAGAATTGTGGTTGCTCAATTATGTGGCAGAAGAAAAGCCAATTATAAGGTTTCCACGATATGTTTAAAACATTATCTAGCTCATAGTGATCGGCTCAATGATTGGCCTATTGAATCAAGGTATATACCGTTAATTCGTTTTTCAATTTCACATTTATAAATGGAAAATGGGTAAACAACCTTTTTTCTATTTTTGTATTTGGCGAACACATATGGAAAATGGGTTTACATTTCATTTTCGTTTTCCGATATTCGATTTCATTAACCGAAAAACCAAAATGGAAAATGGGTTAAGTTTCGTTTTCCTATTTTCGATTGGATAACTCGATCTCAGTTAAAGAAGGATCCCTGAGATCGTGCGCTTTGCGCTAATCCTAGCGGCGAAAATAATTTGAGTAGCTTATCAGTCTCTCGACGCCAAAAGAAGATGTCCGTGTTTTATTGTGACAGCAAGCGGATCACACTCGATCTGTCTGACGCTACAACAAGAAATCTAGCCAACATTTTTTCTGTGAGTTGAGAGTTCATTTATATAAATGTGTAAGAAATGTTGTATATAGTCCTATCCAGTGTTTTACGGACCTGGTAGCACATCTTTATCCCCCCCCCAAATAAAATTCGAACGCCCACCTCACAATGTTTATCATGTCTCTCATAATAATAGACGCAGTCCCGTCTCCAATGTCACATAAGAAGAACTAAATGCATTAACCATGTCGAAATAATGAAAATAACAGAACTTCAGGCTTTCTTAAAATTTAATCGCATTTTATTTGAGATAATAAAAATACCATATCTGCAGACTTGTTTTAAAATTAAATGCAATCGCATTATATATTGTAACTTCTGAAATAATTGAAATAACAGAACTTCAGGCTTTTTTAAAATTTAATCGCATTTTATTTGAGATAATAAAAATACCATAACTGCAGACTTGTTTTAAAATTAAATGCAATCGCATTATATATTGTAACTTCTGAAATAATTGAAATAACAGAACTTCAGGCTTTTTTAAAATTTAATCGCATTTTATTTGAGATAATAAAAATAACATAACTGCAGACTTGTTTTAAAATTAAATGCAATCGCATTATATATTGTAACTTCTGAAATAATTGTTTTAACATGCTCATTGCAGCTCGACAGCAATGATATGGTTTATCTGATTGACGACACCAACAAAGCAGTCATGTCAGAAGATGGAACTTTTGAGTTCAAAGTGAACTTGGGGGGCCACTATAAAGTGACTGGTACCTCCAGAACAGCACCACAACCTGTTAGTCAGCCCCAAACACCTGTGCCACCACCGAACCGAGCGCTAGCTCAGTATGGCGGTTCGCCTGCTGGTTTGGCAACCCCAGTCTCTCAGCCGAATCTACAGGGGTTTGCAGCAAATGGTTAGTTTACTATAAGCTCATTACATCTATTAATTAGATCGATTACATTTAGAAATTAGTGGCTACTGTTTTATGTACTGTGCATTGCTCATACAATGTTACGGTTTCCAATCTAACATTATGTCAATACCGCTTTGTGAATTTAACTTAAATGATAGAAACTTGATAGAGCCTCCCTGTGTTTAAGATGCAAAAAAAAACTTTTGTATTTTCCTTGTGCAGGACATCGCCCCACCTTCCAAATGCCTGGTCGGCGGACAGTAAGGAGGTGAGAATCTATATAAACTGTTGTATAAATAAAATTAATATTGAACTTCAACTAGTTTCAGTCACCCAGTGTATGTTTGTTATTGTCAAATAAATTTTACCCGATATTCATATTTTCAGAAAAAAAATCCAGGTTGTTGAGTTGGAGGGCAATAAACTTATATCAAGCAGAACCACATTTGTGGCCCTAAGAGAGGGCGACTACAGTGTGCCTGCAGTTAGTGCCAAGGTGGCAGAGAGCCTCAATTGCGATGATGAGGCATTTGTTCTCCTGGACAGTAAACACCAGGAGATCCAAGACTGCCCAGCTACACAAGGTAATTGGGGAATTAGAATCATGCTTCAATGCAGCTGGCTGCTGAAAATAGTTAATGCATTTTTTTGGTATGGTGATTTCATGATAATTCTTTATCATAAGTTATGTATGACTACAATGAGATGTTTTGTACATGCAGCCAAGGATTTCTGGCAGATGCAGTCGCGCATCATCAAGGCCTGCCCTGATGATGTCTATAATGACTTTTTGGGGTTAAGGGCTTGATAAGCTCTTGAGCCATTAAAAATAAAGATTTTAGCTGTTTTAGTTGATACTATCCTTGAAGATGTATTTGGTTTCAATCATGAAGTTATAACTAATATCATAACAACTACACAGAGAGAAAAGCTGGCACTACTGTGGGGATGGTATTTTCAGGTTCCCATTCTGTATGTAAATGGCGTGCCAATAATATAAAAATGATAGATTAATTTTCTGCAGCAGTTAACTCTGCATATACAACACCTGACAAATGTAATGACTTGTTTATAGATACATGGTACACATATCAATGTTTCTTTTTTTCTATGTCTTGCAGAAGAACTGCAGCTAGAAGTACTGATGACCTGGATGAGGTAGAAGATAGGTTGCGGGCTCTGATGGCCATGACCAGAGATATTCGTGAGGTGGAGGCGAGAGGGGCTGCAGCTGTCATCCTGCCACTCCAACCCAGCCAGATCAGAGAGCTCACAGAGGCTCTGACCTGTGTAATATGCAAAGGTGAAATATAGACATTCACATACGGTAGCAACACGTTTCAGTCAGTAGTTGCCTGTTAGCCTATTTAAGTTTGAAATTAAGGTGTACAATAAAGTAGTAACCTGCCATTTCATTGTATTTCTAACCGTCTAAAAATTAATTCCTAAATCTATGTTTTACAGGGCCAATAAGTAAGCCAGTAGCGACATCCTGTTGCAACACATTGGTCGGATGCCGCTCGTGTTTAGATGTTTGGTGGCAAGCAAACAGCAAATGCCCCAAGTGCAACAGCGAGGAAGGCAGGACCGGAAGGCTCGATTTGACAGGACTAGACAATATCTGCAAGATGCTGCTTCCAATAACAGGGGCACTTGATGGATCACTGTAACTGTAATCAATGCTGCTTGATGTACTGTTCAAACTTATTATTTCTGATACAGGTGTTGGGTCCTTCATTCGAAGTCGGTTTTATGTCGTGTGTTCCAATAAATATGTTTTTACCTTGTTTACCTGATTACTTAATTCCTGTTGTTTATAATTTGGTTTTATGTATCTTGTTCAAATAAAAATGTTTTAACCTTCTGTTCACCTCATTACTTAATTCCTGTTGTTTACGATCAGCTGGCAAAAAACAATTTACATTGATCTCACCGCGTGTTAAGTGGACATTTCGATGCCTAGTCAACCATGTAGAGAGCTAAGATATAATTTATTAGTGAATCGACACATTCCCATGCAACATTAGATGAGTGGATGATATGGGCTGTAGAAGCCTTGAATGGAAATGAATCAATATGAGATAAGAATTGATACAGTCTAAAAACAATTTCAAACCGAATGTCGTCTCACAATATCAATTAAGGTCAGAAGTGCCTCCTTGAACGGCCCATAGTTTCTGTTGACAGCACAATCAAGTAGATGTGTCATATTCGGCACTGCCTCATTGAATGCAGCTTCACTCTGGTGCTGTTGATGCACACTAGGGAAGGGTGCTGGAGCAAATGGCTCTGGGTCTGTCAGTGGTGAGCCAACCTCCTGGGCATACAGAGCAGCAGCTTCCATGGCTGGTGGGAAAATTTCAGCAGGGACAGCACAATTCTGCTTGCCTTGTCTCAGTCGATTTGGTATACCTCGGCCTGGAAATTATTTCCAAAGAATTTAAAATTCTAAAAAGCAAACTCTGTAATTGCTGTGGTGGGCTGTAAGGTACAACATGAAGCTCTTTAGCTTTTACAGTTCTTATAATTGTGGCCCTTACGGTTAGGAACAAAAAAACTGATATAGCAGAAGTAACTGTCGAAGGTATTCACCTGAAATGTGATGGTTGTTCCATGCCCCTATGCATCTGTCCATCCCTATGGCTGCCACCTTCAGGGCGGGGACTGAAATGCAGAACTTCTGCAGGGGGTCTGTCAAGTCGACATCTTCGTTGTCCACCATCTCCACCAAGGCAGTCTTAATTGGATAGTTGACCCGGTTGTTGACCTCAGGCCAGATCCTCTCCACCCTCAAGTTTAAAGGAAACGAAGGCCAATAAAGCAAATTACCATCATGACATTTTCTTATTCTTATATATTTCTCAATATTGCATGTTACTCATACTGTTGAAAAAAAAAGACACATAATTCAGCTTTACAATCGAACAGCATGTGCAAATAAGTATGAAATCACATTATTTGCTTACTATTACTTACATGTTTAGACTGGGATTGAATGAATGCTGCCCGGTTTCTGTTGAAGCGGAAACGCTCATTCTTCTCTTGCATGAAGAGACACAGGTAGAATTCTCTTCCATGATCCACCCGTACTGTATCCCAAATACCATCATACAAAACAGAGGCCCTGAAAAAATAGTATACATAAAAATTAAAATATTAGCATAGAGTATACGTGACACATGATTTCTATTAAAGATGTCTGGGTAAAGTTAGAATCAACTAGCTGAGTATTGTCAGATAAAGACTTTTCAAATGCTTTTGTTGTGGCATGCATCGGTACTATAAATTGTGCTCAAGGAACCAAATCAATTGAGCCTTTTATTAACTACTCTACTTATTTCAAATACAACTTGGGTGCCAGAAGCAGAAACATGGTCAAGGTAACAGTGGTCCTTTGCAGGTTTTGTCTATTACAACCAAATAATATAAAACACATCTGCAATATTCACCTGATGATATCTTCATAAATTGTGAGGTTATTTTTCCTTGGCATTGATGAATGGGCCACTATCTGACTGCTGTAGCCGTCCACTGCCACAACATGTGTCACACCAAACATGGCCAGCTTTTCATTCTGGTCCAGATGCAGTTTGTGTCCAAAGTAGGCAGCATGATATGGTATGCTGTTCTTGTTCCTAATGCGCTGCAAGTACATAATGGGAAAAAATAATTCAAACTGTGGGCTATCTGTGTACTAACAGTGCTCATAATATAAAATTGGATGAAAATGATGTTATTTGAAGTTTCATAAGTATGAATACCATGTAGTTACATTCTATTAACCTCGTGATTTAATTTGCATGAACACCTGTTGTCTCTCTCTGTGGTAAGGTTGACTGGCTCTCTTGAGAGCCAAACCAACTCTGGCTTCAGCAACATGCATGCCCTGTGGTGATAGGTAGCCTGTCATCATTCTCCTTCCATACGTAGGTCCTACCTGTGCCATAGACCAACCACATATAAGGATATGTGAAGTCTACACAAACCATATTTATTCAAATTGCTAAGGATTTCCGCAAAACGACAACGACCAATGATACTTACTTGTTGCACAGCGGTTGACACGGCATGATCCAAAGTGTCATAAGGAATGGTAGCGCTACGGGGGTTTATTCCGTTATCCGAGCAGTATTTACGGATATTAGCAGCGGATGAACCCCTCTGAACTCCGAGAGAAATCAAATGCTCAGAAATCACTGAATAAGAGTGTCCATCTTGTAGCATTCTCACGATAACATCGCCGAATTCATCTAGCGTAGACGTCATGCTTTATCGCGGCGCGCGCGTACTCTGTTTCAACCATCAGGGAGCGTCCCGTGATTGATGAACTTACTTAACTGCTTAAATCGAAAATGGAAAAACGGAAGTGAACCCATTTTCCATTTTCGACTTTAAGATTGTGAAATTCATGACAGGGAAACGAAAATGGGTTGTTTACCCATTTTCCATATGTGTTTGCCAAATACAAAAATAGAAAATGGGTTGTATACCCATTTTCTATTTATAAATGTGAAATTGAAAAACGAATTAACGGTATATACCTTGATTCTATTGAGTGATCTATTCTTATTACTTATTATTATTCTGATCGACCACAATTAGCAACAAATCACTTGTAGGAGTTGCCTATATGAGCTGTCGGCTCCTTTAGTGGGAGAGGCTAACCAATTACAGCGTTATCCCACTGCACCCTAAGTGGGAGAGGCTAACCAATTACAGCGCTATCCCACTGCACCTTAAGTGGGAGAGGCTAACCAATTACAGCGTTATCCCACTGCACCTTAAGTGGGAGAGGCTAACCAATTACAGCGTTATCCCACTGCACCTTAAGGGGGAGAGGCTAACCAATTACAGCGTTATCCCACTGCACCTTAAGTGGGAGAGGCTAACCAATTACAGCGTTATCCCACTGCACCTTTAGTGGGAGAGGCTAACCAATTACAGCGTTATCCCACTGCACCTTTAGTGGGAGAGGCTAACTAATTACACCGTTATCCCACTGCACCTTAAGTCGGAGAGGCTAACCAATTACAGCGTTATCCCACTGCACCTTAAGTGGGAGAGGCTAACCAATTACAGCGTTATCCCACTGCACCTTAAGTTGGAGAGGCTAACCAATTACAGCGTTATCCCACTGCACCTTAAGTGGGAGAGGCTAACCAACTACAGCGTTATCCCACTGCACCTTAAGTGGGAGAGGCTAACCAATTACAGCATTATCCCACTGCACCTTAAATGGGAGAGGCTAACCAATTACAGCGTTATCCCACTGCACATCTGCTTGTCACTGTTGCAGCGCAGCGTATATAGACAGAGCTCTCCGTTTCCATCAGTAACATGTTATATATAAAGCGAGGCTTTAACTAAAATGCGTATGGTTGATCAGGTTATTCTCCTTCAGATTGCTCTATTCCTCATCACAGAACTGGAATGCATGATTGTTGTAGACAGTGCACGCTAGCTACAGCCACGATATATCGCGTGATCGTACCAAAAGTCTCCAGAAAGATAAAGACTCGTTAATGACATGAAATGTGTCCTCAGGACGACACAAGACGGAAATAGCGATGGTCGGCATGAAACGTTCATCGTCAACGTTGCTTCTGCATTATGGTATATCATGCAATCAACGTGTGAATATTCTTCACAAGTGATTGCAAAATATTATTTAAATTGTTGCGGCTAGGAATCGCACGTCATACTTCAAATGAAGTAAATTTTTGGGGGCACTTGGTAGAGCTGCCCAAGCATCACAATCATCCTCATTCATCACCGTCGCGATACCATCTCGGTGTTGAAAGTGACTTAAAACCACGACATTAACAATACCAATGCCTTTGTAATGATGTGAATTATTTAAAACCATATCAAGACTGTTTATCTATTAAGTGAACACGTTGCGCAGCAATTTGGCATGACGCTACCGTCCCAATTCAAAGCGCAAAATCATTTGCTAGTGATGTTTCAATATGAGATACATGACATTATCGATAAATATATCAAACTGCCATATATCTTCTGCCGCTTTAATAATCATACATGAGACGTCTATAATGTTTCATAGCTTTCATCAGTTTGATTATTTACAGTGACATGTGCTCAAATTACCACCTAGACGAGCGATACAATACAATGATGATTGCATAGTACCTAAATCGAGTAAATATTTTTGTATTTTATAGCCAGTGCATATCTTATGTCAGTCAAGATATCATCCATGTTGATCATTGCCAATCTGATCTGGCATGTTTTGATTCTACCAACTAATGCACCTAAAACTTTAAAACGAAAGTGAAAGTGAAAGTGTAGGACAATCCTTGAACTACCTGAGGCAAATACATGTTTGCACTAATTCACACCAGCTTTATACAGACTGTTGATATATAAATATCAGGGTTATTCTTGCCCTTCAAGCAATTTAATAGAGTACAGCGCTTGTAAGTACGCCTTAAGCTCTCTCAGCTAACTGAGAGCCATTGTGGTTGGCAATGATAACTGTAGGCTAGGCAACACCATCAACCTACCGGCTGGATAACAGCATTGCATTTGTGTGTTATTTGAGTCCAATGTTTGGGCACGGGTGAAGTTTGCTGAACTTCTTGCCCTGTGATCTTTACATGAAGGTGGTTGTCTGGCGCTAATCGAGTAACAAAGTCGACGTTAGTACGAACTGATCGATCACAATTTCAATAATCGACTGACTGGTCAATTATCAATTCTACCAACGTCACTTTCTCGCTCCCACACTCATCTTATGACTAATGCATGTTTTCAAGGATTCTGGTACTGAAATGGCTGTAGTGTGACCTCATTGACCACCATGGCAAATTGTGAGATCCTTAACATAGCCGGTTCAATGCATGCAGTTTCCATTCGTTAAACGTACGTGCTGAAGCAAATGGAGTTTGTTTGTTAGCAATCATTAATCGAAAGTAATTCCAAATATAAACATATTAGCGTTTCCATTTGAATGCCTCATGTCATCATCGACACGGCATGTGAGATTAACATCGCATACAACAATTATTGTTTGAACAATAATGCCACTTTGACAGTGCAAATATTTCAGCCCACGAAGGATGATAAAAAATTAGTGCTAGCGCCATATCTTAGCGTTCCCTATCCGAGACCAGGAGAATATAAATTGCATGCATTTATTGCATGAGTTTGTAATAAACATGGTGTTGGCAAAATACCGTTCATTGCAGTGTTACATTTACATGCTTCTGTTACTGGAATGAATCATTGATTAGTCACAATCAATGATTCAAGGTGAAATGTGGGTCACTGACGCACCAATTGGAATGCAGCAGATTGCTGATTTGACTGCAATTGTACTTCGTTGTGATAATACTTCTTGAATTAAACTAAATGTTACTATTAAGTATCAATGATGATTGGTTCCGATATGATCACAGTATAATGATTGTGTGATTCTTCCAGCAGTGTATCCTTTCAAAATCCTAGAGTGGTACAATAATGACAATCACACTTTGCGCATAGGATTTGCAACACGCATCGATCAATGTATGATTTCCTGCATATTATGGTGATTCAAGGAATTAGCAATGGTTAGACTGGCGCAGCGACCGAAGCAATGCAATCCCATTTAATGCAACTATATTTACAGTGCAAATGGATTGTTACAAGTCAATACTACCGCTTACTATATTAATATGGGAAACAGCCCGACTAATTTTGTGGTCGAGATAGATGTAGCACCACAGAAGATGTTCTATATGATGCATTGGATGTGGTATATAACAATCAACGCCTTCAAACACTAACAATTCGTAGTACATTATTCTTCCCAGAAAAGATCAGAGCTATTGAGCCAGTTCATGTTTGATTTTACGCGAACATCGTTGATACTCTTTGAAATCCACATTAACTTTCAAATTGCTTTATCCCACATCGTACACTAAATATGGCTATGATACATGTATTTCGTAATCAGTGTCTTTTGCCGAGCTACAAAATGCATGAACTGCCCATAAGTTAATGTCAAGATACTCCCACCTTCGCATTACATTGAGATGACGTGACGTGGAATTAGGTAAGCACTGGAATGACGACAATTACCCTGGTCATAATGCTGTTTCGGCAATACGTTCCCTCTGACGCACAGTGAACTAATAAAATCCTATTCTTGCAAAAGCCATTCGCTTTGTAAGAATAATATTGCATGAGTTGATTTACTTATAATGTGTGAGTCAGTGTATGCATGCGGAATCTCCTATAAATAGCGCAGCAATAATCTTATTCTTGCCACATGTTACCGCGCTCATTACTACATATATGTGGCAGCACCTGATGACAGTTATGTTTGAAAGCCGCTCAAAATATTCAACGCAAAAAGTTAATGATTGCAAGCGACAAATATGCCCAGCATTATGGCTTCACCGAAGGATATTCGATTAAAACAATCAATCACAATATAACACAGCACAAAGCCAATGCCTATGCCATTAAGCTGTGTATCCGACCGGTATCAGGTGGTTTTTGCAGCATCATGATATTATCATTTTAGGCAGCTCTTAACTGCGAGTCGTGATACAGAAACATAAATGGTGATTTTGCATCGTGATGTGGTTTCAATAGAATGCAATGTTGATATGATATGAAGGACGAAATATATGATTACATTTCAAGGTGCACAAACTTGTCGTGCTTGTCGTCACAATATATTTTATATATCACTCGTTCAAACCGTTATGGGATCTCAAGCAGGTACAAACATGTCCGAACCGAATTAATTAACCAAGGTTATTCAAAATATATATATCGCTTGTCATACACTTTGCCATCATCCACAAATGCAACCCCTGTGGCAAGTAACGTGATTCCTCTTTCGCTAATCACAAACAAAAGCAAGACATGGCGTTGGAACCAGTCAGTAGCTCACATGGAGGAAATACAAAGCGTAAGTGGCCGGGCCGATTTTTTGCTGTACTAGAATCTGTATGAGGGTGCATATACATGAATCGCACGATTCGTTTATTACTATTGAACGTCATATGACGGCTATACACTATTACCATTGATATCCTGTGAAATGGCACTTCTCATATTTGTTGGCGTTCGGAAAAGCTTCCACATGTTGGTTCTTTGCATTGCAGGTGGTGTCAACTCACTGGTTATTACGATCAATTATATATAATAAGAATAATAACATTTAATACATTTTGTACAATGTGTGTATTCTAGCAAAGTTTGCGAGAAAGTGACATCATGCATTAATTCAATCAATATAACAGTTTATAATATTCGTCAGGTTTTATTAACTATCTCTATGCTATACAAGTCTCTCTTCAACTATTGATGTGCAGGGCAGGTGGAACCATTTTCAGCATTGACGCTTCCTGTTAGTTATCCATATATTGCCTTAGCGAGGATTTGCTGATCCATGCACTTAATCATGAAAACATTTTGGCACCCTTCCACCTAAAGCTGACTTCACTATTCACATAAGCCGATTTATGCGCTGAAAGTGGTAATCGAAAATTCATGGTCTCTCCGTATTTCTATAAACAGCTTAGAGTTGCCATGCATACGGAATATGTTAAAAATAATTAATTTATCCTCAAACATTAATTAGTCGTACGATTTACCATGACACTCAAGAATGGAGCGCGCACTAGATGCTTGTAGGCAAGTGCGCCACGTGCCCGAAAAAAGAAGGTGGGTTGCATCAGCAATCAAGTTTTGAGTGTTGGCGCTACAGTTTCGGGCTCGTCTAACGCTGCGTTTTCCCTCAGAGGACAATATTGCCGGCGTTACGTTTGCTTGAAAAACGTTCCAGTAACGTCGCTGAAGATTTCGCGTCAGTTGATTTGATCTCACCCTCAAGGTCTGCTTTATGATGCACGCACAGGCTATTTGACGTAATTGTATGCGTAACATTATTTTTGATAAAATAGATGGATTTCTTATCAAATAACTGATTGATGCGAATGCTTCAGGCAGGAGTGCCTGAGTTGTGGCTCTGAACTATCTGTACAGTTATAGCAAATGCCTATTAAGAGCTGCGGGTATGGATGTACCAATAAATTAATCCATCAACGGATTCAGTACAAACAGTCATCTCACGTATGCATACGTTGCTGAGACTTGTCACAAATATTCCATCGGAATAGTTCTGACCTCATTGATTGTCTAATACCCTTTCATTTTTACAAATTCATTGAGTTTCCAAATTCACCAAAGTCACTTTAGAATCTAGCGCCTATGCTGGATGGCCTCACTTGTAAACTGCAATTGAAGCAGTAGTAGGCAATTTGTAAGTGAACTACCGGTCGATTTGACGAAATGTATGAGAATATCAATTGAAGCAATAACAAATCATTCAGAATATTGTTGTAATGCGCAGTTGGTATCAGCCGAAATTACCTCATAAATATTCGGGAATAGCATGAATGGGTAGGAGGTCAACTACTTAACATTGCTTCGATTAAGCATTTGAAACAAATTTGCTATTTGCTATTCAGTAACGTTTGGTGATAGAAGAATAATGCCAGTACGACGTAGGCTAGGTGTACGTTAAGGCACGTATAACGTTTACCGGCGCACCAACACTAGTGTGTTATTTTCGACCGAAATAAAGTAAATAAGAAGAGATGAGAGTGACCTGATTTAGCAGCCGCCTTATAGAAGAACTGGAAAATAAGGGGGAAATCCATGTAGATGGAAACGAGCAAAAATGTAGAAAAGCAGAAAATATGAACGATGACCTCGGAGCATGTCACCATGAGCCGATTGACCGGACGAGACCCCTTTAACCTGGCCTCTAAGACAATTCACATAAGTCGACGTGCAGCCTGTTGGTCAGATATCTATTCAATGAGCCGTGATGACGCACTCGTTGTAGCACAATTTGGTTGGGTCCTTAGCTGATCGAATGCATCGCATCCCGTGTCATCTTTTGTCTCTTGTATGAGCTGAATGAATCTATTTGTGCCTTCTCCTCTTTTATGTGACTGTAATTATAATTTATTTAGCTCTTATCGTACCGACTCGTGTACTCACCTGTACCGCGACCTGAAGAGGAAGTACCTCTATGTACTTATTGAACAGATGTATATCCTGAAGTTTTGCCATTTGCATTATTTTAGAAAAACAATAAATCGCCTAGACACCTGCCGTTTCCTAGTCATGTCTTCTTCCGTGAGACGGCAAATCAGCTACCTTATGTAATATAGCACGAATCTATGCACGACAAGATGGCACTAAGAGGAAAATGGATTGCCTGACTGGGCAAAGTTCAAAGTAAATACAAAATGACGGTTTCACCAGAAGCAAGCATTTCATGACTATTTGCCCAAATTCAAATATAGCCATATTCCTCAGTCATTATTTTAATAGATTGTACTGAGGATTTTTGTTAGCTAGGCCATATTACCCAGGTACCACACGATAAACCGTACGATTCATAGAGATGCCAATTATCTCCTCCCACATGCCGCTCATTATTGCTGGCTTAGTCATACATCGTCAATGTAATATGTTCTATTCTGTAGCTCCACCGTGAGCAACATGACTGCTCCTGTAACCTACCTCTACCATTATAACGAGGCGAAATAGTACAAGTAGAACCAGTAAGTAATTCTCTGGTGTACTATTACGGCTTGTTGTATACATACAGTGACAATGGCATGCGCTGTTGTAAACAAGAAGCTTGCTTCTTTATCAATAAAGATTTCGATTCCGTTCGAGGGTGAGGCATCACGTGTGTTGAGCTTTTAAGTGCCGGTCGAATTAACCTGGTCAAAATAAAACCGACAGCCACCCGACTCTTACAATTTAATAAATCATTAACAAGGAATGTAGTGAGAATACGTAGCCCTAGTTTGTGGTACGATCCGTTGCTGAGGAATACAAAACAACACTATTAACGAGGATATTTCGCTGCATTTGTCTGCGAATAAAGCCTGTCTATCGTTATGACTAAGGCTTGCTGCGGCAATATAATTAACATGCATGAGATCGGAATCGTACTGACGCTGCCCTGAAAACGAGAACCAAAAAGCTCATGGTGGTTTGTGGCTTTGAAATAGCCATATCAAGCGGCAATTGTTTTGATTGACTGGGTGTTAAACAAATGTATTGAATTAGTGGTAGAGATTACTCTGTGCTTGGGAACCTTTCACTTCGTGGAAAAAAAACCCGTTATTGGAGGTTGAATATCGTATAGCAATACAATGAATATGGATAGACATGTCAATGTAGCAGCTGTAACAATGCACAAGAACTTTTACACAATATGAATATTTCGCGCAGTTCATACTATGTCTATGGCATTAGTTATGTTTGATAGTATGAAGCGTTCAGACTGTGTTTATTGTATTAATTCATTCGTGACCTAATTATAAAGCAATTCGAAAACAAATGCAAGATATTTAGTATTGTATACTACATTGCAATTGAAATGACGAACAAAATCGCATATCTGAATGCAGAAAGGGGTCAGTCAATATCGATCACGTCATATTTACATGGGCTCAAGTGCAATCATTACAGAAACCTTTATCACGTAGATCAATATATGAAATTATCATTAGCGATGATTTTCATTTTAGCTTTTAAGCCATAGATGTTTGAGTAGTATTGAATCTATGATCACTTATTTGAGAGATGGGGTCGTAAGTGTCTTAAGGCGTCTTGTTGCGGGACATATCAATTATTGATTGCTTTGTACGAATCTCTTATTTTGTGATCAATGTAATGCGGCTTGTATCATGTTTAAAAAATGCACCCCTCCCCTTGAGAAGACCCGTTCATTCAAAATGATTTGAATCATTGCAAGACATACATAGTTTACCTGGCATGTTAATTTTACAATAATCGGCCACAGCCGTTGATGAAAATGTTGCTGTTATTACTCTTACCTGGCCACGTACGCCGTGCAAGTCATGTTATGTAAGCAGTCATGTGCAATATCATTTCATCATTTGATGACAACTGACAAACCATGGAATAAATGCTGAATGACATTTACCACGACAATGTCACAGTTTATGGAGTGACTCATACCCATGATCATGATCAACCATAAAACATACCATGGTGAAACCCTCACTAGTTAACTCATCATCACATAAAGAACATGGTCTGGGAAGAAATGACAACGAACAAGGAAATAGTCCTTGCATCATACTTGTTCCAGCGTAACAGTGATAAAAGTAGATTGACCAAGTCTCGGATTATAAAGAAGAATATCCATAATCGTACTGGACCATTATTGATCACATTATGGTAGCTGACGTACAAACCCCGACCATACTGAATGCCGATCGATATAGTTGAATAATTGCCACACAAGTTCTCGTGTTGCCATTCGCCATAATGGGAAATAAACTATGGTCGCGTAAACCTTAGTGTTCTCTGACACTAATATGCCATACTAACCGATGATATATATATGCATTAATTCTACAGAAATCCGTTTTGTTAAGGAATTAGGACCATGGCTCATGGCAATCATAAAGGCCTACATGTATGACACAATGTATATACAATATGAAGTACCAGGTCACGTATCCGTTTCTCTGCAAATGCGTCCAATTCGCAACAGGTCAGACATTTCAACGTATGATGTTGTCCCAGTGAATACATTACAGTGACAATGCGCATCATATCGCAATCTGCCTTATAGGAAGCATACTGCGAAAAAAAATAGGAATATTCATTCGATATTGTTGCATTTGTTATTGCGGCCTATATAATAAGGCGTTTTATGACAAATGGGGAATATGCCACGCGTCACATGGCATATTTGGATGGGAGTGTGGATCACCGTTCTGTTATGAAAAGACCAAAATCTTGCCAAGTGAGCCGGATCTGTGCTGCACCTTTGATGCCATGAGATATTTTGTGATATAAAATATTGGTTCTAAAATCCAAGTGAAATAAAGTGCAATAATGACGAATAGTTGCAAAGAATATGTTCGGCTATGGTGAAGCAATGCTGCGGATCACTTTAGCGGCGATGGCGAAGTAATGCTGCACGTGTTATTGCTCCCTTCAGCATCTGTATCTGGCATGATCATGGTACTATAAAAAGATGTTCTCATGTCATCCAGCTCTTGAGCTGGAGACCATGTTATAGACTGCTTAGTGTCAATTAGAATTATGTTGTTTCTTTTTAAATTTGATACGATTACTTTATTTTAAAATATTTAAATGCTTCTGGGCATAAATTTTAATTTGCGTGAAGTTAAATAGCGTTATGATTTATCATGGAGCTGTTGTGCGCAGTGAACAAAAGACGCAGATAAATCAAGTTGTACATTGCGATAATCAAGTTAAATGGACGCCTCACAATGTCATGAAATCTCTCAATTAATGTATAGCATAAATTCGGAAAAAGTTGAATAATTCCTTGTTTTTATTGAAAATATTTCACTTTGTAACGTCTTGCTTTCAATTTAAGATATACAGAGTTTTTAAAAACACCTGGTGATTTAAGGATCATAGGATAGCGGGAATGAATGATAGAATGTTGCATTATCGAATGATTCGTGCTGGATGTTCTGAGCGGACGATGAAGCTTATTTTTTACGACTTGGTTAGGGCACAAATGGCTGCAGGGCCCAGACATTTATCTCATGTGCAACGTTTTACGCAGAGGAAATATTTTTTGTAACTTTTCGTTGACATTATATCGCAGAGTAGTAGTGCATCTGCAGGATTTTAGCATTACTGCTTCTGCAAATGTGCGTACTGATGGGAATGTCTCAGACAGTTTAGTAAGTGTAGTAGGTTTAGAACGAATGCCCCGACAAGCGACAGCAAGAACGAACTATAGTGAGTGCATATTAGAATGCACCTAGCGGCATCAAGCATGCGTCTGTTTAACAGCGTGTGTTAATTGTACTTGTGCTTGAGAAATTTCGTTGCAAACCTGATTTTGAGTACCAATTGGCACACACCGCTGTTACCATGGTGACACGGTGCTTTTAAGTCATAGGTTCAGAGTTTTATTATCTGATGCTGAGAGATCAGTGACGCCACATTTATATCTGGGAAAGGTGTGGATCTGTAAAACAGCATGTATTTAGTCTGCTGTCAGCGATAATGTAGTTGTTTTAAAACAAATAACCTTCCAAATGATTTGTCAGATACCAATGTGTAAACGCGGATTCATGCTGTTAAGTTAATGTGCTTGAAGACAATTGATAATATTGCTGCGTTATGCTTTAGAACTTGACACATGACACATGACTAACGCCATGCCAGCAAAGCGGTATCTTAATACCCTGTTAAAGTGACAGGTGCAAATAAATCGATCAGCTTATCGTTCAGCATTGGTAGGCATTCCTCTATATAAAATGTGGCATGTGATGCGCAAGCACTTGGCCACTTGGTTTAAGACTGCGGCAACTTGAGTTTAGTCTAGTCATAAGAGAGAGGTTGAACTATAGTCAGAACAGTCAATCATCCGTCATCATCTATCATTACAGTAATGTTTGTGTCGGAGGCTGATCTTAATGTGACACGGCTCCTACTAGCGCTGTGTATTTTCCGAATGCTGAACAGGCTATATAGTCTCTTGGAATGACTGTTCTTTCAGCATCTGTCTACTTACATAGTTGATTACCGAGATATAAGAATATGGCGTAACTGCAGACACTCATGGCGAAATTACCGTACCGGGTCATTCCGCACTGACATGTAGCGGGATTTCAAATTCATAGACGATGTGTTGCTGACATGAGCAGACTTGATCTTATTAGCAATGCAGCCCAATCACCCGGGAAACACGAGGATTAAATTAAATCAAGGACCCTTTCTCGCTTTTTCGTTAATGTCACTTAAAGTCACCTTGCCACTGTCCTTTGACGTTGAGAGCAATTTGATATATCATTCCGTTTGGGAGTAGAGAGCAGTAACTACGACATACATGCATCGCACAGCTTTCAAAGCAATTAAAATGCGACTTGGTTTTCTAAGTATTCGCACGCGCGGTGTTTTCGTAAGTAATAATTGTTTTTCAAATGCTTTTAATTTTAGACTCATCGTTGGCAAGGTGGCGCAAATTTTGATTCAATTTGTTGCGACAGCTTTCCAAGGCATAACACTAACGTATTTACAAATGAACACATGGGCTGATACAAGTCGCTTACATTTAGGCACATCGAGCAGTACTTCGCGATTTTTCTTCTACCACCTGAAATGCGTGGTAGACGTGTTGATGCAATCGATACATTTAAATTGTGCTACCTACATATGACAACCATTGCACCAGCGCAACCCCATTATCCTTTGAGCCGAAACATTCACTAGCCTTATTGCGCACGACGGGATTTATTTTCCCGTCATGTATATAAATTGGTAAATAATCACATTTAAATTCGTTATGCGCACCTTATGATGTCATATTTGGCCATACGGCGCAATTCCATCGGGTAATTTTTGCAATAAGGAATAAATGACCTTTATATTGAACAACTGTGTTTTTTCTATATTCAAGGGCTTATATAAATGGGAAATTGAGAGCCAAACCGACAGTACCCCGACCCCCCCCCCCTCCCTTCCACTGCATGACGTGACCCTATCCTATTCCCATCGATGCCGAAATGAAGTGGGGCTCTTCAACGTCAACAGCAGTTTTGCACCTAATGTATGGCAGCCAATTCTAGTTCTTGGCCTTGTAGCAAATTAATTATAGATTTGCTAGGAGGGTTCATTCCATGTGCTTCTGTGGTAATCACTTCCTCAATTATAATACACAGCCATCGTTCAGGGTAAAACAAAAACAAAACATGAGGTCAACAAACGCACGTTGGACCGTTGATCCAACGTCTCGGAGTCGGTGTTTATTAAAGACATTTGATTTGTCACGGCGACCGTGACTCCGAATTGATCAGAGAAATGCACTGGTTTTAAGAGACGCTTTGACAACGCAACAAGCGGCGCGTCACATGTGTCGTCTTCGCATATTTGCTCACTAAAGGAAGCACTCTTAGCGGAGCTATCAACTCTTTGGTAGCATTTGAAGGCAGTGATATACACAGCTGAAGATGTTTGAAGTGTTCAGCATAGTCCAAATCAAAATAGACTTGTGTAGCACTTTTGGAAGGTTGGAGATGTTCATATATTGCCTGTAATGGTAAAAGTGACGGTATTTTGTTCATTAATGCATGGGACGCAATTGTTACATTTATATATTAGGTATGACATTGCATCGCTTCCTAGCAGCGTAGTGTTTATCGTCTTAGAATCAACACAGATTTTGCACCATATTGCAATCGTTGTGGCAATCGCTAATATGATGGTTCCAAGTAGAAATGGAAAATGTGGCAGTTTCGCTGCATAACTAGACTGTACGACGACACGAAACAGCCCAAGCACCGTTTGCACAACTTAGACCAGCAGTTTATTTGTGTTCATGATTGTTTGTACAGTGACAATGCGTTTCAAACCCATTCCAGTCACATGTAAATTTCCGGTTACACAATACTATTTTATCAAGGCTGAAAAAAGTGCCGATCGCATCCAAAAAAACGTTTAGGAACAAACACCAAAGAAGGACGTAGTGTTGTGGTGTGCTCGTATCTCTCAACATCAATTGAGAAAATATATTATGTGCCATGCATGCACACTTTTACAGACTGTTTCGTTTCCACACTCTGCACTTGCATACAATAACCACATTCCATTTCACAAAGCGGTCGTCAGTAATTGGTATATGAAATATTGCCAACACGAGTCACAGCGTTAAAAATGATCAATATCTGGATTGTACACACGGAGACGGTTGATCTCTTAACTTAAAATAAATTAGTTCCAATTAGCCTTACACATAATTGAGCGCTAATGATGTATAACATAATTGTAATGATTCGAGAATTACCATGGGGACACAGCACGCAGTCTTCCTCTAGCTTGCTTGAAACACACATCACAACATGAATGTGTTGGAGTTGTTTTTGCTGGTTATAATGCCTGCAACTTACACAAATACCGTCACAGTAAGACCCGTTCCACACAAAAGCTGATTTCCAACAACACGCTACGGTGTAATACTCGTCTGTCTGAAATGATGGCACGTATCACGTTAAAAACTTGCTTATTGAAATGTACTCTACGGAAACCCATTATAAATACTCAGGTTATGATTATATACTCAAGCCCATTATTAGCAAAAGAGGAACTGTGATAGCAACAGGATTAGGTGACGCACGATGCGGACGTGCATTCCATGCAATAAGGCTTGAAAGGGATTCATGATATGAAAGGTATGTGATTGTGTCATAGCGAGAAAGCACCCCTGCCTTAACACATGACAGTATGGAAATAGGCTGTAACAAGCGTTTTGTAGTTGCTATATTCGACACTATATGATATGAGAAATAGTGGATTTGTGTTTAAATATGGCTAACCATATTCAGTAAATGTGCGTCATTCACCTTTCTGACGCTAGTTTGGAGGATAGTGTTAGTTAATAATTTTTAAGCAGAGCCACACGTCATTTATCTTTCATAGAACCATTGATAACAAAGCTAACTGAGCTACCTCTACAGTGATGAGGTTTATAAATGCATGTGCTCCAAGTGTCCTGTATAGGAAATACGCCAAACACAGTTCCATCGGAGCAAACTTCCGTATTCGTCTTTACAATAGACTTCTTTACACAAATTACGTTTGATAATAACTGGACCGAAATCACAGAGAAAGTGGCAAGGGTATCTTACCTCTGGCATTCAAGGGGCTAAATATTTGTTTGCGTTAAAAAAATCGGTCCGTTTTTCTTAGATTGATGTAGGGCTGTATAATTTAGGTAGTAAGTGGTAGCATGATGCCAACAGCACCCTAACAGCGCATCGATCGGGTTTTATTTATATATCACGTCGATGTAATAATGCGGCTAATGTGCATCGAATGAAAATAATAATTGCCGCCGAGCAACGGATAATACTCAACAGATCCCGTCTTCTACATCATAGATGTTTGAATCCGAACCGGACCTATAAATAGGAACCCAATTTTGCCCCACATCCACAGGCCCCAACCACAAAATATATTACATACATTAAGCTAGAAGCGCATCAGAATCGCTACTGCTTGCGGTGAGCAATACATTGCTGCCATGCATGCAAATTGAATGCTGTTTACTATCATATTATCTTAGTTAGCAATATAAAGTCATGTATAACCCGGCTACCTACAATAGTCATTAAAAGTCACAACGTTTGCATATAGAAATCAGATAGCTGCGTTGACGGCTCGAGTGTGTCTCTTGCTGATGAAGCAAAACTGCAGAGCCAAACGTTCAAACGAAATAATGAAGCAGCGCAGTTAGAGATCCAGCCATGAGATGGTGTTAGGTCGCTTGAGATACGATATTCTGTACCAAGTGTATCAATATCTAGCTCATGCATCATCCCTGAAAAAATCGAATCCAGTTTCTCTGCGCGCTGTCTTTTAGATGTTGGCTGTTAACTATATGCTGCATCTCTTTGTAAAAACACGCACATTTTATTGAACGAACCTGGTATATATCATTGCAATCTGGATGCGGGTCATCTTAACGTATCCATCGGTTACCATAGACAGTATGCTAGCTAAGGGGCATACTGTCAGTACGCCTTTAATCTATTAAGACTTACGGTTAGATCAGTTACCTAGATGTATGAAAGTAATGAGGTAACGATGGATCAGGTAACCGAAACTGAATGTTGCACATCATACACGTAACGTGTCACCAGCAAAGACAACAACGTGCTCCTGATAAAACTGCCGTTACACTTACATCGGACTTATTTTAAATAGCTAAGTGTTTCTTTGATGACGTCAATGCAAGCTTAATGGAGGCATTGATTGGTAATGTAAACGGTACAGCTGGCGTTTCCGAGATGATTTCATCGTCTTGTTGCTTTGACTCTGATGCGAGTAAGTATTAAACAAAACGTTTGCCTTCTTCGGGTGGGCTTTCAGTCATGCATATCCGTTAAAGTTATACGTTTTCTGGCAACGGACCATTACCAAAAAAGCTTATTCCCACCATACTATCACAATCACAAACATGCAATTCGAAACGCCAATTGAACTTCAAGATGCGTGTATAGTAATACTGATAACAAAGAATGAATGACACCAGCGGGTTTTATGGTGCATAACTGGGTTGTTTTGGCTTCACGCAAGGTAAAACAAATGTAGCGGTTGGTGGGAGTGCGTAGGTAGAGGGTATTTTAGATTGAATGAAAGTTTTTACCTTATCTTAATGTAATAGTGGATTTTCATTCCATGCATTTGATGTTCATAGAGGAACATCGCTACATAAGTTTTATCTATATCTCGTCACAAATATGAACGGATGTAATTTATGTATAATTGATAACAAATATAGTGTACATTATCGTCGCAATATTGAACACACAATTTACGTGGATCAACATATGATAAAATGGAGAGTAACTTAAATCACTGCTGCAAAAGAACAAGGTATTATAAACAAAACCGGTCCTTGGTAAACCTTACAATTCTTCTTGTACGCCAAATGTAAGTATAAGTGCTGCAAACGTACCCGGGAGTAAATTGCCGTATATAGGTGTGGCCGTAGTTGAGTACTAGCACGCCTGATTCACACCTTTGATATTAGGTAGAATAAGATATATTAAGATCCATTAGGAACATCTGCGGCATGAAAAAGCAGTTGTGCTCCATATTTCCGTTTTTATAAGATATTCACGCTTCGTTCAACAGTGACAGAAATGTATGCGTGTGCATTGAATGTATATGTGTATAATACTCAATTTGTCACGCACGTATGGATTTACACTACAGATTAAAACCTAAGGAAGGCTATACGAGGGTATACGCAAACACAACAAAGCCAATGTTTATCATAAAGGGAAATAAAATGTTAAAGGGTGTGTTACGCAGCACCACGTGTTACAACTGGTGTTTAGACTAGAATTTCTAATGAGTCGTTAAAAATACAGTTTCCTTATCAGCAGCGATTTTCACATGCACTGACCATGTAATAAGTCCATTGTTATTACTTATATTTTCGCCTCGATTACAACTTAGTTCGTCCGTTCACAAGACGTCGCGCAGTTACGACAAAGACTGTCGCTGTTAATGTATTTGTTGTTCTATTCGCATCTGTTGCATGTGATCTTCGCGGTGTATGCTTTCATCATTGTATACATAAATAAGATGAACAACCAATACTCCTGATACATTACTTAAATCAATGATTTGCACCAACTTCCTTTTAGTTCATAAATTGTTGGTCAAAGTCTTCTCAGATAACCGATGCAGATGTACAATGTACCAATTTACCGGAAGAATCATCCAGCGTAGCTACGAGGGGAGCATCCTTTCAGAGGCGGCAAAGTGTGTCATCCCCTTTCTCGTTGCTGGTATATCATACTCAGTCGCCAGGAGGTTGCATAGCTTCACCATGCAGTATGACAGAACGTTCAGGAACAGAAATAAAATCAAATACCTTTCCAATTTGGGCTGTTCGCTCGCCTAGTAGCATTTTCGATTGGTTTGATGGATAGCACTTCTTAATTTCTGACTCATAGTCAATCCTGAATTGTTATATTTAATAGCAGTGTCGCGAGTCGTTGAAATGGAATATTGCAAGCGAACCCAGCTGACAGCTGCATGCTTTGATATGCTAGCCATAGTTAATACTCGGCCTATTTCTCGAAAAATGTTTAGGAAAAAAACCTTAATTTTCACATTTTTAAATGAGTCGTGTTTTCTCTGAGGAAAACGATTTGCCTACTTGTCGTCCTGAGAAAGATGCAATGCCTATCTCTCTAAGTACAAACATCACAGCCAAACGACATTCTGTTGCCATTGCCAACTCATTTCCATAAACATTCAAGTAACGTTTACTTAATCCCAGCCGTTGATGCTACATAATACAAAATATAAGCGCAGAAGAGTTTTGATCATCTCAATTGACCCTTTGCTTATTCTTTCCAAGCCATCAAACCAAACTGCAGAACGCCTGTATGCCACTAAAGTTAATGTTCGCTAAACTGCATCATACAGCCACTTCTCGGCCTCATGCCTCCAGTCGCTGGGTTAGCAGCGTGAGCTGTGTACCACGCCGACCGCAATGCGCAGGCGTGAATCTGTTATAAATCAAGATGCATGATATATTTACCATTGCTTTTATCCATGTCTATACAACCTCACCGTAAACAAATCATGGATTAGAATTGCATTTTATTATACAGGTAGTCCCTTTCCTTAGATGTTGCATTAATTTCACCAGAAAAGTCAACACATCCTGTCTGCAGTTATATATCGGGTTCTCCCTGTAAAAGCCAACATATCATTCACTGTGAAGCTCAGTATAATAACCTTATTCTGTCAATACCAGCGCGGAGCGCCTGTTCCAATTTCCGGTTGAATAATTGGATTAGTTTAGTCTAGGATGATGCATTACTGCTGGAGGTAGACACACATCAGGTGATTGGTGGTGACATGCCGCCAGTAGAAAGGTGACACCTACTGGGTGATTAATATCGTTCCTGGAGGAGCAAACTATCAGCACATGCTTATATCATTAACCGGCATCTGTAAATAGAGGCTTGTCGAAGATATTCAATAAACCATTACTAAAACATTTAAATTTGTGAACGTGTAAAGCAACGAGAATCAGTCGCAGTCAGTTTATTGCCTTGGTGGTACAGTACAGAAATATTCAGCTGTCAATCATGCACGGCACGTCCGTCAGCAGAGCGCCCTTGTCTTGATATTCACGCATTTGCCCTGACACTTAAGATGTCTTACAATAGTTTAACACTCATTCTGATAATGTTTGGCAGATATAAATTAGGGACTTCAGAATAGAATACCCCATTCTTATATATTCATTGTAAAAAAAGCGGCGTTGCAAATATACGATTGATGTGTACAGAATCAGCAAGGTTAATGCATCAATTTATTACTTGAGATTGTCAATTTCAGCCGCATAACGTCGTTTACATTACTAGCTGATCTTGAAAATATCCGAGCTATGCTGCAATCAGTAAATAGCTCATGCGCTTGGTTGATCCTATTTGATGTCAATTTAATGACCGCTTTGGCATAGTTACCGACATCAGTATTACTCAGTTGATTAGAAAGGGTTCGGCCACTTTCAACTCCTAAATTTTATACGCGCTTCAGGCCATCACTCTCAATTACAGCACCCTAATCGAAAAACGCTTCGGGCTAATAGTAATGCATCATGATGCTGCCTGACTAACAAGACGGAAACAAACGCACTTTCAGGATTTAATGGTCCTGATGTAATTACAGTTGCCTGACGTGCTTTACTGCTGTCTGAAGACGTCAATGCAATCTGAGATGTTGGCGAGTATTCTGTCCCTACAATCGTCGTTCTTGGCAATGCATTCTGTAGAGGCAATGACACCATGAGAATAATTTGGTGATAATCATTTCTTGTCATTAATTAAAATCACAGTTGCAGTAAATATATTCTGCTCTTAAATAATAATATTGACCTGCCAAATCAGAACAAGTATAACACAGGATACTCAAAATGCAATTCACAGAACAGAAGCGTCAGCATTCATATCAAAGTCCAAGCGCGACGCAGTGGCGTTTCGCAGCCTAATATAAGCAGCTGCGTTGCCCAGGACATTAATTAATCACCCAGGACATTAATTAATCTCAACTGAGAACAAAATGGGTTTCACCAGATTGCATGCCTGCATTTGTTTTTGCACAAAAGAGCATGGTGCAATAGATTCCGCTCAAGTGCTCTGCACGTTGGACCTCAGCATCACAAGCGTTATTCTAACTAGTGCACGGGGGTGTCACCCATGAGGGTACATAAAAGGGTTAACCTACACGCGCTCAGTGCGTGAGGTAATTACCTACAGAGCTGCAAAGTCGGCCGTATTTGTTTGATTGTGAAACGCGTCAGTTCTCCAGTTAGCGGCAGCACATGGCACCGTTCA
The DNA here is from genome assembly GCA_034190875.2 of Urechis unicinctus. Lineage (NCBI taxonomy): Eukaryota > Metazoa > Annelida > Polychaeta > Xenopneusta > Urechidae > Urechis > Urechis unicinctus. Next base: position 1,588,752 of record CM067350.1, read on the forward strand.
GGAAATTGCTATCACAGAGAGCGGCCTGTATCGCGAGTCTCATCTGGCGCCAACAGGGTTTGATTGCACTTGAATGGGTCTATGCGGCCGATGGTTTGCACGACTCATTGTCTGTCGAGAGAAAGTTATTGCAGAGAAAAACTCATGGATCTCTGATGATGACTAGAGAAGTATGTTTTTTCATGTCCTTTACTTGAACACTCTTAACCGTTAAAGGGAAACAGGTAGAAACCATCTGCTCTGACAGGTAACTTTCTTTTTGTAAACCAAAGCATAGTAATAATGTAGTGTTTGGTTTTGGCAATTAGTCCCGGTGTCAGAGAATTGTTCAGATGTCGCACTTCAAAGCCTAAAATAATCATAATTCTCGGTTTTTGCTCAAAATGTATAATTCAGCGTGGTCAGTATGTAACTAGCAAGCGGCGCATGTACATGTAGGTATGGGCCGTCGACAAACGTTGATGGTAGGCATATCTGTGTTGTTCATCAGCGGAATCACCTACCTAATAATTACACAATGCAATACCCAAGCTGGTAAAATTATGTTTCGGTGGTTGATTTTACCCCTCACCTCCTGCAGACCATAGAATTACTATCTAGGGATGTCCGATGGCTCCAGCAATACACAGTGTTATGGGTTGAGTGGTCTAGTCCAACAATATGCGTATGCTTGTAAAAACCAGTTAAAGCACACAGCTATAGATGTGCTGGTCATTTACGTTATGCGGCACTATAGATGTGCTGGTCATTTACGTTATGCGGCACTATAGATGTGCTGGTCATTTCCGTATTGCGGCACTATAGATGTGCTGGTCATTTACGTTATGCGGCACTATAGATGTGCTGGTCATTTACGTTATGCGGCACTATAGATGTGCTGGTCATTTACGTTATGCGGCACTATAGATGAGCTGGTCATTTACGTTATGCGGCACTATAGATGAGCTGGTCATTTACGTTATGCGGCACTATAGATGAGCTGGTCATTTACGTTATGCGGCACGTTAATTTCTCCATGCTCGTTTGGGTACATCATTTGATTAAATGTCAGGGAATCAGGTCTCCTGAAGTTTGCGGCACGCATATTAATGAAAACGCCAAATATAGGTCAGTTGTAGGTAACGAAATAACAATCACTAAAGTTACTGCATTTTTGAAGTCCATCATAATGATTTTATGACTTGCTACAAGCTGAAGATTCTCATGTTCCCTATCAAAGTCATAGCACATTCAGGTGGACTCACCCACCTGGCAATCGTTTGTAAACAATTAATGAAATCACTGTCTTTTTATCAATGTTCAGAAAGCACAGACACGCGTGAATATGTCGATGCATTCAGTCGACCCCACAGCTAGCAGTTTCGCACTACCTTATGGTTGACGCATGTGGTCGTTTTTAAAAATGAAACGCTCTGAATGGTCACTCCTCTCGTACGAGTACAGTGAGTCAATGGCTACATATTGACGCAATCTTGGCTTTTCTTCCTGCTAAGTCGTCATTGTCTAATATGAAATATAAAGGACCGTAATATCCTGCAATAAGCAACCATAAAAGCCCGTCCATCTTGCGGTTTACCATTGTTGGTATTTCCCACTAACCCTTTAAGCACAGTGACTAAGGCATTGCACTAAGACTCACCGAATACCTATATGGCGTGGTTTTCTTCGGATTCAAGGTATCGCACAAAGTCAGGCGCCTTAGTCATCTAGCAGGGCTTATCATGAAAGAATATCAACGGAAACGTATGCTTCACCGGCATTTCTCTTGCTAGCATTTGTGAACAACTGTTAGGTCACAGTCAAAGTCTGATAAAAGATATACATCTTTTCATATTTGGTTGCGCATGTATAACGGTTGCATGCTGTCTGGCGCAGCATAATTCATGATTGTATGATTTTCCTAGTAACTACACAGCACCTCATTTCTGACACCGCGGCTGTCATCCTCACATGTGTCAATGGTAAACGGTGACAAATAACATGAAAGAGATCGTTGGTGTCATACCTCGTCATATAATCGATGGCGGTCATCCCCACGGAGACATAGTTTGAAAATGCGCGTTATTCGACAGAAAAATACCTCGTTTCCTGACAGCCAAAAAGGGCAAAAGTGTTTCAATTAACAGGTAGGAGTGATTTATTCAATCTTAAGAGTGCTTTTACACGGCTTGTTGTAATGGCCTCATTTCGACAATTATTCAAACAGCAACTCCTGGACCATTATGGTAGCATCAGTAATCTACAAATCTTTCATCTTGCTCATTCATTTCGGTAATTGACCGTAAAAGCTATCATTTTATCGTGTATTAATTGCCTGCTTTTCTGGTTGCATTTGGATCTTTCGCAGTCATTGCATGTTACCTACATGGTGCATTGAATGTAGAGCTCGGTTTGCCTCTAGGTCGCGGTTCGCGAATGCTCTTATGCATAAAAAAGCTAACATGATTTCTTTCTGCATTGAATATAATGGCTCTTGTACCGAGATTATTGCGCATAACTGTTCACGACGCGACACTGCTTTTCTTTGCCCCCTTCAAGGCAGGAACCTTTGTCAGAAGCAGCTATCTTTGTTGCCAGACCACGCGAACATGTGCAATCTGGAATACAGGTTAAATTGGCCTACAATGTTTTACCAGCTGATCGTACTGTTGTTCTATTTACCTGACAAAACTTTGTGTCTACTCAGGTAATGCAATTGTGATGAGAATTAATACGATATTGGTGGAAACCACTCGTTTGAATAACTTGCCAAGTATCAGAAATACTGAATAATTAAATACTATGTCTGAGTGCTTCCTTATAAATACAAAAGCATATTGGCATTGTAATGGAATATTGCGCTAAGTATCGGTCATACAAATGTTAGAAAACTGGACGGATGTAAGGGTTTTGCTGAAATTACTTATTGTATGATTAAAATACATTACAGAGGCCATTAGTTGATATCAATCGAATTGTAAACCATTTTCAGTATCTTTACTTCTTATTATGATAAATGTTTTAATGAAAGATAACGCCAGTGCAGCTGCTCATGGAGTGTTTCTTTTGTCTAGATTGCAATCGTACCAGCCTTTGATAACGAGTCAGCTAAGTATGTTTTTGGTTTGATCACGTTTGCACATACCTACGGTTGAACGGCAAATATATTGCACTTCGACTTCTGTTCGTGACATATGTGCCCACGCGGTAGGCCGTTCTAAATGCTGTATAGTATAGTATGTGGATCGTCTCAGCCAGTGATGAGTCATTTATATCCATGAATATAACATTTAGCGCTATCAAATATCATCTACCACTCGGTAGTATTAAATAAGACCAACATAACCATTTTCCGCGATCTGTACTGTTGTGGCAAACGGCATGGGTCATGCAGTGATCACAAAGCTGTTGCACAAGTGTTACATGACGTGCTGAAAGTCAAACCTGACACCGTATAAAATAAATTGTCCCATTGTTGTATTCACGTATCGTAACTTAATTACGTTGGACAATATGATATACATATAAGCATATATATATATATATATATATATAGATATATATATATATATATATATAGATATATATATATAGATATATATAGAGATATATATATATATATATATATATAGAGATATGATATATAGATAGAGATATATATAGATAGATATATATAGATATATATATATATATATATATATATATATATATAATATATATATATATATATACTTATATATATAATATATATATATAAAAAATATATATATATATATTCTAAATATATATATATATACATATATATATATTCACATATGTAAATGTAATTAATATATATATATATATATATATTATCTATATATATAAATATATGTGTATATATACATATACGTGTTTATATATTGAGTCAATGTTTACCCCTAATATGTACACACTTGACACAGACGAGTCGCTGAGATCAGGAGACAAAATATCGCATCCGCTCAGTCACTGATTCAATATCTTATTTTATTGTTTTGCACCATGCCTAACCAGATGTGCGCACTCAAGAATAGCATAGTAACAGGGTACGTGCCCGAATGTTTGCTTATGTTACTTGTGTATCTTTTTCTTTTCTTCAATCTGTTATATGAACAGGTGATACTTCGACAACACCCCAAGCAACAGTGGTGCAACCCTGATACTGCCATTCGAAATGTGCTCATATTGATTACGAATGAGAACCCAACAAAGGTAAAACTTAACAATCGGCACATTGAGTAATGACCACACAGCGGTTAATCGTATAAGCATAACAGAATACAACGTTTTTCTGCTAGATTTATCATCGAAATCCATTACACATGGTGTTATGATTTGCATTGCAGTGTCCAATTAAGAAACAACATCTTTTAAAATACACAATATAATTATTATAGTTTTTGGAGGCCATAATATCATTAGACCCTAGTGCAAGTCACATTTATACATGCTACATTACGTAATGATTGTTTGCATGTGATCTTAGGCCATGTTATGATAAGGGACAGTGGTTCATGTCGATGGAATTCAAAGGAATCAATATTGTATCACGCACAACTGGGATAAAAGGTTCATTCAAGATATGTATCCATCGAGTCAGTTTGTTAGCTGTAATGTAAGCTGTGTGTGACTTAACTGGCTGGTTTCCCGCATTGCCACTCAACGTATGTTAAGAGTATTGGCCTATAATTGGCTTGCTGTGTTTTAGGTAGATTATGCTAACCATAATCCGATTTTGGCATGCGCGCGAGTATATGAATGTTCCTTTGGGCCTTTTCAATGTCGTTGTCGAGGTATATATTTTAAACATTAAGCCATTACATAAGGTAACTTCAAGTTGCAAAGCATTAACACGGAACTAAGGATTTAATACTGCCTGTAGTGCTTCATTAGTTTTAACAATGAAAAGCCACGCTTCTCCGGAATAAATCGCAAATCCCATATTACATGAATAGCATTTGCAGCTGGAACATCACTTCTTCTTGGAAATGCATAAACTCCAAACCTCCATGCAAATCCGAAGGGAGGGGCGTCACCTTTCAACATTCACCGTATCTGTGAGCAATTGCATTAGTCGGTAAGCAACCATGTTCGTTCGACACTGAGGGAAATACATGGTTGATGCCACAGTCCGTCGGGTGATTTGGCGATTATTTGGCTTACGAAGCTACCTATTCTAAAACAGGACGGTAGCAGTCAATTGTTAGGTTCATACTCTAACTGCCTCAAAATGTATAATTAACATGGCAAGGGGACGAACGCAGCATACGCATCCGTATTAATGGAAGTCGCGCGATTGCTGTTGTAACACTGTCATTGAGTAAACGAACTGGGAACACAATTAGCTGTGTCCTCTTTGTAGTAGCACATATTAATAACCAACTAGGACCACTTCTAGCTGAACAGTTATTCCCCCAATTCAATGTTATGGCTGTAGCTGTAAATTGAATGAATATGTCATGGTCTTCTTGCCAACACATGCAGTACATTGGCTAGCATGCCACGTGCCAGTGAGGGATTAGCCCCACTCGAAATCATATCGCAGAAGTTGTGGTGTGCTCGACAGTAATAGGCTTATTCTGTACAGGTTTTATACAATCTCTTGAGGGAAATGTGGAAAACGTTGCTTAGGTCTTTGACAATGATGGTAGAGTTTTCATACGCCGATTAACTCCAGTGATGGTACTCATGTATTAAGCGCATGTGAGTCATGTAAACATAATAAATCTTCAGTCAGCTTTTTATGTGGAATACTCTCTACTTTGCCTATGTCGTGAGACATTCTCACTTGAGGCAGTCGAGTATGCCTAGACAATGTATCGCGTTGAAACGTATGTAGAATTTATAGCCATTTATAACCGAGTTTAAAGTAAACAGCTTTGCCTAGTGCCAACTAATGTACAATATGTTGTTGTAATCGTTTATAGTTCAAACTGCATGCTTTGGGCGACATACATCAAAATAGCAGCAGCCGTGACAACACACCTCTCGCTTTATCGTTCATCATGTAAATATCCCAAAAAGTTTAAGCTGATACTTTTGTCGCGGCTGCAAGTAAGCTTGATCATACCTTATGGGTATGTAATTTTCCCAAACACAATAACCTTTATTTCTTATGTATCTATTCTCGTCATTGCGCAGTTGCTAAGCTGCCACCAATAATTACCAATGTATGCCAACTTTGTTAACTTTGTGCAACAGGGGGGGGGGGGGGGGGGGTTAAATTCTTTGCTACCAATTACCCAGGCGCTGAACTATATGCTTACATATTAAATAGACCCTTATTGATAAACTGCGTTATCTAACATTAAATAGTTCTTTTCCCATCTCGGAATGAATATTCTTAGCTGCGAAATATTCAATTCAAAGCCGACACTGCGCTCCTTGGAAAGTGCACAACGGGGCTTTGCAGCCCAATCACATTCATGGCAACACACACACACACACACACACACACACACACACACACACACACACACACACACACACACACACACACACACACACACACACACACACACACACACACACACACACACACACACACACACACACACACACACACACACACACTCAGACATCTACATATATACAGACCTCATGGAATTCTAGATCTTAGAATCACAGCAACAAAGGAAACGGGATTCAATGTATACGTACTGTGATAAAATGATGGCATGTGTTAATGTACCGGCTTTGGTACACCGCTGCATTCATGAATTAATAGCATTATTGAAGTGTTAGGTTCAAATTGGCTCTCGCAATCATTGTAGCTTAAATATCTCACGTTGCAGCATCATTAATATGATAATTATATTTATCTTATAAAAATTAACTGAGACCAAATGCAGTATTATTATTAAGGCAATAATGTCTTTCGGATTGATAAAGAGACAACCGAGAGTAGGCCACTAACAGCCTGGATATGTCTCAGTTGTAATTTCCTTACAGCAATCTTGCAGTGAATTTCCCCAGCCACTAGCACGTAGTATTGTATTTACTTCGTCGGTGTAATAGGTATCCCTTAGCATTTTTTCATACGCTCACTCCTGGTATTTCTTCATACATCTCGGGAAACCTGCATATTTTTCTCACATAAGGAGATTTTACGGTACTAGAAGATATTTGCTATTTATTCCATTGGCGATTAAAGATCGTGTCAAGCATCAGCAATACATTAAAGTGGATTGGTCCAGAGCAAGGTTCAATTTCTACTCCAAAATTAAGATTTAAATACAGAGAAATTATGTTATTTGTTTGCAATTATGGCTTGAATAAATATGTCTCTTCCATTCTTACATCCCGCTGTACATACCCGGGGTATTCTTAAAGCACAATGTGTGATTAATGCAATGTTGTTGCGCTGTATGTTTTACTTATTTTCATTCCTAGTGAAGACCGGTATAATAACAGGTCACAGATACAATAAACGCCTTTAGTTTAGTACCAGACATTTTCACTTTTGATTTATGGAGATGATATTTAGTCTAGCATTAAACCTAAACCTTTACATATCCTGAGCCCGTCATCTAGTATATTTCCCTCTCACTTTGAAATTGGTAATCAGAAGCTGATGTGAACACATCAGGTTCTTTCATTCTTAAAAGTATGTCAATACGATGATAGTACCAGTGCTAGATTACATCGTTCACTTTTTTTTACCCTAATTGAATTGCTCATGTATCTTATATTGTCAGACGTCGTGTGCGAAGTCATTATACAGAGAATTCCCTGTAGTGTCACAGTGGTTTCTTATACTGAAAGTGTTTTGGAGGTTTTGTGAAGAAATGCTAATACATCAATGAATTGCAATCACAATTCATTGTATTCAATCAGCAATGAAACTCCTTCAAACTAAACTCTGATTTTCCTTCGACATGATACTCTAAGATGAAACTTTAGAACCATCACTATGCAACGAAAAGAGATAGAAACCGACTGTCAGGTGGGTAATATGCTATCAATATCAAGCTGCAAACTTGAATTGTGCTCATATTCCGTCAAACACAAAAGTAGACAACGAACCATGCAGATATTTTAATTGTTAATATGTCGAGGAACTGTTCTGCAGTACTAAAATATATTATCTTCATTAAACTATGTTATCTTCAGACAGACAGAATTCGATGATTAATCCTAATACGTTCTCTGTATATAGAAAATAATACGCAACGACAATTACTCGTAGACTAGTAGCAACACACTCATCGTGAAGTAATGTATTCTCATTTTGCAGGAAAATATTCCTCTCAGATAGAGCATTGTAGCCTCAATCCTGTGTATTAATAGTCATCCAACCACCGATGTCAGTATGGTACATATACTTTTGGCATGAATATGTAATCAAATCTACTCAGACAAAGTATACCTACATATGAAACTAATTAGAGACAATGCTTTAGAACTTCATCGTTTAGTTTTACATCAGTCATAGCCCAAAACAAAAGAAATAACAAAGCCTGCCAAATGCGTAAGTGATACCAAAACTGAAAAAAGCTTGAAATTAACATTTGATACCCAGTCAGTGATATTAACGGTTATGTAATGCTGCTTATAACGTGCCATGCACATAAATGTCGCCTTCTACAGCAGCAACAGATATTGGTAAATGCTGCAATAAAGGTAACCGGTCACCTGGAGCGGCATTAATCTCAGCTGGCGTCGGTCACTCGTCGTTAAAGAATATAGCATCCGCTATATGATGTTATTTTTATCATGGTCGTTTTTTATCGCAAAAATTAATTTTGCATATAAGTAACCAACGATGATGAGTAAGCAAGTCCAAAACTATAGCAGCCGGAGGTCACATAGCAGGGGAGCAGCATCCGTCACCTGCTACAATTGTAATACGTTCATTCCTTTCTTTATGCTGTCTATTTATGGACATGATTTGCTTCTGAAATTTAACGAGAGTAGGCAGCAGTGATTAGCTGGTCCGCTTCATTGTAAAGCCATTTTACACGCAACAAGCATTCGGGATATTATATAACTGCTGTAATATTCAAAGCTTAGACACGTACCATAAGGTGTAATAGCTTGCAAGGAATAGTTTTCCTCGTGCGACGGTGGTGTGACGGGACATTGTCAAGCCCAATCAACTAAAGCAGGGTTAAGGAAAACGCGACGTACAAACACTGAGCGTTACTGTCCTCAATCCCTTCAAGGACCTCAATCCCTTCAAGCGCAACATATCATGGTATAATAGCCAATCTCATATTGCTCTGGCTTGCAATATGGCACAACTATACGTTCCATTAATATAGGCGCATTGCACGCCCTTTGCCTTCGCACCCAATGAGCGCAATTATTGAAACTACTTAAATATGGAGTATTCCATGTCATTGTCTTGAATTTACTTTTGTGTTTTTACTTTGTGTTGGTATACATATGGCATGTATGTTTAGCCGCAGTAATTGATTGCACTATTCACAATCATTTATTTTCAAGAAATTAGCTTGTTTGTACATGCGGTAGTCAATCTCGCATGTGTGAGCATCATCATGAATGAATAATTAATTAAGCAGTCTTTATTTACATCTAATCCAGTAAACACATACAATTATTCAAGTCCAGCAACTGGCTGTCCGCTGGCAAATGTGTTGATTATGTAAGAGTCATAACAAAAGTACAAAAGAAGCGTTTGTCAATATATATATATATATCCTGATAAAATGCGAATGTCACAAGATCTAATGGTGAGTATACGGTCGCCAACAATGTTACATTAGACAAACCAATTACAGTGATCCCTCCAGGAAGGGAACGTAGGCTGCTGTGGACCGAATTGCATTTTTATTATCGTAGGAGAAGAAAGGCTGATAGATGGTTAGATATCCTGGCAGTTAGTTAATCCGTTTATACATCTACGTTGGATGGCTACTGGCAAAAGGCATCGATCATCACATTCAACAGAATAAATTATTATAGCAATAATAACGCAAACCGAATTGTGAGTAAATTGGACCGCCATGCTCCTTTTGTTATGCATAGGGACTTACATACATGCAAACCATAACTGCATATAACGAATTACAAAACATATACATTATGCTTCATACAATATTTAGCAAATAAGGCACAACAGTATTCGACATCAATACCAATGGTGGATGATTATTTCTCCATAAAAGAGGTATAACCCGTGTTGTTCATGCTTTTGCCTTGAGTCTGCTTTCCCTGCAACAGCAGCCGCTGCCCAGGTTTTAGTACAGGAATAGATCGCATAAATTCCATATAAGGGATACTCAGGTGTTTTTCCGATGCCTCATTGCGAGTTTGCTTTTTCAAAACTTGCAGCTGACTCCCCTACACAAAGGAACAAAACTGTACTCAATATACGAGGATTTCATCTAGCTGACAATACACCCCCACAACGTAAAATGGCTGTTTGTAGCCACAGAGATCAAGAACCGTGTTGTCGGGGTTAACATAAACCGTTCAACAAGCGTACACGTGATAGAGAAGTTACATAATAGGGTACCAAGTCTGACAAAGATGCATTAATATAATGACACATTTAAGCCAACGCTCACCATCCTAGAATAAGAGACGCTTCTTCTACAGCTTATTGCCACGAGTTGCATTTTATTTCCTCTAATGCTCAGTCAAGCTCTTGAATCGCGCACAGTAAGACAATATACAGGAATCCAACTCTGAACTGCTGCTGAACCTAAGAATAAGAGATGCATCCACCTACTACCGCTATCATTATTACAGTCGCTCTGTCCGTTATGGTGACCAACCATATAAAACCGTGTTTTATAAGTGGTCCTATTTCAGTATGATGTTTTGCCCGTCTGCCATACTTAACTGGGGCATACAACATGATTTCGCCTCAGTTTCCGGGAAAAGCATGGCGTGTTTTGATGAGCATTTACCTGTGGAACATATACGGCTATGTTTTCTCGACTTTCGCTATCATTGTAACATTGCGTGTGGTCATGCCCATTGATATGTGTTAAGCCGGTTACCAGTAATACCCTTATCCCTTTAAATTTCCCATATTGAGATATTTCTACCGTAGCGTAGCTTAGTCGGAAACATCGTCGTAACCAACATGACATGAGTCGTTCCCTTTCACTCCTGTGCGTTCGTTTGTTCGTCGGCTAGAATAACGGACTATACGTAGTGAAACGGGGGGGGGGGGTTTATTGCGTGAATTATATTCGCGGACAAGTTCCTCCTTGAGCTGGGTGGTGAAGTCGTACAGCTAGCTTGGTTCACGTCTCATCGGCCTGTTCCATATTCATAAAGCAAATCAAACAGTCGTTATTAAAAGGAGCGGAACTCGTTTAAGCTCTTGAAATTATCTTAAGGTATCGCTGACCCTATAATATGCTTCTGACTAAAGAAGAAAGCTTATCAAAAGTCCGTGATGCTTGCAATGCCGATGTCTGATCACCGCTACACTGGTTTGGTCTCCTGACAGAGTAAATCATATCGTCATTGTAATGCTATCAGATATTCTTATGGTGGGGAGGGATGTGGAGTTGGGGGTTGTACCCTCAGATTGGATAGCAAGCAGGCGTTAAATGCGAAAACCTCGTATAATGTTATGTCATCACAAATCGCCAAATCGCGGAATGTAGCACGATCAGGCAGAGATGAATCACTGGTAGAGATTGACACCTGTTTTTCACTGTATTTTTACACAACAATCTCCCGTTCATTTTGAAATTTAACATTCCTTAGTACGGATTATTATCTTTAATAACCATTGACACATCCACCCAACGACATCATTCTTGTAATGCCAGCAGAACTTAGTGCTGACATATATTGTCCAATGTCCTCGCCTTACTTGGATAAGGTTTGAGCCAACAAGGCAGAATACGTCTAATATTGTATCAATTCAGCTTACACAAGTTTGCTTTGTACACGATGCATTAGCTTTAAACGAAGCACACCCCGTGAACACATACCTCGATGCTCTAAAGGGATCAATGAGATAAGACAATCCGCTTCTGATTAGGCCCAACGGCCTAGATCACCGTTTGGAGTAGTGGTCTAAGTGGCACGTTTTACTGCTCATCATTGATGTTACAGAATAAGTCAAAAATGGCATTGCAAACAATATATAACAAACAGGGACAACCACTCCAATGTGCTCGACCATTGATATGTACAATTTTAGTATCGCATATGATTAATGACTGCTCCGAAGGTACAACAAATTTTCGCCAGATGCAACTTAAGGAATTAGGATTATTTCATACTATCATCTGAAATCACTTTCGAATGTTCCGGTGGTCATTAACCGCAGGGTGGATGAGTCAAGCGGATGAGCTTTGAGCCATTAATCGAAAGCACCCAAAGGTATACCCTAGATATTACCCTTTCAATATTTGTTTCCATTGACGCCTGACTCTTGCATCAGATGTTTCAATAATCGCCTCTAACCAATCACCCCAAAAGAAAATACAACAATTACCCCAAAAGAAGATACAACAACAGAAAATACAACAATTACCCCAAAAGAAGATACAACAATTACCCCAAAAGAAGATACAACAATTACCCCAAAAGAAGATACAACAATTACCGCAGCCACTGAGGGCAAATTAATGATCATCGTTTTTCAAAACAATTCACAACATATTCTGAAAAAGATCCCTACAATGACGTTGCATTTTCCACAGATATAAAGCAATTAGCGTATATCATGCAACAACAAATGTCAGTAATTTTAAGGATAAATTTTTGATTGTTTTTCCTTAAGCAACCAATCCTCGCATAGGATCTGGTGTTATTTGTCGGTAACTACACCAAATTTGCTGCCAGAACATGGCGAGAACAAACAAAATACTACCAAACATTGTCTATATCCGTTTCCATTTGTATGATGTTGTTGTTTCAATGGTGATTAAGGAGTGGAATTCTAATTGTAGTACTCATCCTATGTAAATCCTTTCCATTGTTATACAGTGCAACGTCAGCCAAAGACCACATTTGGCCGCAGTTGTTGACATCCCGCGCAAATGGATTATATTATTCACAATGGTTTATTTTCACCAAATTAGCATGTTTGAGCATCATTATGAATTCATAATTCATTGAGCAATTTTCCTTTATTAGCAACTGGCTGTCCATTGTTAAAAATGTTGAATATGTAAAAATACAACAGAAGCGTTCGCCAATATATATCGAGATCAAATGGTGAAAGAGAAATGATGGAGAGTATATGACGTGTGGTCGCCTGCAATGTAAAATGGAAGAACTAATTACAGCGAACCCTCCGGGAATTAAACGTAGACTGCGTTAGATACCCTGGCAGTAAGTATGCTCATTTATACGACTTCATTTGGCTATAAGCCACTGGCATCGATCATCGCTCTCAACAAATAGTAATAGCAATAATAACAACAACCGAATTGTCTCCAAATTGGTCCGCCATGCTTATTTTGTTAAGTGAAGGGACTTATATAAGCGTCCGAATAACTGCATGCAACGAATTGCAAAACATGTTTACATCTACTCGGTGAAGCTACGATCAGTGTTATTGGTGGAATATGTGTTTTATTGACGGGCTTAGGTGATTGATAAGACATCATTGTGCTTACCGTTTAGCATTTGCCTTTATAATCGGTCCGCGATCTCGGTTATAGCGGTTGAAGTTTTCTAACGGGATCATAACTCATTTTTTACTATTCTTCAAATAATTGGTTACAAATGAGGCACAAAAGCATCAGACATATGCGCCAATAGGGAATAATTCCTGTATAAAAAGAGGTACAGCCTGATCTCTTGATGCCTTTGTTATCAGTTTGCAACTAATATGTGATGCACGACGATGTAAATTAACTCGTTTGCGATGTACCAGTAGAATACTTTGGCACCTGTTTTTTTCAGGTATTTGTGACACGTCTACCCAACGGCATAATTTTTTAAAAGCCAATAGAACATAGATGTGACATGTATTATCCAGGTCCCTCGCCTTACCTGGATAGGGTCGAGTAACAAAGACAGTATACCCCCTTATATTATATCATGACGTCGACGAAAACGATCATGGGTGGGGGTGGCTAGCACCACGCGTATTCATATCGGACACTGAGTACTGAGGTAAAGTAAATGCTGAACCCTCCTTCGTATTAAAGAACACATTTTCACGGTTGCTAGTCTTGTTAGTTACTTTATTTCTTTTTTTTTCTATATCAGTACTGTGATGCTGATGATGGCTTGCTATTGTGCGATATATAATTCCCTAATACCAAATAACACAAAGCTTCAACAAGAACAATTAGTGCACGCTCGTTGTGGCTAACTGCTGCACTTACAAAAGCTTACTGCTCGCACGGCACGACAAGTGAGCTTGTGTGTTTGTGTGTGTCAAATTATAGTAGTCGTCAGCAGCTATGCGTGATTGGAGTGTTGCTCTGAGGGTGTTTACTGCCAAGGGGCACCTCGTCTTCAGCGAATATTTATCTTCCTCTTTCAGAGAGGCGAATGCAGTATACTGGCCCTTCATGTGGAACCAAATGAGTTGGCAATGCTTTGGGCTGAAGGCCGCCTTATTTGATCAATGAAACGAGCGAGATTAATTAAAAAAAATTAAAATTGGAATTGCAGCCAAAAAGAAAGGCATAACCGGTACATGCAGTCGGCATGGCGATAGATAGCTGACGCCAGTATAGCGCATTAAATCTTGAAGGGATCGTGTGCTTACTTATTACAACGTATTGCTATTGTCATTCAAATTTCTGCCACCAATTCAACCAGATTTATACAATCAAATGACATACACAGATTCGGATTAGCGCAAGTGTTCACTCATGTTATTGTGATCTGAATGCAAATACATTCTTGTTTGTATCTAAGCAGTGTATAACAATCAAATGCTCATCATTAGTGACTGAGCACATGAATGAAAATACCATTCATTTTACTACTATACATAAATCATAAGATGCCCTCCACATGTAGCATTCAGCCTTGACTTACCACAATATGACCACACGTATGACCGTGATGAATCGGTCGAATAACCTGCCGCTTTCCTTCCACCTTGATAGTAAGGCCCGAAGGGATAACTGAACACAATCCATATATATTTTTGGCAAAATAATGTATGTTAGCCTGGTGCTTGCGTTCATATACTAAGTACTCATCATTGCCAAGTAAGCGCTAGCTTATGCTGCAAGATTAGCCGAGAGCATGGTTGGCCACTTAATTATTTAGAAAAGATCGTATTATTCATACGCTTGGACAAATCATTAGGATTACCGCACATATTGGGTACCGGCGATTGCTCTGGCAAGCTATGTAGGATGTAACATGAAGCAAAAGGTTCATCCTATAGAAACTCTTTACACTTCTTCAAAGTTATGACTAGATAAATTACGCAAAACCCATGTATGACATTAAATAAGGCATATCCCTCATCAAAATGTTTGAACTTCGTGTTGCAGTTTAGCATTTGTCATTGAGGTTTGCTATCATATATAAGGTCACTTTGATCGAGAGATTATTATACCGATCATCAGCTCAATCTCCTCCTTATTTGTGCATCAACTTTGCGTTTGTTATCACGCGATCATATGAATTGGTCGGTAGCGGAATAGGATCACATAGCTAGTATTCCGATCACCGGCGGGACTATGACGACATCCGGCGCGTAAACTGGATCAATAAACATTGCATCTGTGAAGTCATGTACATCCTCGACAAGATCTTTGCATTGGGTAATTTGTCTAAAAGACGCACTTACTGGGCCAGAAATTGCTGAAGGCTCTCAGGAAATCTAAGAAGAGCTGATATTTTTCAATTACGAGGAACAGTCCCATCACAGGGCTATCCCAAAGTATTCATCGTACCTATGTTGCTTTCTACAAGAGCAATTGTCCCCACCCCAACCCGTCAGTGAGTGATGTTCCAACTAAACGTCAACTATGCTTGTAGATATGACGTCACTTCATGTTGATTCGATCATATACAGTGCTGCTGGGATATTTCTTATATGCGAATGTTATTTGTGTAAGCACCATTTCCTGATCATTGTGAATATAATATGCATTATAAATGAGGTACATTGGTGGTTTTGTGATGATATTAATTTAATTGCATGCAGTGTTTCTGATGAGGAACAATAATATTAGGCTGTGAGCTTAAGTTATGACTGGGGATATGGAATCAACATGGGCTAATGGGTATCGTTTTATGTATAATAGGTGAGGTTAATTTGCTGTCTTTATATCTGGAAATATAGCAGCATCACAGTGCTATTCTTACAAATATACAGATGGATGATACAAAGCAAATATATGCATATAATTATATACAATGTGTATTCGTGTGCCATACATCTATCAGATTACTATACTAGCCGCCCATTGTTGGAGAATGTAATTTGCTGCAACGTAAAGCAATTCACAATGCGTTAAATTTACCTTTAATCATGTTCAATGGTCGCTATTTATGGCATCAAAATTTTCCCTCAGCCATTGTCAACATTACTGCAAACGAAACAATTCAATATAGACGATAGAGAATATCATATGAATAATAATGCATATGTAATAATAGACAAATGGACTAATGATAAAACATTTATATTGAAACTCCCGCCGAAAAGGACAATTATGAATATTTTTTTTGTCTGGTAGATCACCCGATATGTGAGAGTTAACGTTCAGCATGTATGATAAAAGTCCATGATTTGTATTGTTAAAATATACAAGTATTTATATTCAAACAGAGTGTGGCCCATATCAAGATTCGTTTTAATTGAGAGTGATAACTTGATGATTGTTACACTTTGCAGTTTCAAATAAATCATATTTCTAGTCTTGATGGCAAGCCATATTTCGATTGCGAAAGATTTAAACGTACGACCTGATAGGCAAGGCTTCAAGTTATTGTGTAGGCTTCGTTACCTTGACTATGGGCAGGTTCACCACATATAACTAAGAAATGTGCTCGTAAACTATTTGCCACTGAGGCAGTTTGAAGGTTTTTTTATAATCAGCTTCGAATCATAGTTGAGGCCATTCGGACATCCGGCAAACATATTTAATCCTCAAAAGCAACTCCACCACCATTCTTTCACATAAATATTTGATGAGAAACTTAATGAACAGGATAAAATTGTATGAGCTGCCATGGCGCTTGGAACAACATTCGGTATTTCTTTCGAACCTTTAGAATGCAGAGACAATACAACATAACAGTTGTAGTAGTACAACAATCATGTCTCCCGATGGTTAAAAATGCTCACCGTGAAACACGAGCAGTAACCAGAGTAAAATCGCTTCCTACAATTGGTACCATTATGTATATTTTGCCTGGTACACCAACCACACAATAAAGGTAAATAACCATGAAATTAGTTCAATACATTAATGTCCATAAACTGACGCGAGTGTTTGATTTAATTTCTTTGCGAATAAATCCAACTGTAGACTAGGCTAAAAGATGAGAATATGTATTTGACGATGCATAGACCTACATACTATTGAATTATATGAACAATTATCAGATTGTTCTTGCAAATGCCATCATTAGTTACTTATCGATGTCATGGCTATGTTTTAACTATATCTAATTTGCCATGTGTTGCATTGCCAGGAACAACTGTTTCCAGGCGGTGATGGTTTCCCCCTCTTTGTCTGGTATCCTCTTATCATTCTACTAGCTATCAGTTGTGTTTGGTACACATCAACGCTTCATCATACAATTAGCCACCTTTATTTGCATGCCAACCTACGCATCTGTAGCAAGTAAAATCTATTGTTATCACAACACCATTACTTGTCGAATTCATTTTTAATGTTTACTATATCTAACAGCAACGTATTTGCTTGAATATATGCCATTAAACGCCTAATATATGTTCGTGCCAATGTATGCTACATCGCTGATTCTTGTCAATTGTTGAATAACCTTACTAATCCAAATCTACAAGGAACTACCACCAGATGCATCTTTACACAAAGACGTATGGATAGACATAATGTAGCTCTGCTCTGAGAACCCCATTACGCAGGCTAATGACATCACGCTAGGATAAGGTAGTGTACAAAATTTACTGTATGTACTTGCGCCAATGAGACCGAGGTATGTAATTATGTCAAGTATAGATACCAGATAGAGGATTCTGCGCCGTCACGGGTTTTCCACAAGCAGATCGTAGGGAGAATGGAAAAACGAGAGAAAAACTATTTTTGCTTTGATCTACAGTATATTATCTCATAAAATGCAAACTAATTCGTCCCAACAAAATAATGAGGGCTTATCTAGGCATATCTATTAGACACTAAAGTGTCGCAGTGTTGCTCAATTGGGAATGTAAGAAGTCAACATTCTACTCGAGAATATTACGTCTGTATCAAATACAAAGATCATAATGGTAGCTGAGCACTTTTGTTTTTGTATCAATAAGAATGCTAGTTCTTTTTTATATCTTGTACGAATGCAATAGTAATGAAAAGCACAAAAGTGTATAAATATCTATCAAACAGCTTAATTGTTGTAATTATGCAAATAGTCACATGACTACGTAGGGGAAATGCGGCAGCAGCCAAATGAAGTGTTAACTATGCACATCTGTCAATTTCCAGCTTCGTAATAAATGTAGGCATATCAGTGATCCCTCGTTATTGTTTTCATCCATTGATATGATCATTGATATAGCACACATAAGGCATTATCGGCACTGTTTATATGCCATATCCGCCGGTAGCTGTTTTGTTTCCTTTTTGGCGGTACCATATCTAAAAGTAGTAGACTGAACACGATAAACAACCTATTTCGAAGTTAACCTATGTAGATAATTGTTGATTGAGGTAGTCATTAATTAGCTATGGTCGATCTCTTGCAACAGACTACCATCCGGAAGGAGAATATACTGTGAGAATGATTTGTTTATTGTACATCCCTCAGTTAGTTGTAAAGATATAGATGACCTCAATGCTCGATATAGCATCAGTAACTAAACTCAAGGCTTAATTATATCTAAAAGTAATTTTCGTCGGGTTATATGGTCGAAATATTACTCTCAATAATTGAAAAATCGGTTAAGTTGATTACATATTGTATAAAGCAATATCCATTTACTGTAAACGCTGTGATTGATGATCAAAGTAATGTGTGCTTCTCTCAGCAGCCAATTTACTCGACGAGAAATTGAAAGGATTTCGAGGCATTGTTTGTACTGCTTTTATTGGGTTTCTTATCATTATCTTTAGCAAAGTATTTAAGTTTGACAATCGCTGTATAATAAATATGTACCGTACGAATAATTAAAGCCTAGACATATCTCTTTCGACCCAATCATTCCATTACCATAGTTACCATTCTGTGGTTATGTACCTAATTTGCAAGTGTTTAAATTTCGCCAGTCCAAAGAAAAGAGCAACGATTAAGCGTGAAAACGACGTAAACGATCACAACTACCATCCACTTGGACCCATTGCATATGATACAATGATACATAAAAAAGACGAGTCAGTCGCAATGGTTGACTTCCGATGGGAAATAATTAATTTTCAGGTCTCCGTGTTCGTTTAATTGATAAAGTCAATCTCGTTGGCTATGAAGGCAAGTCATATACTTGCATTAGTTTTGATTAATAATAGGATTGCTTGCGATTCGAAAGAACACGAAACGTGTTAACAGAGTACAAATTATTTGCGCAAATCCCCATTTAAGGATTCGTTTCATGGTCACTTTAGGCTGTAAAGATATATATATATATAAATATTATATATATATATATATATATATATATATATATATATATATATATATATATATATATATATATATATATATATATATATATATATATATATATATATATATATATATATATATATATATATATATATATATCTATATATATATATATATATATATATATATATATAAATATATATTTAATGATACGTTTCGATTTCCAAATCGGCATCAGCTTATGATATCCCTATGAGGAAAAGGGAATGTATAACATACTTTCTACTTCATATAACACCGAGTCTTGATCAAACTTCTTACAGTAGATGGCTGTTGACATGTAAAAGCGTGGATGCTAGAGCTTATGTCTTTGAGAGCAAAATTATATACCATAATACTACATGCATCAGTCGTGCTCAGCATATTCCGAAAGCATGTTGTTATGGAACAGTTTTGCCAATTAGTGTCCAATTATTACACATAAATAGCTTTGCTCGATATGCTATGTGCATGTGTGCCGCTTATTACCGTAGCGTTTTGCCACAAATAACTCCCCGTTGGAAGGCGCTGTATGATATTTTTCAGTGATGATGACGATGATGATGATGATGATGATGATGATGTGTAATTCAGCACAGTTCCTGTTTTGGTTTGCAAAACTATTCGAAGGTTTATTCATAATTGATGCTTCTTCAAAGTTCATTACTATGGTGCTTTACGCGGTATTGGCATGGTATTGATGGTGGGAAGGTGTAGGGTTCGCCGGCATGAAGTAAACTAGCGCAAAGGACAGAAATACATTACAACAGCGACAATTGACCTATCTGTACCCTTTATGAGTCTTTTGATGTGACGTATTATAAAATAGAATTTAATGTATTACTTGTTTAAAAGACTCATTCTTTTGCAGTACAGCAAATTTCGAAAATTGGGCGTTAGGTCTCGCTGCATACCTTTGACAGTCAGTGCCTTTTGCGTATCCCTGGGACATGTTAAACTTGATTGAATTATTCGGTTGTTTTACAGATTGACAATAGACTATTGATAAATGCAAAGTAAGGTGTTATTGTGTATTTCCATATGAGTTGCAATGTGTGCTACAGAATATACAATTCGGCCTTTATGTAAGCAACTGTATGAAGCAAATTCAAGATATGTTAGAACAACTTGTTGATTGCATGTTAGATTAAAAATTATGCAAATCCATGATATATAATATATTTGTGTTGTTTATTAATCACATAGTGATGAGCGGTCTCTTGTGCACCATGTCCTCATTATCGTCCAACGAAATGAACTGCAACGCACAAAAACACATTTGCAAAGTAATTTAGAATCGACGCACCTCTGTCATTAGAGACTATTAACAATTTGCGAAGCGTTAAAAGCTATGCTCGTACTAAGCACCATTTACTGAAAAGGGCTGTACTTTTCACCAATTGATTTCCGAGCATAAACATTTCCCTGCATGGTGAATATATTTTATGTGTACAGCCATGATGACGTGAGGCTGCTATCAAATTGTTATGAGGTCGCAGCAGTAAAATTACGTTGCCATTTAGAGCCCATGGTATCAACCCCATTTGGGAGATAATGTAAGGGACATGATGCACATTTTTACAATAGTCCTTTCGATAAAGGAGACGCCCAGATATTGCTTATTCCTTGATAGCAAATATAATGGAATACTTATTTCTTATTTACAGGCATCCCTGCATTTATGTCGTTCTTCTCTCCCTATTGGCTACTAGACCATGCTCTTCTTCCGGCCCTTGTTCAGGTAAGGAGACGGGAGGAGATTTCCTCAGTCGGCGAACGTTGTTCTGCTACACAAAACCAATTAATTTTAGTAAGCCAATTCACAACTAAGAACAAACGTGTACTTTCACAATACACTGTAATTGTATTGTCATCATATGTAGACTCATTAGCTGAGCAAAGAAACATCATCTGATTTTAAATTGCACGAATATGCCAGCAGCTGAGACAGAGCTCTCTAATTCTTTGTTCTTTCAAGGCTATTTCTTAATTGAGAAACCATGTTATGCGTTCCTGCTGTACCCACAGTAACGGCAAACTCTGACGGGGGCAGACGGGTAATGAGGAGTCAAAGCATTGAACATTTAGCTGTCTACGATATCATTCAAACCGACTTCCATTGATCACGCGCAATAGAGCTGTCGCAGGCTAGATGCTTTTAGCTCCGTTCTAGATCATTGAGCTAATGCAAAAGCTGTTGACCATTCTTTGCATGTCACAAAATCGAACGGCAAAATGTGGCATTTTGAAACGCTTTCCCATGTGCCACAATATGATTAATATTTGCCACTAGGCATAAAATACAGTTCAGCTGTTAAGTTTAAATCTGTCCATTATACTCTTTAAAGAGCGTTCATTCTTGCAATATGTGTATACATTTTGGTTGTGCAGATCGGAAGTTCCTGTACCCAATACTCAACACAGAAGACAACAACAGTAGCACGATAATAAAATATTCGCTCACATGCAGCAGCAGTGAGTCCATGCAAGCGCATGCGTAGAATAGCTATTACGCATAGGCATAGAAGCACGTACCGCTATAGATATCACCTGCTGCTCGGTGGCTTCATGACCTGGCGGCAGTTACTCACGACAAGTATCGTAATAAGTTGTTCGCGTCAAGGCAGCTAGATAATTAACAAACCATGTTGAGCGTTTCTGCTGTTTACTAATGACATGCATGACATTTGACAGACGAGAACCTGGGAGACTGTTCATTCAGGGTCTGGCTGTCTATAGAATATTATTTTGCTGATTACACGTCATAGAACTGTCACATGCTAGTTGTTTTAAGTTGCCTCGAACGAAATTGATTGGTAACTTATTGCGTTTCAGAAGCTATTCCAACGAGCCCCAAATTTCATTATTAGAAAACCGACTAACAGATTCTTTTTAAATAAAAGACATCCATATCCCACGTAGAGGTCCGCTTTTTTTCGCACATTTATGCTTACGTTCTGGTCTGCATATTATGCAATAAATCTGGCAAATTACCAATTGCGTTCAAGTCGCATGCAGCTTAGTGGGTTAGTCGCAAATAACTTCAACATATCAAGCTATGTTACGTGTCTATTTCGTTGACAAATGAAGGTATTTAAAGAGTCAAATTATATGAGACAACCTCGTGGAATCTGGCTATAAGTTAAACGCATATGGGTTCATGACGATCCCTAATTATCTCTATGTAGTTTATAATTGATAAAGTTATGCTTATGAATTAGCAATTAGGCAGTAAATAAGCTTTGCATGACAGCTATTGTGTCACGTTTTGCTGGCATCTATGAAATCTTTCCAAATCTCGCTTGGCAAAGTTCCTTGTTTTATCAATTATCTTACCGACAAAAATAATGCTTTGAGCCAGCAATCCGAGGATGCATGCAGATGGTTATTTGATGTATTACCGGAAAGGCTTGTGCAAATACCCAAGACAATATCATTTGACGAGCGCTTGGAAAGAGAAAGTAAAATCTGTGCACGGCAATTAATGTTTCCTTTTTCTAATAAAAGAGTTGGTGAAACTTGCTCCAGCCAACCGATGCTTTTGTTATATTCTTTTGAGATGCTGCAGTCTGAAAAATGTTTGGTTCGTAGATGAGCATTACGTGAACGATAAAAAGCCAACACGATTGGTTCTCTGCGACCATGTTAAATCTCTACGGACATTTTTGTCCTCAATGTTCTCGGGCATCATATAACACACAAGTGTAGGGGTGCAGCTAAACCCTTTACGTAACTCAATGTTCTCGTGAATCACCCATGTCAATAGCGTGTTGCTGGTTGATATCCAATTTATTTTTCTACTTTCTAATATCAAACAAGCTTCAAGGTCGCATAGTCTCGTATCATCAGCAATAAGTACCACATGTTGCGCGGACTAATATATAGCTGTATGAAATCATGTGACATAAATGTGACATGCAAAACTCTCATTAATTACAATAAATTCGGTCGGATTGTTTGTCTTGACTGATGTACATGCCATGCACTCTGAGTAATAGTTATTCAAGAACCCATCGCGATTCAGTGAGCTAAACAGGAAATGCCGTCCCCTACATTGGGTATAGGCACAAGGAAATCTATCGTTAGATACTTTCATTAATCAAGTCGGTATTACGCCTTGACTCCTAGATAGGTGGATATTGACGATGAGGTGTGCTAAAGATTAACTTACGCATAATGGGTTAATTTTCACAATAGAAAAATCTAAATTAGTCTACTTGTTGAACTTGATATTGATATACTGCAGCTGGTTGATATATAAAGCCATAGTTTTCAGAGTTGCTGTGTCACAAAAGTATTACTGGTTGGTACAGGGGCCGGTTATAAGTTACTTCTTATTACCAACACAATCTAAGGATGTGTGGATGTTAAGAGAGCAGCATAAACCTTCTAGCGTTGACGGCGTTCTAGTGTGCTTGTTTAATTGGCACGAGCAGATACGAGCAAGACAGCATACCGAAATGACTTGGGTAGGCTTCTGTTTGTAATGGAACATATTGTAGTTGGCAATTTCTCACATGGTCATTTGATGAAAACCTGCTGCCCCATGTCGCATCGTATTGTCAGGCTGGTACTGACTTTTCGTGTGAAAACCGTTATTAACCCATTGTGCCTCGCCTATTAGCTTTCATCATCCCGCAGGTCGACTGTCGTTTATTGCCTATGACAATGTACATCAACACCACTTGATATTTCACACTCTCGATGCTTGTAAACCATTTTGCGGATCACATATTAAATAATGCCATTTGTATTCTGCATTAATTCATAACTTCAACATAATGTGGTAAGTATACGTGTATATATTTAGAATAGTAAATCTTTCACATTGCCTATTTACAAATCAGAAGTACTCTACAATTGGAAATCGTCTATGACGAAATATGCCGCATGTCTTGATTTCAGTATGTCAGTATGTGCCCACTGTACAGTATTCCAACTGTTTACATAATGGTATTTATAAGCGCCTACGCTTTATCTTTTATATCCTTCGCTTATTACAAACTTGGTTGATTGAGCCATTAGTAAATGAATATGCGGTGACATGATTTTACATTACAGCACGAGGTGCAAAAGAACAGATAAAATAAGTGGTAACTGTGACGGGACAAAGTTTAAAGCTGTTGATAAGTCAGATTTATACAAAACTACGTTTTCTGATGTACATAATGTCAATCACGCATGCACAGACTGGGCGTGCTTCAGCCCATCCTCGTGGTCATAATATAATCTTGTCATCACAAGATGCTGATACTAAACCAAGTGTGTTCCAAATTGAAGCATAAGTAGAGCAGCGAAGCAATTAACCTGTGGATTATGTGCGATTTGTAAATTAATTTCGCAGGAAAATAATTTGTCATTTAAATGCCTAGTTTGGTGTTATTTTTCACATGGTGGTTGTGTTTATATCGAACAATCTCATCAAAAGAGAGCTTAGTCTGTGGGCATTGGCCTTTCTTTACAGTTGATGTATAACGTTGTTCTTGGTACAACATCTGCAATTACATACTAAGCTAATATAACATTTATACTACATTTTTATCTGACACGGTTTCTAATTGTATGCAGTTTGCACAATTTGCCACATCAATCATATGAACGTTAACATTTAATTCCAAATCCAAGCATTATAAATTATCGCCACAGTCAACATAAAAGGCAATACATAGTGTCGCCACAAGCAGCGATGTATACGATGTGTCACCTCATAACGATGTGCTCATGCCATTTCACCAGATAAGTCATTCAGGGCCCACTATACATTTGACAACCGGTACGTTTATGGTGTGGATGGAAACATAAAACGTCGCGTTGTACTTAAATTTGCGGTTATTTTAGGTGGTTTGATGCGTTGTTGGCAATTGCAATTTTGGAAATGACTGGCCGTATGTTAGCCACTAATCTAAGACAGGTAGTACATTTATGTAAATGTTTCGTAAAATAAGGGAATACGAATCGGAAAGCCCTTATTGCTTTATGAGCAGTAAAAACGGGAACGCCTGAGTTGCAAAATGAGTTGGGTTACCACTGTGTGCGTAACTACAATGTGTACGACGCACCACAACAAATCTACTTAAACAAAGCTGCTGTTCCATTAATGCAGATTGAAAACATATAGTTGTCGCAAACTACACGTAGGCCGTTGCAATGATAGCATTTCCGCGTGTAGCGTTTAATGCTCTATATGTGCTTCAGAGTGCCCACGCAGAATCGTGAACACTACTTGTATTTACTCGTAGTCGCTCAGCAAGTCGTTTAAGACGCAATAACGTGCATTGTAAGAAAACTTACTAACCACGTCAGCTTTTCATGTGCACAAAGTTACCAAACGTTCAGACATGCAAAAATACTACTTTTACAGGCATTGCCTGATATGCAAAGATAGCGAAATGAAGGCATATGTTGGTGTACTATCTCTGTTTAAGGTTCCATTTCGATGTATTTCTCTCGTATGATAGATACATCTGCAGTATATGACTTGTGTATCCGGTCTGACAGTCATCAAAACTGTCAGGACTCACACCGATTGACACCATTGCCACCCACAACATAGGCAATTCTCGTGACGTCAATAGGCAGCTGTTGCCATTCTATACAACTGCCATTATTATATTTGTTGAGGGGCGGGAGGTGACTTAATATTCAGTAGCGGACCTTGGAAAAATCGTTTGTTCTACCTGTGTTCGGGCATAAAGTACTGGACGTGTTGCGGTTGGGGCACGTAGCAGTCAATCTATACTCTGGCACATGAGCTAGTGTTTAGTGGGTGATGAGCCGGAGTTTTATCACTAATGAACGTGGTTTGAATTTTCTTTATTATCTTGTGTTTACGTCACTAGATATAGCCCTTGGAATTCGTCATATCCTTGGGAACTTAATGGTACTACATAGGATATTGAACGTGTAAGAAAACGTTTACAGCTTAAATGTGCATTGTATGTGCATACAATACGAGCTTCCCCTTGATGACTTGTCTTGTATGTGACTTTGCCAGCTAATGTCATAGAACAGCCATCGATTTTATCATAAAAAAAGATTGCTTTTTTATGTGCAATAATCGTAATGTTTTGGTGTTGGAATTGCTATCGAGATATATGGGTCCCAAATAGCGTAATATATTTGATTGGATAGTTGTCAACTTAACTGCAATCAGTTTGCTTATTTCGTATCGCCAATGTAGATTATCCGGCAACTTACGATGGCTTACCTTGTCAACAGCCCCTAATGGTTGAACTTTTGTCTTTAGACGAGACGGAAGCTTACAATTTGAGGTGGTAAGAGTTTGATATCTAAGAATTACAATCATCCTCATCCATCGCCGTCATTAAATCATCAGGCTGGAAACTGACGTAAAAGCCTAGTGTTCCACTTCAGTTCATATGCCAAGCAGTATTTTCTGTGTTGCAATACTACATAGCATATACGTGCCCATATCCGCCCTCTCTATTGTAGTACCAGAATGAAGAAAAACATAACTGTAAGCCGAATTATTCACTGAACCTCACAACAAGGTTCTTGCATTAAACGAAGCAACCTATTGCTGAAGGAGTTAAAATATTTGCATTTGGCGGATCCGCTTTGGAATGATACATATGGCTTATTTCCATATAGCTGTACAGGCATGATATTGACACTAATGGAACTTTGTAAATTACATACATTCGACTAATACTGGATAGTTTCATTATATTTGATCGTGTGCTTAAGTGTCGATGGCAGCACATATCACGGTGTATATTCAAGATGTTGCAAGCCCAGAAGCAATCTTAGAAACCCGATCTTTTTTTAAAAATATAGTAGTAAGAGATTTGCACTCTGCGGATGCCTGGTGTAATGTAGTTGCATAAGGTATATAGAATTATTGGAACTTGTGTTGTTTGTATAACTATTGGATATTTCATGCATTGTCACCTGCGATGTATTTAATAATCTTCGCGTGTTAGACGCATCATCTCTTCGTCAATTGTGAGGGCGTTTTTAGGTAGGGTAACTCAATTCACATAAAAGACCGCATGTCGTGTGTTGTTGCAAAAAGCTCTATATATCATTACTTTGTCTGTTTGTAGATCCCCAACTACATGGTAAAGCTCAGAACTCGGGAATGAAATTTGCCACAGTGGCCTCTTTGAAGATACCTCAACTACAACTTAGGTGAATACTGGAACTAATCCGTCAGCGTATTATATGATACGTACACTTGTATCAAAATCTCGTACCATCCTGTCTGCTTTATTGCTTTATTTCATTATATGGCACCGTTCGTGTGTATTATTTAAGATGATAACACAACTTCAAAAACGTAGATGGTGTCATAGACTGATCGGGTGCTGAGCCGTGACATGCATGTCTTGAATCAATGACGAGTGACTACAGTTTATACAAACATAAATTATTGATATCAGCGAATATTCTATATAGTCGGCAACCGATTGCTGATGTCATGCCTATATATGCAACGGTATCCTTTGTCATCATCATTATCGCAATTAATGCAGAGATATATAGTGCTCGAGAAAAGGAAGAGACTGCAATCTGTTACAGTCCGTCACAAATGTTCCTTAGCTCGTATTTGTGATTTACTTAGTTTGAACGATGACATGACATTGCATCTACTAATGGACGTTTACTTGAAGAATAATGTATATGGTTGTATGCAACTTCTTATTGTGCTGCACTATCATTTCCCGACTGTATATAAATGTTCCTTGGGAAAAATGAAAAGATCCCTTAAAAAGGAAACAAAGGAAATAATCGTAGGTACCGACTGTCAATGCTGACCAGCAACGTGGCGCGTGCCAGCGATCTGTGATAGGCTTATTCTGTTCATGTATGCATTTTGTCGCATTAATGCAATAACAACCATGGCACAAGAACTTTACCGTTTACTACTGTGATTACACTTGATGAGCTACACAAACATAACGGTCATTTGAATCATGCCAGTATTCTAAACTTCATGAGCTTCAAATAAATAACAGCCAGTTGAATCATAACAGTGTTCTAAACTAATATAAATATTCAACGCAAATCATTTGCTTCTACTATTCAGGCGAAAGTACATGAGGTTTAAGAACTTGATTTTGCCGTCAATAACAACTCATCGTGGTTCGTTGTCAAAATAATTACTATTGACTATCGCAGGAACAATTGATTCATTACTTGTTTCAAATGCAAAGTCACAAAGGTGACATACGCTCAGACATTCGTGACTTATCCCCAACGTAAAGGTGGCAATCAACCGTGGCGTAGTTGTATATTGTGGTGCCTTACGACTCGCACGATGTGGGTTGATGCCAAGGTGTGAATACCTGATTGGTTAACCGCGACTCGGATGATCACGTAAAATGGCTGTCCCATCGCTTTATATTACCGGGCTGGACCTTCTACCTAGTGGCATGGGTTTTGCAGCCCCGTCCGGGCACCGTGTCGGTGCCAAGAGGGTGCTAGCACTGAAGAGGAGCTGTCCAAGCATCACAATCATCCTCCTCTATCACCGTCGCGACACCAGCTTTTTGTTGAAAGTGACGTTACATCCCAATATTACCATTCCCACGGAGCAATCTCAGTTTCATGTTTGTTATTCTGCAATAGTTGCCGGTAATAGTAATTGTACAGCCAGCCATGTTTACAGCCGATGTTGCCGCGAGGTCATTAGAATATGGTTATGAGCTCGCAGCAGTAAACCTATGCCACCAAGTAGAGTCTCAACAATAATCATCTATGACGACTCTCGTATTATGAGCCCTGTCTGGGAGCTGATCTAAAGGACGATGTATCCATGCAGCATCCCCCCTGATACATTCTTTCATTACAGCCTCTGGGCATGTCGTTAATAGTGTCACGAAAACACTATTTTGAAACAGGCAGGCAATTCTGGGCAACGCTGACTCAGCACTTACAGTGCCATGTATGGAAGCCTCCCGGGAATGATTTAAGCACCCGATTTTACTCTATATGATGTCCGCATTGCAAACCAGTATTGATGAGGTGGGTTAACTGGCGCAGCTTCAACATATCGCGTTTATCATTGAGAGTAGTGGTATGTATTCC
The DNA here is from genome assembly GCA_034190875.2 of Urechis unicinctus. NCBI lineage: Eukaryota > Metazoa > Annelida > Polychaeta > Xenopneusta > Urechidae > Urechis > Urechis unicinctus. The sequence goes on from CM067350.1 coordinate 1,618,509, forward strand.
AGCCTTTAGCCTTTAGACACACCCGGAAGTTAAATATATACCGAACCTAATCTTAAATGGCGTTAAATTTTAACTCCCTTACCAGATATTGGGGCAAAATATATCTGATCATCTTGTTATGATAGTGCGGGATATGCACGATTTTAGTAAGCGAAAAAGCACTCAAAATATGTCTATGGCAGCAGCGGTTTACCCCACACGATTGTAAGGGTTTTTAATTCGTACAGCAATGCGCAAGTCGTTGGCTAGAATGTAAGTTCGTCTTCTCTGTAAAGTCAGATATATAACTGCTAGGGCGCCATTGTAATAGCTTCCGAGAGGTCAAGAAAACTCGAAGAGTAATGAGGGGTGGGGTGGAGTTGAAGAAAGAGATGTCAACAGCACTCGTTCGGATTTGATCCCGCAGTACTTTCATGACAAATATTGCCATGACGACACCTTAGTCCGCTCGCCTCTCAATGCGACGGATAAACGATCCGCTGACAGTCTTACTGGTACATATCTGAATAATAGCAATGCAATTCGTAGTTATGTCTTCAGTTTTTTGATGCTGGCAATTTGCTTTTGGAGAGACTAGTATTAGTTGCAACAATATCAACACTTTTCAAATATTCAAATGTTACTGATCAATCATTTATGCTAAATTTGACAGAATAACGTGTTTGAATGATGTACAAAACCACGACCTTAGCCTATTATGCTTTCAATTCCTGTCCTCGCCTAGCATCGCATTCAGTCGATGTTTTCCTTTGTCCTTTGTCCCTATCGTGAATAAGGATGATTAAATCTAACTTTTATTGGACGGGTATTCTAAGCAAAAACATTAGTGCACTTAATTGGTATGACATATACTAGCGTCGTCAAACTAAGCGGGATTAGCACTTGCGATCCCGTATCATTTGTTATCAGCAAGCCGAGCAGCTTCCCAAAGACAGCTACACTTATCATCCTGCGCTGATTGATAGTTAGGCTAAATAACCGAGAGTCTTCTATGTTGATTATATCGGTTACTAACTGTTCTTATGATATTTGCTGTTGGATTCTATAGTCTGAGGTCATTAGAAAGAAAGACCTAACTTTGTCACTAATAATGGACGTCATGAACGAATGAAATTTCGCTACTTGAGCATGACGGCGCTCATGTCGAGGTGGTTCATGCATTCCACGAATAATAAGAGTAACTAGACTGGCCAATCTAAAGATACCTTAGTCCTTTTATTAGTTTACTTTCCGATTTGTTCACGGAACACGATGCTCCCTCGTGGACTAACATCGGTTTCTAGATTTGCCGTGATCCTGTTTAGATAATAATTCTGTTGACTTGGTCAAAAGATGAACAGTTTGTGACGTGGATCAGGCCTGTTTCGCCTCTAATTCTGCTGTTATCGAGACAGGCATAGGTGACGAACAATTTTAAATAATAGAATGAAGAAATAGAATAAAATGCTTGTACGCAGAATATACTTAGTCAATGGGCAATTATCTTTCCCAACGAAGCATTCGATTAATTTCTGCTCATCGAAAATGTTAAAGATGTTGGCCTTCACAAGCCCGTGCTCTCAAGACATATTTTGAAAGTTGCACTTGATATTCCAATCATGCTTTGAAATATGAAAGCAATACCTTGACACAGGGCACAAGCAATAACTTTAGTCGTAGGCTGTTATCTCTGATAAGCCACATAACAGGCACTATCCATATGTTATTGGATTATGCTCCTCCTCGTTATCCTCTGCTTTATGCAGGTTGTCAATGTAATCTAATATACCCGAGAAACTTCTCAAATCATTCACTTCATGCAAGTAACGATTTTCACCCTGGCTTGTTCAGGAATATATCATACACAAGAACATGTAAGAGTTGGATCAGATTCAATCAATAAAGACATAATACGCAGTGTTCATGTTCTTCTGTGTTGTCTTTTTGTATTCATGTATGTAAATCCATGACAAGCACATCGATCGAGTCGATGGTGAAGGCATTATGGTGTTGACATATGAAAGGATTTGTGTCTCGTTGCTTGTAGGCGATGACACTAGATATGTTCGATAACCAGGCATCGAAATGGTCCGAAATGGACTTGATATAACTTTGCACTACTTTGCTAAGCTGTATGGTAGGTTATGATATGAATGTGACGATCTTCCGTCATCTGGCGGGCAAATACAAATATACTGCTATATATAGCCGTTGTATCAAGGCTTGTACCTGGTCAAAAAATAACTGATAGCACTCAGTAACGTCCATATCTTGGCCGTGACGGATACAGATTGACATGCCAGGACAGCGCACTTTTTTGCGCCGTCGATATGACAGAATTATAACATTATTAACTACGAAAACATCATTATATTATGTGGAAACACGCAAAATGTACAATACCTCATCTCGTGTACTTACAACCATATTAGCAGCCTGGTTGTTTCTAAGGGCTGCGTGAGTAAATTTATAGCATTATCCATTCCCATAATTTTTTTCAAATTGTTGTTTATCATTAACACAGCCGTCGGCCATAACTAACCTATCCAACATGAAGGTATATGATATCCTTCTATCCTTATATGCGTAGGAGGCTACTACTGATGCTTTTGCTCTCACAAATTGAATAATGTTTAATGGGAGTTGATACTGGGCGTAACAGACATCAGCGTTTTGATTAAATTGTTCTTTTCGTGGGTCGGATATCAAGTAATACTTCTTGTTATTGAACTGTTAAACATATGATGACACCTAGGCATGTTTAAATGACATATACGCCCATTATACCACAAAACTGTACAGAAATTACTAATCTGTGCAATATCTCTAAGCATTTTACGTTGGATGATGATAGCTCCGTCTGCATATCCCTTAGGAGATCTTCCCAGGGATGCATGCTTAGAGGACATAGAAACACATTATAACATGTCAACTTTATGAAAATTACTAATTTGTGCTATCATTTTACGTCAAATACAGACAGTTTAGCTCTGGCATGGCTTTTTCTGTGCAGCATGTAGTTATGTTTGCTGCTGCCACGATGACTTTAAAATGCGCATTAGCTATCTGTTGTTAATCCCAAACAAGTAGGCATGATAGAGGGTTGATGTCAATAGCTCAACTGACAGATGAACTTCAAAGGGGGTATTTCTGAAGGTGGTTGATTGTGCCATCGTACATCTATACCGCTACCATCCCCAGCGGCCACACACGCCATTTACAGTATGGACACACACATTCTATCCCTTGCAAATTTCGTCGATTTAAGTATAATATGCCAGGAGCCGTCGCAAAAGTATTTTATCACTAAATGCATCAAGGAGATGGCCTTGTAACGAAGGTCTACATCAAAAGTGCTCTTCCCTTCCCAGACCAGGATAATTACTTCATCCAATCAGTCTTCATGTTATCGAAACCTTGCTATTAAGGTTCAATCAACACTTTGTGTACCAGTATGCAAACCTTGACCACGGCAACAACCCAAGTGAATGTGTACACGCTATAACTCACACGGGTCATTACGAAGCATGGATACATCTTGAGAGTTCGAGATGCGATAAATGTAGATGGTCCGTCGATGTTCGTTGGATTGAGTATACATATATAAGGACGCCCGTAATCTGTAAAAATTATCAAATTCGTCCAAAAATCAAAAGGCTAAAGTGCAATGCCTGCGCCTAAGACCTCACTATCGAAACGTTCAAACTCAGTCCCCAAACCCAAGCATTGGACGCACAAACCACCTACATGCATTGCTCTAAGCTAGTCGTTTGGTTGCTGGTGTCGCCTACAGTAATCATTGCCAGCTACAACAGCTTACATTTATCTCTGCAAGACAAGCGCTGTACTGTATTGCATTGTTTGATAACATCCTGGATATTTATCCATAGACTATTTACTGTTTTATGATATACTGTTAAGCATGTGTTAAATCCTTAAATGCAGCTGTAATGAATAAATGCAGATATGGGTTTGCTTCCGTAGCTCAAGAATTGTCAACGTCATTCACTTTCACATGGTGATCACGCGGTTTACACAGATTTTCAGGCATAACATATCAACACATCCTATGACAGATATCAACCACTGCATATGGATTGCGTGACGATATTTCCGTAACTAACGGACTCAAGTTTACTCAAGGCCACCCTATAATCAATGGATGTCTCTTCAGTAATCACAACAATGACAATCGTGACTGCTGACACGACAATTGCTGACATTGCCGGAAGCAGTTATTCCCAGCGAAATGTGAATTTCTATTCGGGTAAAAGCTATCCCCTAATTCAGCTTAAATACCAATTATTGCCAGTTCCGCGTAATTATATCTTGGGTTTTGGTATTAGTTGTTTCAGTATATCGTATTTGGAAGTCCAACAGCACAGAATCTGCAGCTGCATATACCGTCCGATACACAAAGCATGGTTCGTAAATGTCATCGATATGTTATCTGACACATTGTCGGTTTGTATATCACCCACAAACATTCCTGCTTTGGGGCATTTACAAGGAGTAGATACAGGAGTGTTTCTCATTCATAATGTTATGGAGCTGTCACTTTATGATACTGTAACTTTACTGGACTGAGATCATTGACTGATATGTAAAGAACGCCAAGAGAAGGCATATTTCTCTGAATTAACAGTTTGTCAGAGTGATACGATCGTAAATCTGCAAAAATGCACTTACGTATGTTGTAATATACATTAAAAAAACATGTAAATCATGCCGACCTTTTCACAATTCCTATTGGTGAGCCGTATATTGTGGACCACTCATACCCCCTCTTGACGAGGGGTAGGGATAAAATGACGCAAGTGCTTTAACAAAATTAACAATAAACATACTGAACCACTTCGAGCGCAGGAGATATTTCATATTAGCAGTCCCGGCAAATGTAAAGCGAAACGGAAGAGTGTGGATATGTGTATTCGGTCTCATAGTCGCCGGTACTGTGATGAAGTACACCGATAGGCACCATTGCCATCACCTCGATGGGCAATACTCGTGACGTTAATAGGTAGATGTTGCAATTTCGTGCAACTGGCAGTATTGCAATTGCTGAGGGATGGGACATGACGGCATATTCAGCGATGAAAAGGTACAATCTTTTGCTTTCATCCTCTATAAGAACCGCAATTTGCTCACCGTGACACCTTCAAAATTTTATTTGAATGATGCACAATTCCTGCATGATTTGTAATATTTAAAACCAAATGCATCTGAATAGATCAGATTTGATGAGATCAGCTATTTAAATGAGCTTATTTCTAGCAATTTAGCAGTAGTCGTACATTTGATGGCACCATGTTTTAATGTCGGTAACGCAATGGAGATTTGTGTCTTACAGGTCCCGAAAAGCGAATTATATTTGCTGAAATGTTGGTCATCCCGTCTGCAAGAATTATGATTGTTCCCTAACGCGCATGCAGATTATCCAAACACATACGATGGTTTCCATAGTCTCAAGTCCGTAATGATGATACATTAGATACGGAGACTTCCAGTCCGAGGTGGGCAGAGCTATGCAAAGCTTGCGATGGCCCTTGAGGGATATCCAAGCATTATTATCTTCGTCATTCAGTGGCGTGCAGTAAATAACCTGGCAGGAGAGCGATGTAAAATCCTGTTGTTTCCTTTCACTTCATTGATAAACAGTAGCATCTGTTTTGTGATTCTGCACAGAAATTAACAATTACGATCTACGCATAAGCACGCACATTTTCCACTTCTAAAACCAACACGTGTGCCCTCTCCAATATCGTCACCGAATAACTCACTGAACCTCTCTACAAGATGCACATTGCATTTATCTATCCTGTATTAACTGTAGAAGATGTTCGTTTAATAGATGACGGTATCTTTGGCGCACCCCAATAAGACTGTCTAGCTCCTACGACACACGCGTCTCATTTTCTGGGTGCCGTATTAAGTCTTCAAGCAGCACGTTTTACATGGCTCCATCACACTTTTTCATGTGTTGCTCATTTTGAACTGCTGCTCTATATGTAAATGGGGTAATTGAAAAAGTATTAAATTCCTGTAAGACAAGCGCCTGAACTATGACAAAGGTGCCGAATGCAGATGCTGTCGGTCAGTGTTCAAAAGCAAGAAGATGGTTAGTTATACACACTCTTTATCCCTTTTCTTTTAACATGAAGCCATATATATGAATTGTCAATCGTATCTAATCATTGTTCAATCCATTGGCATGGGATGACTAAATACAAGAAGCCGAATTCCACGATATTGGATATTTGTAGTAGTCACGTGACTGTTGTGCGCAATATACACGAATAACTAAGGCAGTAGCTGTCCAAAGACTCATCAATATATCGAGTCATCCCTCCTAGTGGTAGCGCGCATATGCCTATGAGTCTTTTTCGGCTTTCTCTGTATCATGTATAGATATATAATGTTACCGAGCATTATAATTGAATCCTTTACCAAGCAATAACTTGCAAATAGGTGCCTAAAACCATGTATTCCAGCTATTAGTACATAGCTTATTCAACAAAACGTCAGTTATTCACGCCACGTACACCAATATATCATACAAGGGGAGTGGGGGGATGCAATTTTAGATCAAGTTAATACTCGCGCAGATGGTTGTTAAGTATGATAATGTCTATTCTCAGAGTTGGGGGATTTTGAAATTCTGCACATGTACTATTAGATTACTTTCAATACCTTTCTAAGCCACGACACGTCATTATCTTAATAAATGCATACACGTGAAAATTTGATTATTTACTAAGGTGCTACACGTGACATTTGCATCAAAAGCATCAAGCAGCAACGAATGCAAACTCACGCCACGTTTTCACCGTGTTAACATCATTTCGCCATAACTTGTATCGATAAAGAATGTTACCGACATAGAATGTAAACTAAATCCCTTGCTAAGCAAGAATTGGCAATTATGTCCTGGGTAGCATATATTCGAGCTATAAGTAGATGCGTCAGTTATTTACGCTACGTACACCAATATACCATACAAGGTGTGCGTGTGTGTGTGTGCTGGGGGCCGGGGGCTTTTGTTCAGCATTTTTATATCAATTTATTCCTCGCCCGATGGTTGTTGAGTTTGTTAAGGTTCATTCCTAGAGTTGTCAATCTTGCGCAGTAACAGAAAATAGTAAATATTAATGATGTGTAGAAACAATATTGAGTACAACATTCCTATTTGTAATAAATACCAAATTGCCAATTTGTTTGGTAAATGTTATACCTTTCGAGAGCCAAAACTAACCGTTTAGATCAAATTCTTTCCCGTCAACAGCCTGTATTGCTTATGTTTCCATTACAAATCCCGAATGGACTGATCCAAGACCAGCCCAGAGCAGCCCGCTCTTGTTCCGACAACAACAGGTCTTCCACACTCCGCTTCTTGATGGACTTGCCACAGTCTAGCTCTGTGCCGTCTTCTGCATCCTCAAGGACATCATGGACTATTTTGTCGAATACCTCGACCTCTTCATTTTAAGGGGGGGCGTCCTCTATTTGCTCGCCCTTTCTTTGGTGGCATCTTGGTAGTCTTTATCTGCTTTACAAAGAACTCTAATGATGGCACGATAACCTGCAATTGGATTGATGCGTTATCCTGCCACAAATGGCAGGCGGTCTTGCGATTGGCTACCATAAATGGCAGACAGTCGCCTCTCTGCCTGCTACAAATGGCTGGCAAACGAGCCATTAATGGTTGACTGTTGGTGATGCGTGTGGCTGCGATAAGTGACACCACATACAAGTGTTACCACAGCACACAACTTACAGCGACCGGGCTGCGATTGCACAATCATATCCCCTAGTGTGAGCTAGGCATAATAAACAACGGGCTAGGAAAATAAAACAAAATAAATTTGCCACATTGTGAATACACGTTCGATGGCGCACGCTATTCTTACAAAACTCATTCCTTCCCTCACGCCATCATGAAGATCAAGAATAAAACGAGTCTCTCTCGTCGTTGATTAACACAGATGATAAAGATTTTGGCGACGGAAAGCCCCCATTGTACTTCAAAGCATTTCCGAGCACAGATGCTTGAATTGGGATACAGTACTTCTGCTAGGAATGCTGTATGTGCGGACTTATTGACATTCAGTCAATGTATCTCATATCTATAAACAGAACCATATGAGATGACATTGTTCGGCTTTCTGACGAGAGTAGATTATCTACGAATGCATTAAGTAATTACATAGGGTAGTGTCGCTTCCGAATATAATGTATGTGCATGTCCGACGGTATATGGCCTGGCGTGTTAGATTAAATTGAAAATCATGTAGAGTTACCCGATTTCTGAATTCTCGTTATACCCCTTAGTACTCCCTCGACGTTGCTGGAAATTCAATGCTTATGTACCACAATAACTGCGACTATGTCAGTAATTTTTTAACATATAACTAATTTATAACGAGATTTCATGGACAGCACTTTCTTCCGTGCTACAACAAATGCTCCCGATCGAAAGTATGACTGATAATAGGTCATATAATCGACTGAATAAGCGTAATTGGGGATTCCAACGTGTATCACAACGGGTATATATAAATATATATATAAATATATATATATATATATAATATATATATATATATATATATATAGATATATATATATATATATATATATGTGTGTGTGTATGCATATATATATATATTTATATATATAAAGATAAATATTTGTATATATATATATATATATATATATATATATATATATATATATATATATATATATAGATATATATATATATATCTATCTATATATATATATATATATATATATATATATATATATATATATATATATATATATATATATATATATATCTTTTAATGCGTTACAGCCGTTGACGAATCGAAACATGTTATATTCCGTTGGAGTATGTATTATCCTGCACGATTGCCATTCAATTATCAGTAAATGCAGTTAGCAAGAGTGGTGCATGTATTGTGCCTCTGTTTCAACCATTTTACGTTCAGCATGTGTTTTTTAGCGCGATATACATATTGTATTTTGAATACAATTCGACCATTTGTGATAGTTTTGATCCATGTCGATCTCGTTACACCCCATTAAACGTTATTGAATGAATACATATATATATATATATATATTATTGAATGAATACCTCCGGGATGAAACCGTATTACCCGAAATCCAGTGGAAAATAGCGAGCTAACTATTCGCAGCAGTGCGGCATTTTCTGGTTGTATGTTAAGCTCGAGCCTTTCAGTGGCCGGACCAAACGTTGCATTGCATCACGTTTATGTATATACCATAGTCAGCAATAGAGCTCTCATTTCATATTTATATACAAAAGGAATCAATGATGCTTCATGGGTTTAAGTTGCGTTTACCTATATTGCTTAATATGCATGGACAATTGCCATGAGCAACACGTGTGAAGGAGAATCACAGGTGCGCTACAGTTAGGTTATGATAGAATTAGTAAATAAATGCAGCTATTACATAATCAAATTAACGACACAACAAGGGAACAATCAATATGTAATGTAGTCGGAAATGTCGATTGAATCCCAGCATATCGTCCAGAATATTACAATATGAGAGCGTGCGCTATAGCAGGCGATTGTACTGTATAGTGATAAATGCTGTAGATGGGGTTATTACCCTCGAATTTGTTGATAATGGGTTTGCGTGCATAACAGATGGAGTGTTAGATAGGTTGGGTCGTGGTAGCGGTCTTGATGGGCGTGGGCTTGGTTGAGGTACATACAGAGGTGACTTGCCCATCAACTTTAGCATCTTCAACATGCTTTATGTCCACCTCGATCAAGTCAGTACCACGCACAACAAACCGGATGGTGCGCCCTCTACGCTTCTCCCGGTGATGCGACAACCACGAACATCGCTTATCTTCTCTCAACGCGCTATTTACGGAACTGGGCGGAGTTGAAGGTTCAGTTAAGCGATAATAAAGGAAGGCTAGTGGATAACCCGTCTTTCATGTTAGCTTTGTTCTTGAATGAGCTGCCTACCACAGAGTTGCCAGGCCATTCCTATCGGTTGAATGAGATCAGCCCCAAGAAGCTATACCTTTAAAAAGATATATATTGTGCCATGTAAAAGAAGTATAGGCATGCAGTTAACTCAGTGGATGTCTACAGTAGTTGCTATTCCTATCCTATCGTCACTGTGTTGGGTGTTACTAGGGCGCTACTTGGAATGGCTGAAAAATGTATCACTCAGCGACTGACTATCAAGGTTAAAAAAAAAAGATCAGATCCACGTTCTGGTGCAGAGTAAATTCAATACTATTGCTGTCATTGTATCGGCAGCACTTGAAGAGGGTAATATCTCGCATCAAGAGTTTAATGTAAGTATGCAAATGGGCGTGCACAACAATATATTTGATAAGCGTTTAATCTAGGATGACGTGTGTAATAAGACGCAGCGCAAGAAAGCGAATTTCAACAATTTATCAATTGAGGTAATTTATTTATCGCTTAGTTTAGCTAAAATAGGCTTTGTACAATTTGCCGTGCGCCAATCAATAAAGCACGTTCTGTTTTGCTACCGTCTTGAATCTTCTGCCTATTCTCGTCATTCAATGCCTCTATATTTTTCATCTAGTGTACTTACAATCACCGCAGGCGAGGCGCACGGCGACTCCCTCATAACTCCAATATCCGTCAGGGTCCAGTGAAAAATTGAGTTTAAAACGGTCATGAGGGCGTAATTGTGCACACCCAGTTATGCTGTTGGTGAATATATCAGTGCGCTCTTTAATGAATTTCTTGACGTATTGCTGCTGATCTGCTGTCAGCTAATGACTGCATCCTGATGAGTTTCTCCTGATCTTTTGCTCTTTATATCCAGTAGTATTTCTTCACATTTGATTATCTCATGGTGCACCTCTTATGGTGATGCATGCAGCCTTATTCATTCTTAGCCATCACATTCTCAGCATTCAATGGACCTTTCCATTTCCTAATCAGCTTGTTTTGGACCGTTGGCAACGAAATATTTGTAGCTTCTCTTAGGTACAGGCTGCTGCTTGCCGAGTTAGGCACGTGCGCGAGGTTTCATGATTATCCTTAACTCGTTTGTAAAGATGCATTTTATCTGGTTAGCATATAATGACTGACCGATAGCTACACTTCCTTGCGCACTGTGTTTATGTGTCCTGTTTCTAACTACCATGGCAGCAGAAACAACGTGTGTTCACCACACTTGCTGCCTGCTTTCAGTGCGGTCTGTTTTTGGCATGGTAAATGAGCACCGATACTACAATTCTATTTCCTTTATAAGTGTTACAGGGGAACAAAATGTAAATATGATAATTTTTCCGTCTAAATAAATTGCACTGTTGCTGCATTATTGTTAAACAGACAATGCAACAGTTTCGCTCCGACATTTGTCAGCGCCACCTTATTCTCTTTGAACCAAAGTACATTATTGCAGCATCGGTAAATCTACATGATAACAAACAGTTTTGCCGGTGCAGATTGCGTCTAACTGATTGGTGCAGTTTTGCCAATCTCTCCAGAGTATGCAAGTGAGAGAGATATATGGTCGATCTTGAATCACTGTTGCTGGAAAAGTTGACAAATGATGACATGATAAGATGGTTCTGAACAAAGGAGGATACTTCTAAAAGAGGGAATGTGCTGTTTAGTCAGCCAACAGCTTATGTTATGATTCCAGCCCCTTCATGAATAAGTAATGGCAATTTGCCAACTGCTTAACATGAACTATACAGATAACTGCGTGAGTGAATGGCTTTTTGATGCTACATTCAAATTGACCATAATTGTTGCAAAGCTATTTATGTAATAAAATTCGATAGTTTTAAACAAATGTATTTACCATTTAAAATCCACTATAGTCAAACTAATCAGTGTAGTTTTGCAAATTGCTCCCCAGACTGCCATGCCGAGACGTATGTGAGAGAAAACGGCATGCAATCTACATCACTAGAATATGGCACATGATGACGTGATGTGATAGTAAGGGCTGAAATCGTAAAGGCCTGTTCCTAAATACAGCAGCAGCCAACCGAACTGGCGGCTTAAGCTCAAACGCCTAAATTATTTGTTATACAACAAACAACAATCAATGTATACGTTGTCTTACGTTACCATGACACGGCGTTGGGCAGGGGCAGCTAACGTGGATGTTGCCATTAGGAAATATCAATGTCTAGATGTGTACAGTAAATTCCGGGTTTTATAGTGCATTATATATCCTCTAATGATTCCTGTTGCTGTCAAGGTAACGGCACGTACCTACCGAGGGCTACCGTTAGAATAAAAGACTCGTATGCAATCAGGCAATGGCAATGAGAGAAATTACGCGGTTTACAAGGCATTCACATGGTACGACGGCCCGAAATCCAATAAAAACATAATTTGCACTGCATAGACGACCTGTAACTTTCAGTTTATTATTTTTATGATTGTGTAGAAAGTGACAAGCTCATCTTGCCTATTCTGTGCAGATTAAAATAAAGAGCCGAGAATTGATATCTACCTAATACACACAATTTGATAACAAATTCGTTGGCCTTAAACAGCGTAAATAAACCGTGTTGAGGATAATTTTGCAAATGGCTGCATTATCTTGTCAAGGCCTTATAATTGATTCCGCCATCTTAAACCATCTTACATAACGCGATCAGCCCGCCCCAGTGTAGCAACCGCAAAGTAACAATCAATTTAATGCGAAAACTATGTCCATTATAGCACAATTCCATACATACCAAAGTATCCGGACGGATGGTGCTTCAATTTCTTTCTTCATACTAAGGAAGAATTTTTACGGTTTATCATTATCTGCTGTGAAAGGTATGCATATGAAGTGGGGAATAATAATACATGGAATAATAGCTAGGATTTCAGACAATTGTGGCTATTCTTCTTAATTGACCGGGACTCTGGAGAGTAAGCTTGATGCACCCACATCTTGTTTTGACTGTTATGTGGGGATAATTTTGATGCATGGACCATATTCACTGTCATTGTCTTTAAGCGCCAGACCTTGCCTTGGCGTTATGTGGTGCTGCGGTAGATTATGATGATGCGCCTATTTGGAAATTGCTGTCAACTATAATATCTTCGAGAGGATGGCAGCATGGAGTGTATTAATGAGATTAGATTATTTGCGGACAAGGACCGCTTCAAGGTAAGCATGGTCCTTGAGATTATGAGCTATTTGGCAGTAACCATAAAGAAGTACTATGCACTGTTTATTGTCGTTATAGTGCGGCATCAAATGCAATTGTCATCAAGGTTGGGTTGTTGTTGCCAGGATCGCGCATGCATCTTCTTGCGTATGCCTTCATGCAATGACCGAGAGAGATCCGGTTCCAAATGATTCTTTCCTTACCGGAAAATTTCGCAATATTCATGCATAGCTAAGAATCAGCTCCTCAAAGATTTTTCGAATAATTAAATAACCCTTTTCTAAGGTAACACGTACATGCTTACGAGTTTTCCCTGCTTAAACCTTATCATGTATAAATATAGAATATTACTGAGCAATATGATTTAACTCCTTTGCTAAGCAAGATCATTCAAATACATGCTACAACGTACCATATGTTCAAGCCACTAGTACATGACTTAGTCGCGCAAGGCGTCCGATATTTACGCTACATGCACCTAAATATCATACAAAGCGGACTTTTGTTCTGCATTTTTGGATAAATGTAATTGTCGCGCAGAGGGTTGTTAAGTATGCTAAAGTTTACTATTATAGTTGTAAGACGAAAATCACCAATCAATCTTGAGGGATGCCTCTGGCTTTAGCATCAACATCCCTCTCAGAGGTCACTTATAAACCGGGTCTATTCCTTTCTACATCATGACACAGCACTTCTTTGATTATTACCGCATTCTTCTAAAGCATCATTAAGGTACAGAAAATGTCTGGAATATTTCCTATAGTCCTTTACAAGGAATAACAGTTCGTTGAGGTAAGAAAAGTCCATAACACCAAGGACATCAAACAGCAACGAAAGTAAACTCACGCCGCGCTATCACCGTGTAAACATCACAATGGTAATACCCGAAGACCACATCACTGATATAGATACTCACCCTTAGTCGCTGTTTGATGTTTGATAATAGCTAACGTGATCACCAATGCATTTGACCTACCGGGGGTAACTCGTGTTTGACCATGGTAAATCATCAAACAATTTTCAGCCAGAAAAAAATGCCTGTGATTTTCAACCAATTTTTGAATGAATGTTCATAAAACAGAAGCAGAAATTATGACTGTAGCCTTACTAGAAGTCTTTGATGAGAAACGTTTGTCCACCAATAGTAATCAACGACACAGCATTGCCGACATTGATGAAATATAAGATAATAAAAGCAGTTCTAACTGCGAAGCCATGCCTGTCTAGAGGCTGAGAATCTTATTTAGTGCTTTTTACTAACTTCAATACAGAGAGCTGTCATGTAAACAGCCTCCAACATCCAAGCCATCTCTCATTTATCCCATCTTATGGTAATAACTCATGCGGGAAGTAACCCTTGCGATTGAGAAAGGACTCGTAGCTTGCTGGCGCTACGATCAGTTCTTCGCGAATCATTTTTACAGATCAATATCCGTTCAGAAAGTTGTAATGCATCTGATGAAAGGAATACAATTTGCCATTGCACTCCACTTAGCCGTAAATGGCGGCAGTGTTTTCTTTAATGTCTCTCATTGCCTCTTCACCAGCATCAACCCTTGTTTGTTTGGTTGTTTTTTGGGTTGTTGTTTATCGCACGAAAAAAAAAATAATGCTCTGTTGACATGACTTCCTCTTCCGGGAGAGCCACACAAGTTTAGTGGTGATAAATCATTTTTATGACACTCTAACTTCAAGCATTGCGGCCTTCAATTGGGCCTATTCGTTAAATCGAAAGCGGAATATACGGTATACAGCACTTTTTGATTCATTCATGTGCTTGAAAGAGTTCCTCTTCCAATTCATTACACATGATTGATTACATAAATCGTTAAATCGCATCTGTCAAACATTGAAACGGAAACGTCTGCTTTTTGCATCGTGTCAAACAACGGTCATTGAAACGGTTATAAACGCCTTAACGTAGTGATAACGAAGCAGGAAATGTGACTTAGCGAAATGGGTATATGGTATATATATATATATATATATATATATATATTTTTCTTCCCAATATATTTTATGGGATGACTAGCATATATATATATATATATATATATATATATATATATATATATATATATATATATATATATATATATATATAAAAGTCGTGTCGTATTGTGGCACAAATTACACAATATCCTCGCATGCAGATTGTTGTCGGTTGAAAAGCTTAATTGCTAAGCAAAGGATGGTCAAGCATTTTTAGCATGACCGGCTAGTTTTTCTTTTCATGATCTGATGACTTATATTGTACCTGGTCCTCACTTGTGTTTTTTCTTCCCAATGTTTTATATGACTAGCATACCGCGAAAAGTAGTGGTAGTGGCACATATAGTAGTATATAGATATATATATATATATATATATATATATATATATATATATATAGATATATATATATATATATATATATATATATATATATATACATATATATATATATATATATATATATATATATATATATATATATATATATATGGTATATATATATATATCTATATATATATCTATATATATATCTATTGTGTATATATATATATATATATCCAAATCGTTTTATATTGATATATATATATATATATATATATATATATATATATATATATATATATATATATATATATATATATATATATAAATATATATATAAATATATATATATATATGTGTGTATCTGCTCATCGCAGAGGTTAAAGATCACTTTCCGCGTAAACTCATACAGCTAATGTTAATTCAAAAAATAAAGGCAGTAAGTGAGAATTGTACATTATAAATTCGTATTGAGACAAATCTATGCCGGGGGCCGTCTCGTAAAAGCGTTATGTCTTCTTTGAAAATTACTACCGATAAAATGAGCCTCTAGCGCTGCAGTCTGTCGTGTTCCATTATGCAACAGCGTCAGACAATACGCAAATCGCCCCTCCCATTCCAACCTTTTTTATTTGTATTGTCTTTTTTCGTTTCAGTGTAGCCACAGTAAAGAAATAGTTATGCGACATTCCCATGACTTCACCTGGAGAGCGTCGCAATATTAGCGGTGGGCAATCATCGCTGTAACACTATCATTTCTTTCATATGCGGCCTTAAATAGAGGGCTTATGTTGAATCGGATGCACTTTCTATGGATTGAGGCACGTTTGGATTTAATTGTGAGCTTGAAAGATTTCCGCTTTAGTTCATTACACAGGATTTATAGCATTTATCGTCATGATTCTGTCTGTGTCTTTCATCTCTAAAAGGCCGATGAGACGGAAAATTGCATTCCACGGTTCTAGCAAGCAATCTAGTGCTAACATTCTACCTAAATAACGAAAAAAGTGGTTAGTGACAATTCAACAGGGACACAATCTATATATCTATATTTTGCTCGCTAACGCGCGGCACGGTTCTACATTTGCTAAAAAGAGCATAGACATCCTGGCGTTACGTAGCCAATATCATTGCAAGCATGAATGCATATTGGAACGATTCGTTTCTTCCTGCCTAGTCAAAAAATGCACACATGCCAACTGGGCAATCTTTCAATCTAGAATAGTTTGCATAACAGGCTTAGGCTGTCATTTCATTACATTTGTTTATCTCAGTTGAACTTGGCCAAATGCATATTGACTTCACCGTCTAATGATTGAAATGTGCGATATTTATGGGATGAAAATGACAACATAGCGGGGAACGAAGTGTTGGAAGTGGCACGCACACAAAACACCATAGCAAACTAAGAAGGTTTGTAAGAAGTGCCAGAAATGTCTTATTGACAAGCAAAATTATAATCATTGCTTTCAATTATTTTACCTCTCTAAACAAATAACCATGAAAACCAAACCTGCCAAACCTGCTCCTCTCGTCAGCCGCGTTGGGGAGCTCTCAGATAATTAGTCATAGAAGCTGAAAAATAAAAATATCCTTATAAGTTTGATATTTACAATGAAAAAAAATTCAGCCATCAACAATCGAACACTAACAGTCAAAAGTTAGGGTCCCTTTATTTTGTCTTCTTAATCTGACATGTATCTTGCAGTATATGTCTGTATCATCGCCAAGTTAGTATGTAGATAGTGGTTATTATATGTTGCTTTTGAAATCGGGGGGTTATGCTACACGTGACTAGCGTAAATGTTTCGTCCCTCAAACTTTGTGTAAAGCTTCATAATGCTTTCAGTAATTTTAACATAAAGCTGCTTTAAAGAGCATTAAACAGCTACAGCTTGACGTCTATGGTCAATGACAGCAACAAATGCAACTATGTACCCGCGACAAGTCTAGTATGACAATGGTCAAATTGCAAATAATCTGACTGTGCTTAAAGAAGTATTGCTTACAGGTTGATTGCTCTACATTTCATCTTGGTGGTCTAGTAGTCTTCCACTCACTCAATGCTCACAATATCTTAATCAAACAATTGCAGCTATTTCGTTTTCTCTTCGGTGCGTACGGACCACGCTACCATGCCAAACATCTTAGTCTTGCACATTTGGTCAGCTTGCGGTACACCTGATAGCAAGCTTAAATATAAGGGTAGCTTGTGGAATAAAACATGTGCTATGAAGATGGACAAAAAATTACTAAAAAGTGAACCCATAATTGCGCAGACGCAGAAATACTGCCATATATTGTGCATCACGTCCAATGCACAGGTGTGCAGTATGTATATCATAAGTTTCACTACAGCAGCGGACTATCACTAGCACTAAATTAGTATGGTGGACTGGCAAAACACGTTTCAACACTGTTGTTCAAAGGACAGTATCAGCACAATAGCCACCGTAAATCGACAGCGTCAGGTTGCGGCCGCTATAGCTTTATCTTGTTACAAAAAATATCAGAGGTTAGCTACTGTCCAAAGTAATAGTTTATATAACATTGGCAGAATATGTGGGCATTATACATTTGCGATAATTCAGGTGGAGCAATTCAGCCACCAAGTTTCATCCTTGCTTACATGATTAATTACTTATAAAGCGACTGAGTGATATTTACAACAGATGATATTGCTGATAAATTGTACACTGTTGGCACGGACAGTATTCAAACCAAACATTTGACTGCTTGTCCATTTAATAGATTCAAAAGCACTCAGTCATTCTAACCATCAAAGCGTGGGACGTTTGTGCTACGCATCAAAACTGATTATGAGGGCATCTTATGGACAAACACTCAAAAGTTCTAGGGCACAAACGGACCTTTAACAACACTATAAGTTTGCTGATGGCGATACTTATTTTGTATTTCATTTAAGACTGAACAAAAGAACTTTTTGCGTTAATTGGAATATGAAATGCTGGGTCAAACCTCTTTTAGAAGCAGTGATACAGTTACGTAGACGAGATTGATCTCCCTCCCACCATTGGCAAATTCATGAGGCATGTTCTAATACTCAAGGACACCATTAGTGAAACAGCGACTGTTATAACAGCAGCATCATGTGGTGTATGCTGTGACCTTGTCTTGTTTACGGTAGCAGCAGGTGGTGGATGCTGTGACCTTGTCCTCTCTCCGCTAGCAGCTCTTGTGTAGGGCGAATAATATGAGACGCACCATAAAACATTCTCTCTGACACCCTCTGTGGAGGAATAGCTTCACTTAGAACAAACTCTCACAGTATCCCATGAGTTATCTGACATTCGTCAACTAGCTGAGGATGGCTTATATATCAGTTAAAACATAGATGGTAAAAGGTGCACTATCGCCCTCAACAACGGTTTATTTCCTTTGAGGCTTCCAACTTAATATATCTTCACAACTCATATATTCCAATATCCATGAAAGTTATGTTGAAAGCGGAAAGTAGGATTATTACGGTTAGGCGACAGCTTTTTCGTAAGAAGTGGGTTGATCAATGCCCACGGCTTGAAGTTATCAAATCTAGGAGTTTGAAGTTGGTAATAAGTAGCCAACATACCCACCTCTTACTGGGTACGTCTAATGATGTCTGACCTTTTGACGGCACGTGTATGACAGATATCAGAGACATCCCGAGGTAACAGCCATGCGATATCATAGCGCCCGCTAAGTTTACTGTCCAAAACCAAACCAACCATTTGCGTGGCTAGGAAGCGTAAATATATCTACAATATAAGGCTATGACGTGTGTTTATACGCAACGGGTTCGAAGAAGGTAGTTGAATAAAGCAAAGCCTGAAAATACCTGTCATAGCTCAATTACAGGACAGCGTGCGATAGGACAGGTTGGATGAAGGTTCATTTGAGGGTAATAACGTGGGTAAGGAGGTCATTCAAATTAACATAAGGTATCCTCCCGCATTATCTCACATCACATCACCTCAATCGGACATATCAGTGGTCATCGACATCGTTATTTAATCGTACGAGATCGCATGGTGAGGAACGGTCCCACAATAATGGGTGTAACCAACTAAATCAAATACCGTATTCATTTGAACGTGTATAATACTTCTAATTCATCATGTCTTCTGTAGGGCATTCGTTGTGTGGTGCTGAGGATGCTGCCGCTGTTATAGCAAAATAGTTGGGCGATTGTGATTGTGGCGACAAAATGGCTGAGCACGATGTCCATTCCCATTGCATCAACAATTATACCACAATACAAATCCAAAACGATATTATTCAATCGATATATATGACGTGTGATGAAACTAAAGTATATTTTACATTGCCAACATGTGGTAACGCGACCCATTTACACCACTTCTTCGCAGTACAGTGAAGTGTGCGCAACACATAGATAAGCATAGTATGTGATTCTGCACCAAGCTTCAATAGGCATGATTATCATGAAAGAGACAATCGCTGAGCTACAATAGAATTGTATTAAACAGTCAGCGGGGGATCGTGTGCGAAAATAGCCGCCAATGGTAAAATAAGCTGTAATCAGTGTATGTACCTATTGTTTAATTCATATACTGCAATGCTAGTGCTTAAAGCACTTTATGTAGCTTACGCCTGGCACATCTGTTTTGGTGATTAGCTACAACCACAAAATAAAACAGATAAAGTTTGACCTTGACAAGAAAAACGGTTCTCAATCTTCATGAAATTTAGTTTTCAGCATTTACTTAACGACTAGATTTGCCGAGCATTGATAAAAGTCAATTTTTAGTTTCATAATTCTAAATTAATTTCGAAAACATACATCTATATATCCTCATTGGTGCGATGGTATATTTGCAAGAGAGCCATTGGTTTGTGATGTTTTGAAGCTGTTATCAGACAAGTGGAGTCGACAGTATGGATCAGTAACTCGTCATGGAAGCTGTATCAGATGATCACGAGGTGGCTATCATAGAATTCTATAAATGGTCTTATTTACTATTGTACCGCCTGCTTCGGGAGTATACGTATTGAATTATGATATGTAATGATCAAATACCTGCTTTAGAACGGTACCCTCTTATAACGGATGATTGCTCCAAAACTAACTTCCGTTGAAGACGACCTGTGCTTAGCAGCATGTGTACAATGCATGTTCTTCCAATGGCAATAATATCATCAGAGTATAACTGCACTCTGTGCTTCCCACGACTAGGTTCTTAATCATTAATGGCCTAACGGAAAACCGATCGTTATTAATGCGCAGATTGATATTATAAGAGTATATTCGTACATGTATTGCATTCAATATTGCATTTCCTCAACCTACCTATGCAGTCGTGTTTACAACATAAACAATTACATTGAACAGCAGTGTTCCCGTGCACAGTAATGTGATGTGCCTCGATAATGTTTATATTTTTCGGCGTTTATTCGGATACAATCAACGTTTCTCCGAATGTCCAATGATCGTCCCACCGACACAGACATCAAAGCAGGATCGGCGGGCTGGTGGCGATATATTGAATAACAACTGTTATCTAATCTAATGTAGATGCAATAATAGCTGTCCAGTCCGTCCTAGCAGTTAATTTCCCACCATCACATCGACAACTAAACTGTGGTAATTGAATCACATTGTTATACGTTTAGGGTAGTAGTCAAAATCATTGTCTTCAGGCATAATAGATAGTTGGTGCATAACGTTCGCTGCATAACGTTCGCTGGTTCTCATTAACTAGGCTGCGTGCTAACTTAACCACCCGCCATGCCTTGCCGCGTTTAGTCAAGCACCCCTACTTGCGAAGACGTCCTCGGACTACATGACATTTACACTGCTATACCTGTCTAATGCCTTATTAGGATATCGAAGCAAAAGAAAGATTTCACCATGTGTAGAGCAAGATGACATCATTAAGGTTGTATGTATATTATCTGTAAACAATTAATATCAGATTATACCATGCGTCGACTGCTTGATCTCATTGTCATTGGATCACTAAATGATAGGATTCAGACGAAAAACCTCAACTGTATATAGTCGTGTGGTGATGTCCATCAACCACATAGTAGATAAGACTTGTAGGCTGGTGAAGATTCTTGCAACGTGACGTCATATTATATCCGTTAATGCGAGGCTTCTTGATGTAGTTTATGGTTAACAAAGTCTCTGCTGAACTCACCATTAGAGAATTAATAGAAATTAACACATGGGCGTTGGAAAGATAAATTATGCGAAATCTGGCTACATATCGAGGAAAGTAATCGAGCCTGAATGTTTACGTATTAATTTACGACCATTTACATGCATTACACATAAAATGTGCCCATGACGCTAACACGGTGTCGCGCATTCCATATATGCATTTGAAAGCCAGCCCAACTTGCAAAGCCAATATATTTAGTGCCAGGGTTTCAAAAGGCATTTGTCTGTTGCGCTCCTTAATTATTTCATCGCTCGCCTTATTCGCACACCCATTGATGCGATCTCATCGTTACTTTTGTTGTGTCCAGGAAATGGTGGTGACATTATATTTAAGTCAACGATTTCGTAAAGCAACTAGTGTATCACATGTTAGAACATCCACCTGGAAACACTTAAACTGCACATCCACCAATAACGTTCACATATTATGTAACCAATGCCTTTTATCTCTTAGTTTTGTCATACACGCCTATTATTCTTCAAGGAAATAAACACAATAATTGAGAAGGGAATTTCCACTTTGCAATGCAATCAAGAGAATTAAAGAAACCATACTCGAGAAAGTGATCATTGGAGGGTGGCTCAGTTATCTGTTATCACGTAATGTCTTCTATGTGAACAAATAGCACAATCGCCTGTGAGTTCATTCAATCGATATTGCGGAATAGCTGGCGTGTTGATTGCTCTGAATATTCCCTTGTTTTATCATTATATTGATTATGTTATTAGCAGCATTTACTTACTAATTCTATCATAACCTAACTGTGGCGCACCTGTGATTCCCCTTCACACGTGTTGCTCATGGCAATTGTCCACGCATATTAAGCAATATAGTTAAAAGTAACTTAAACCCATGAAGCATCATTGATTTCTGATGTACATAAATATGAAATCAATGATAGCTATATTGCTGACCATCGTAAACTTAATGCACAGCAGCGTTAAGTCTGGCCACTGAGAAGTTTGAGATTAACATACAGCCAGGAAATGCTTCACTGCTGCCATTAGGTACCTCACCATATTTCACTGGTAATACGATTTCACCCCGAAGATATCCCATTATGGTGTGGGTTACTCTGCGCTATCCTATGGCTCACTCTTATCACTAACGGGCAAATTCAATTACTATTAAACGTATGTTTCGGAGATGAAATTTTTTAGAATAAAAATGCACACTGTGAGATGCGTAGTAAATGTTATTTGCATCGCATGGAAAGTAATGCATATAAACAACGCGATATATTCACATTTAATGGCGTGTGGCGAGATCAGAAATGATCAAAACTAACACAACTGATTACATACAGTAGCAGTCAACAAGCTTAACACTCCGCTCGATAAGCCATGTAATTGTGGATGTTACCGATTTGTACAATCAAACCGACAATACTTTAGAGAGATCCGCTGATGGAGGTTATTAGTCTTATCACCGCGGCAAGCGACAGCAAGAAAGATCATGAAGCTTGATCAATTAGCGGATGTTTACATAAGAATGGAGCATTACACAGAATACAAGAGGCTTTTATTGTCAATGCGTTTCTGTACACAGCGGTTTGTTTATCATCTTCTCTATACATGCTACTTTGATCAAGAAGATTAATCCTAGATCGTTGTATAAAGTATTGCTCAGGATATGAACAGCGTCACATAGAAATATATTCCAACATGTCGTCGTGCACTTTATTCTCATAAGAAGCGCGCGTTGAAACTTGTTCCGCAGAACAATTGCTGCACAGGCCGCAAACTTCAAACGACACTGGTAATTACTATCAAAGCTGCTTACACTCTGGCACGCCCGCAGAGAAGATTTATCACCATGGGTAACGTCCCTTTCAAAGGCTAATAAGCGATTCCATAGTTACCATGCTAATCTTCACAGACCGCAAGGTCTTGTGCACCCAACTCACAGGGGACCATATATGTGTCTCAGTCTTCTCTGACATTAATTCAGTAGCCTTCGAAATGGCCAATTGATGCGTGCATTTCCCTGTATGAACAGTAGCATCTGATTGGAAGGTGCGTTTCTTATCTGCTACGATTCACAGTAACTGTATCGGTGTTAGTGGAATGCGTCGTTTGAACTTATGTTGCACGCAAACACTTCACCTATCTACAATATATATGCGAGCACAAACGCAACATTTCATTCGATTATCACACTTAAAAGGCTTTAGTTGTAGCGCGAATTGAACGCCATTTGTGGTCATTAGCACCGAGCTTCGGTTGCAAGTTGCAAACGATAGTATTTCAAAGAATATTCACACTTACGTATCTGCCTATTCCAGCGTTTAAAGTGACCTGTGAACATATACACCAACAGTTGGTCAGGACTAATGATATGTTTTCTATTAATTGACCAGTCAGCCCGTTCTTTCCCGATCTGCTAAGATATGCCATTTATATTTAGAATACCGATATTACGTCGGTTTCCCCAATATTACCATCAGCATATTTTAGCATTAAACATGCTACAACGTTGGGTTACACAAATGCTATCATGTCCCTGTAGTATGCTGAATGAGGTATTTTGCGCCGAGTCATATGTAAATAAATGTGATCATTAGACTTGCCAGAAACACGTCAATTTAGTAGATGTGTGAATCATGATTTCGATTCTTTTATGCCATGTGGAAGCCACTGGCCCGGCGGCTCTGCGATAATTGCTACAATTATGATCTTTTATGTTCACTTTAATACTTTGTGTCATTTTGCGTCGAAAGCAAATCTATTAACAAAGCATCAAAGTTAGAAAATCAGAAAGATACCAAAATTTTGTAGTAGTCGTAGCAATAACAGTTTGTATGCAAACAGGATAACACAAGTCACAAATAAAGTATGACAAGTCACTAAGATATCATCACTGTCTTGTTCAAGTAATTTAATGTGCAGATGGAATAGCCGAAAACTGCGCGATATCACTTAACATGTGAAACATCAATTGGTGCCAAACATTCATACTAGATACCTTGATAGCAATTGCAGAATAATTATTTTGTATGAGAGAAGTGTCTGGGCAACTTTTGTCTCGATACAGACGATAGCAAAAAAATAACACTGACCGTTTTGCAAAATGCAACAATATAAATTCTTTTTCATTGATCAAACACAGGATTCTTCGGTGCCTTCATCTCATAAAGCCGTGTTTTGCCGGGCATATGCCGCTCGTAGCTGACTCGCATCACCGGATGCTAAAAACTGCATGGCTCATCAACGTTATTAGGATTGGCTTGATGATGTAAAGTGATTAATGTAGCATGAAATGTTAACATAACCAGTTTATAAATACATTTACATCTGTATGCCTAAATTGTACTGAATTTCTAACACATCAAGACATTATCTTATGAATCAATTTGTTCATGTATGTGGTAATAAGCCCAACTAGCTTGATCTCTCTAGGCGGATATAACAAATATTTGCAACACTTTGCCTACTATGAGGTCAGTTGACATCGAGATAACACTTATAACGATTCTACAGAAAGCCTTTCCGATTGATCAATGTATGGAAATGCCATTATAGCGAGGGTTTCAAATGGAAATGGGATATAATTAACGCGGCGCAATGCACAATGACTTAACTCACTCCGACACATGCATTTCGTAATCCCTATTGGGCCACATCTACCACTGTCAGCAATACATCTGTCACATATTTGCCTTCTTACATACAACACGCTACTTATCATACCTCACATAATAGATATTGAATGTTTCTGTCGTAAGCTGCTACATATATTGCCTAGAGTTGCTATAAGCAATCCCGGGCCTGCAGGCTGATGTTGCATCCGATGAATCTCTGGCAGCAAATGATATTATTCTAAATATATACCGTGCCGAATGACAATGTTGCTGCTATTACCCTAGCCTTGCCACGTGCGCCGTGCAAGTCGTGTTATGTTAGTAGTCATGTGCAGTATGATAACAACTGACATACCTTGCATTGAATGCTGATGAACATTTATCGTGACAATGTCACAGCTTATGAATGTAACTGACCCACACACCCCAACTACATGATCATCAGAAAGTAAAGGTCCTTGTCAGATTTTGACGTTAATCGATCCCCATAGTACATTCCATGGTGAAACCCTCACTAATTACCTCATCATCACATAAGGCAAGGACTAGGTCTGGGACAAAAAGACAACGAGCAAAGAAAGTGTCCATGCATCTGAATTATTATCGCGTAACAGTGATACAAATAAACTGAACAAGTCACGGATTATAAAGACAAATATTCATAGTTGTGTAATGCCATTATTGAGTAAATTATGATAGCTGCCTCACAAGACGTTACCATACTGAATGCAACGAGCGAGTGGAATTGCTGCCACACAAGTTCTCGTGTTCCTTTTTGCCACTTGGGTAGAGATGCTGAAGTCGCGTGAACGTTATTGCACGTTGAGAAATGTTCTTTGTCACTAAAGTGCTATAATAACAGCCGTTGTTTTAAGGAATTAAGACCATAGCTCATGGCAATCATAAAAACTTATATGTATGATACAACATACCATATAAAGTACCAGGTCACGTATTCAGTTAGCTGCAAATGCGTCTAAATCACAGCAGGTCAGACATTGCAACGGTCATTCAATGTTGATGTTATTGTATAACTCAGGCATTCTTTTATCTGAATAAATAAACACATTCAGTTCCGCTTTGGATCATAAACTGCGATGAATAAATGGCTGGTGCAATCATTTCTCGACAGACCTCAAAGCATTTTATATGCCTGTGTAGGTTATTGCAACTTTGTATTGTGTCACAGGGTTTGATGTAAGTCTACTGGAATGACCATTAAACAACGGCAACTAGCTCAGGATAGATAGCAAATTTTTAAGGCATCATATCGCAATCGTAACTGCCATATACGGCAGGAACATTCGTTCGATATTGTTGAAACTGCTATTGCGGCCTGTATAATTATGTGCTGTATGACTTGTGGAGAATATGCCTCGCGTCATATGATATATTTAGATGAGAGTGAGGATTACCGTTCCGGTAAGAGCCGACTTACATCTTGCCCATCGAGCCAGATCTGGGCTGCAACCTCGATGCCATGTACTATATTTTGTGATATGAAATATTAGTTCGAAAATTCATGTGAAACCAAAGTGCAATTATGACGAATAATTGCATAGTATGGGTATGGCTATGTTGAAGCAATGCAACAAATTTCAAAGGTCCCTAAAGAGGCGATGGCGAAGCAATCCTGCACGTGTTATTGCTCCCTTCGGCATCTAATGTCTGGTATGATTATGGAGCTTTATAGACGATGTTATCACGTCATCCAGCTCTTGATTTGGAAGCCATATTATCAATCCCTGCACGTCAATCAGGACGCTGTTGATTTTTTAATTCAACACGATTACTTTATTCTGAAACATTGAACTTTTTCTGAATTTGCGTTAAATAGCGTTATTATTTATTATAGAGCTGTGGTGTGCAGTAAACAAAATGCAAATAAATCAAGTTGTACATTGCGATAATCAGGTAAAGTGAACACATCACAAAGTCATAAAATATTTCAATTAATAGTATAAGTGCGAAAAAGGCTTATTAGTTCCCATTCTCACGGACGGATTCGTTTAGTTTTTTTGTTTTTATCAAAATTATTTCACTCGGTAAACGTCGTGCCTTCATTTCAAGAAGTACTGAGTGTTTTACGAAACCTGAAGATTGAGGATACATAAGACAGAGGAAATGAATGATAGATGCACCGAGTGTTTGACGCAACCTTGTGATTTAGGATAGATGTAGAATGGTTCGTGCTAAATTTTCTTAGCGGACGATGTGCCTGTTTCTTTACGACATTGTTAGCAGACCCAGACATTTATCTCAAAGGCGATTCTTACATAGCGGGAGAATATGTTTCACTTTTCGCAAAGGTGCGTGGACATAATAATAGTAGTAGTGTAGTTGCTTGATTTTTAACATTACTGCTTCTGCAAATGCGCTTGCTGGTGGCAATATCTCAGAGAGTTCATTACGTGGGATCCGCTAATACAGACCATTAGTACGAATGCCCCACCAAGCGACTGTATGAACCAACTGCTATAATGAGTGCACTCAGTGGATATATAGAGCATTGCACCCTAAACATAAATATTGCATCATTGCAACGGCCTATACGTAGTTTTCGACAACTATAAATTTTTAATCTGCATAAATGGAACAGCAGTTTTGCTGAAGTAGATTTGCTTTGGTGCGCAGTGCACATTGTGGTTACGCACACAGGTTTACCCAAACAAGGCAGGAAACTCAGGCATTCCACATTTTACTGCTCATAAAGCCATTAGGGCTTTCCGATGTGTTCCTTATTTTGCGATACAGTTACATAAATATATTTCATGTCTTAGTTTTGTGGCAAGCAGACCGCCATTCATATCCAAAATTACAAAGGCCAAAAATGCACAAGACCACGTAAAATACCGCACTTTTAACTTAAGTCCCACGCGACGTTTCATGTTTCTATAGACATCTGATACGTACCGGCTGTCTAATGAATAGACGGCCCTGTTAGACTTATTTGGTGAAATGGCATCAACACATCGTCACGAGGTGACATATCGTAAACTTCGCTGACTATCTTTGATGTTGACTGTGGCGACAATTTATGATGCGTGGAATTAGTATAAAAGTTTACGTTCATATAATTGTCGTAGCAAACTGTGCAAGCAGCATACATTTGAAACCGAGTAAGATAAACATGCCTAAATATTGTTACATTAAGTTGATACCCCAAGTGTGCTATTGCAGATGTTGTACCACGAACAGCGTTACGCGTCATATTTCAAATATAAAGAAAGACAAAGGCAGGCAGACTCTGTTTTATGGAATTGCTTAATATCAACGCAAATAACACTAAAATAATGACACATTATTTTCCCAAGTAACTAAAAGACAAATAGCACTTTATCCTCCAGTTTATTGCTTCGTCTGCTCCACTCATACTTCATTTCAGAACACAGCAAGATTCGTATAACTATCTTGCTACCAAAAGAGGCACAATGCGTTTATAACTGTTTTCATACGAAACGTCAATTATTGTCTGACAATACGGGGCGAAATGTGGCAAAAGATATCCGTCAAATGACCATGCAACGAATTACCCTTAAGGTAGGCTGCCTTGCTAGTATCTATTTGTGCCAATTAAAGAAGCACAATAGAACGCAGTTAACGCCAGATGTGACTTGCGTTTTATGCTGCTTTCTGAGATAGCAATTACTTGCTTGGAAATTTCTAAATGTGCGGCTGTAGAAGTAAGCTTCTTGTCTTCTGCACTTTTGTAAACGAACTACGAATTTTGTCTCCAAACGCTTGGCGTTCCAAATACCTAAATGGCGGTGCCATAAATCCAACAACTACACAAAAACTGAAATGAAATCAGGAAGAATGTGCACTAAATTACCGCTATTGTCTAGGTGGCACGGCTAACAAGTCCTTCACTGTCATACACAACAACCCACAATCCATCTTGTCTACGAAGCACCTTGCCATTGCTTTTTGTGCCTGCAACTTATGTCCAACACCTTTAAATTCTAGTCAATCGGTGAATGGCGAGGCCAATACTCCAGCAATGACCCACCGTTCACACTTCCGTATATTGTGTTGGTAATAAAACAAGAAATACTTTTGCGATACCGAAACGCTGATAACTATGGCTTAATATATCCACCATCAACAGTGTACCAACATATACAATGTCTGAGAGTTAGGGTTGAAAGCACCCACACGCTTCCAAACTAGCAAATCTAACCGTTCAGCGCCACAGATTACTTTAATAGTTGTCCATGGTAAATAAAGGTACGAGAAATTGGTTATAATACTTGCTCATTGTTGCTGTACATTGCAACAAGTAGAATAATTTTTTTTTAATTGTGAAAACTAATCCATTATGGAGTACTACATGCGTCAACGAATCTTTTGCTCACCTTATCATCAACAGCCACCTCTTTAGGAGACCTTAAAACGTCAATTACAATCAAAGCGTAATACAATCATTATTAATACAAATATCTATGGATGGATTTACTTGTGCATATACCAAATGTAGATGAAGGCATTTCCTGTTTACCTCACTGAATCAACTGCCTAATTGTGAATCCTTAAGCAAAAGATTATTTTGTATTAATTAGAAAATACATAGAGACAATGGGGATTGCCATAAGCCAATATGCTTTTAACTTATAACCAGATTCCACGATGTGGCCCTCATATAATTTGTCTCCTTAAATGCCTTCATAGCTTGATATTTAAGTTACTAATTCCTGACCAACCTAACCAAGATGCATGCGACTTGAACGTGGTGTTTTGGTATTTCGCCTTGCAGACCAGAACATAGCATGAGTGTATGCAAATAACTGAAGCTGACCATAATATATGATATGGAAGCACTGAATCGGTTCATAAATAACTATTTTAAGTCAAATGATTGGACCATAGTTAAACAAAGGTATTGAAATTATTGCATGTCATATTTACGACACATGATTTTATGTAGCTAAACGTGTGTGCTATCTGGTGCTCGGGAACATTGAGGACCAAAATGCCAATAGAGATTTAACATGGTTATATAGAACCCATCAAGTAAGCATTTGTATCGTTCATGTAATGCTCATCTACGAACCAAACATTTTCCTTTACTACAGCATCTTAAAAAGATATTGCCAAACCCTTCATGCATTGGAGTAAGTTTCACCAACTCTTTCATTAGAAAAAGGAAACAATAATTGCTGTGCGCAGATTTTACTTTCTCTTTCCAAACGATCGTCAAATGATATTGTCTTGGGTATTTGCATAAGCCTTTCCCCTAGTACATCAAATAACCATCTGCATTTGTGGTACATATTTTTGAATGAATACACAATTGCGTTATTTATATGGGTCATATAAATAAAATTTCCTTTTCTACGATTAACAATCGCCTAACACCGTTCAAGGTTGAACATCACTCGTTTTGGCAGTTGCAATATATAGAATTCGCGCATTTGCTGTACATATTTACCGCCCTCTGCCATGATACATCTTCATTGCATGTATCACGTCCAAATGAATCACTGATTTCTTATAGAGCTTCCATTGAGAACTTCGCTTACTTTCGTTGGCAACAAACATTAATGCGTGATATATTAATTGTCAGAATTTTTGGTGAGAAGGTAAGTGGTTCAGGCCACCTTTACGGTATTGTTCATTGTGTCGCACACATTTTGTTCAAAGCATATGTTGACTTCGAAGAAAAGGAGCTTAGTTGCTAAAAGATTATGTTTGATGTGGATGGTTAACCTGCTTCCGTTTCTTCACTATATGATATAAGAGAACAATCCATTTCGCTTAATTATCCGAAGCCATCAAGAACGAAGAGGGAGACGCATTTAACTGCAACAATATGTGCAAGAAAGGCAGTAATGAGTCAAGGTGTGCAGTGATTTATGCAAAGCGTAGGTTGGTGACCCCATCAATATTCCTCCATTTCAGTGATGAGCATTGTCAGTAGCCATTAGGGAGGGACATAAATTCATCAAAGCCTGTAAATAAAAGATAATTATCACATTATTGCTGCTGTTTAGCTGTCATTTAAACCTAATTTTGATATCAACACATTTGCAAGATATCCACACAACAACACGGTTCCGCTGTAAGTTTTCCTAGTTATACTATTTAACTTCTACCAGGAATGCAATGTAAAGTTGGCTTAGGGTCTGAAAACCGTTTTGCCGCGGCTTCAATTGATGTAAATATAGCCTGAATTATCAAGATATGTACCATAAGCTCCCAGATGGGGCTTATTAAATAAAAGTCATGATTGATTATTCCCCCCGAGGCTCTTTGCGGAAACTTAACTTTTCTGCTCCGACCCATAAAATTGATAGCGGCCTCACGGCAACATGACGGTACATCTACAAAACCCTTACCATGCTGCTGAATCTTCATGCACCGAAATCGATTAGTGAAAAGTACAGCTCTTTTTTAAGAGGATGGTGCTTAATTCGCTGATAGCTTATAGGACTTGTTTGAGGTAAGCATCGCAAATTGTTAATAGTCTCTGCTGAAAAAGTTGCGTCTATTTAAAATTAGTTTTGGAATATATTGTTGTGCTCTGCAGCTCATTCCATAATCCAAACGCACAATAACGGGATCCGAAGTTGATTGGACGATAATGAACACATGGTATTATCCTCTTCAGTATAATTGTCAGTCAATAAGTGCAAAATCCTATATACGTATGCAACACCAAAGACAAAACATAACTATATAATTACTTACGACATAATTATATCATTAATTACGGATTTGTAGAATTTTTTATGTTATATGAAATAAACAGGCTGCTCCAACAAATCTTGAATGAGCTTTATACAGCTGCTTGCATAATGGCTAGAATGTATATTTTAGTAGCAAACTGTGGTTTGAAGCGAGTGCAGCTGAAATGGAAAAACACGATCATACCTTCGTTGTTAAACATAAGAATAATTAAAACAAGTTTTACATTGCAAAAGGGATATGAAACATGTACTGACTTTGAAAGGTATAGAGTGAGGCTTAATCCACCATTTTTGAATTTGCTATGCTGCGAAAGAATTTGCTTTGCTCTCGGGAAATGATTGGCCTAGTGTCGCTCCCAAAGAGTTACTTGTTTTGCTGCAAGCATCAGTTCTTTGGCAGATTATTAGGAATCTACTGATGTGTTGACAGATGTGCACTGAGTGATCCTGCTCAAACATCTATTGCATACTATTAAAAGCTAGCGGCTTATCATCGGTGTCTCGATCATTGAGTGCATTTACATATTTCTGTCTTTTGCGATCCTTTCATCTGCGCTTTATATTTATGGGTTAATATTGCGCAAAAATTAATAACGCCTTCACAATGACTTGTAATGCTTTGCGGTAGTGTACGTCATGCCGGCGAACACTTTACATTTCCACTTTGCCTAAATGACACTTCACCGTGTACCGCAAGCGCCATGTCTAAGAGAACAATGGTCATTTTAATGTCCGTTTATCGGCACGATAGAATTCCAAATTGGCATATTACAAGATTTAACATTCCAGTTTCAAATTCCAGCCACTGATATTTCTTACTCGATATCGAAATCATTATTTAAAAGTAAATAACTTTTATCATGCATCATATGTTTAAAACAGTCGTTGGAAAATACCCAGCCCCGCGGCCCTGGTCGTGGACACAGGTGACACGTAGAGGCGAAGTTCAGTTGCAATGGTACGGTCGAGGCGACTTCAAGATTACATTCTTGTTGCGTTGTCCGAATTACTTGCCGATGACTGAATCTCTATTATATCATCAAGTAAAGTTAGAGCCTACTTATGATTCACAGAAATGTTTTGGTTATTCGTTGGCTACGGCTCTGCCAGCAGCTTGAGAGCTGTTGATCGGTGGATGAAAAGATTGCTTGTTTCTTTTCGTCTCCATTACTGGGCGATATTGACGTCAAAATGTTCATTTTTCAAACTCTAACTTCGGCACCATACCAAATTACAGTTGTCCCTCTGTGAGTTTCGGCCGAAGGTAACTCTACTATTAAATGATTTGATGGCACTTAAGCTTGCCCTATCATGACATGAGACTTACATACAGCATTTATATCTAAGTGATATTTCAATCGAGCCGCTGAAAACGGAACGCCAATACTATGTTTACAGCATGAATTAGATCGTCAGTGTTTATGTGTTATATCAGCATTATCAAAGAGTGTGAAAACCTATGTTAAACCTCCTCTTCTGAAATATGGTGTAGGGCTGCACAAGTCCAATAAAAGGTGCTTCTGGACAGAAATCATGAAGATTATGTTGTAAAATTCCCAATTATAGGAAACAATATCCTAATAATTAATGTAATCTTTTTACCCCTGCTATTTCTAAGGTTGTTGTTAGGTTCAATTTCTTATTTTTGAAATATGTGAATAATAACCCAAATACAGAGCCTGGTAGGTGCTCCCTACGCAGAAGCTGCAATCTGGAGAGTCTGGGTGATAATACTGAAATATTGTGGAATTGCACTGATAATGGATTTGTGCACCAGTAGTCTCTTGACCAAGTCATCACTTACTTCTCTATTATTTAAACAATGTTCAATATGGGCAAAAACAGAAGAAATTTTAAAACATTGAAACTGGCACTAAAATACAGCGTATCAAATATAGTGAATGCACATTTTAATCTATTGAAATACCATGTACTGCATCGCTAACAAACGTAGTGTAAAGCTATTAAGGTCTTTTCAAATTTTGTTTATGCAGCTCAAGTCTATTGAAATGTAGTGTATGACTAATTCTGTCCATTGGTACTTGGTGTATGACTACTACATTGCCTTTTAGTGCATTTTAGTGCATGGGTTATGGTAGTAGGTTCATTGAAATATGGTTCTACGCTATTCAAATCCAGCTACTGCAACTCATTAAATTATGGTGTGCAACATCTCAGTCAATTGAAATGTGGTGTTCTGCTACTAAAAGCACATTAGAATATGAAGCATGACCACTCTTTTTTATTAGCGCTACGGGTGGGCAGAGATTATCATATACCTCTGCTTCAGCCTGAGTCCAATCATCAGCTGATTGCACCTCTTCTATTGCACACGCTACCATTCCTAAAGTTAACATGGACTACTCTGATGTTAATCCTATCCCACAATGAAATATATGACCCCTATGATCTTTACCCATGAGTTAATAGAATAAAACTTCATGTCATATCCAGACCCTAAAGAGAATAACCTCTGATAGCACCTTCCTTTTAAAGCAAGCTAGCTGCCCCAAATTATGAATGGATCCCTGTGGTGCTAATGGCTCCTTGTCATAATAAACCTAGCTCATTACTACCTTTGTCCCTTGAGTTATTTGAGTAAACTTGTGAAATAAATATCTATGCGTACCCAATAGGGAAATTTGTATTTTGATTTTCAAGGCATGTATCCTTTATAAAGAAAGCTAACTGTCACAAATAACATATAAACCCCTATGATGTTGATGTTTCCCTGCCATCTAAACAAAAAGGCCATTATGACTTTAAACCCATGTGAAGAGCTTGTAAATCTCTCCCACTAAGTTAATCAAACAGAGAATATCTTTTAATGGCATGCTTGTTTATAAAAGCAAGCCAGCTTTCCCAAAATATATATGGACCCCTCTGATGTTGATGGTAACTAGACATATATAATCAGCCCTTTATGACCTTTGACCCCTAAGTTAGTTGGGGAAAACTTCGCTGTACTATGCCCCAAATTACACATGGAACCTTCTGTTGTTGATCGCAACTCGTAATATAAAATGTAGCCCTTCATGACTTTAGACACATGAGTTATTAAAACAAATAGCACATAGTATATTTTCTACTCTCCCTACATTACACATGGACCCTGCCTATGTTAATGGCTCCTTGCAAACCATAATTAACCTTCATGGTCTATCAAAAACAAAACTGATTAAACCTTTATTGTCCATGTAAAGCTTAAAGAATAAAATGTTTTCTTATAAAGCAAGTTAACAGCCTCAGCGAAATCATACATGCAGCCCTCTGATAGTGATTATTCCTTTGAAATAGTGTGTACAGCTTCTCCAGTCTATTGAAATATGAAAACCAAGTATTCCAGTATATTGATATAGGGTTGACATCAACTCCAGTCCATTGAAGTATGGTGTAAAGATACTCAAGTCCATTGAAATATGGTGTATGGCGACTCAAGTCCATTAAAATATGAACCCTGAATACTACACTCTTTTGATATATGGTGTATGGCTACTCAAGTCCATTTAAATATGTTGTACGGCAACTCCAGTCTATTGAAATATGGTGTATGGCTTCTCCAGTCTATTGATATTTGAAGTACGGCTACTTCAGTCCATTGAAATATGGTGTACAGCTTCTAAAGTCCATTGAAAAATGGTGTTAGGATACTTAATTATATTGAAATATGGTGTAGGGTTACTCAAGTCCATTTAAATATTGTATATGACTACTCCATTCCATTGAAATATGGCTTACGGCTACTCAAGTCAATTGAAATGTGGTGTAGGGCCACTCCAGTCCATTGAAATATGGTGTACAGCTACTAAAGTCAATTAAAATATGGTGTATGGCTACTTCATTCCGTTAAAGTATGGTGTACAGCTACTTAAGTCCATTGAAATATGGTGGACAGCTCCTCCAGTCCATTGAAATATGATGTACAGCTACTTCATCCATTAAAATATGGTGTATAGTTACTCCAGTCTATTGAAATATGATTTAACTCCAATCTATTGATATGTGGTGAACAGCTACTCCTGTTCATTGACATATGGTGTATAACTACTCCAGTACAATGAAATATGGTGGATGGTTACTCCAGATATGGTGCACAGCTCCTCCAGTCCATTGAAATATGACGTACAGCTACTCCAATTCAACGAAAAATGGTGTATGGCTACTCCAGTCCATTGAAATATGGTGTATGGCTATTAAAGTCCATTAAAATAAGAACTCCAGTCTTTTGATATATGAAGTGCGGCTACTCCAGTCTATTTAAAAGTTGTTTTACGGCTACTCTAGTCGCGATAACTTAACGAAAACTAACAACAATCATGCACAATTTTGAAAGGGCTGGATATATTGGTGGGTTCATATGAACCACTGAGCTTACAAAGAATGGCATAATTGCATCGTACATGAGTCCGTGCATATA
Source organism: Urechis unicinctus (assembly GCA_034190875.2). Lineage (NCBI taxonomy): Eukaryota > Metazoa > Annelida > Polychaeta > Xenopneusta > Urechidae > Urechis > Urechis unicinctus. The sequence goes on from CM067350.1 coordinate 1,654,828, forward strand.
ACATAAGCGGTTTGACATAATGTGACCTGACTGTATTTCTTCAGATGAATCCCACGCGACAGTCTTGGTCATCGCACCTTCATTTCTGAGTGTGTAGCTACAGTATTGATTATCTGAGCGTTCTTGCTGTTTTATCATTTGCTAGATAAACATTTACGTCACAATAGCCTGATCTGTTGCAAAAATGATACAGTTCCTTGCCCATGTTACGATAACTTTCACGTCTTGTAAGAGGCAGGCGTGTAAGTCGATTGTTTGTCTGTGATAGGCATAAGTAGATAGAGTTGCTACATTATCACTGATATACGTTGCAAACCAATAGCAAATCTTTTCTTTGAGGTTCTATCAGACATGTGTGAATTTATACTGAGCAGACGAAGAAGGTTAAATGAAGAATATGACTTACGGTACGATTATTGAAAATATTACTGTTCTAAAGAGTCTGTCCTGTCGTATTTATGTCATCTGAAGGTCACTCTTCACTTCACACCCTACATTTTACACCTGACGGCAGGGCGACAGTATGGCAATATAAAGGTGTGGTATTGCAGTCTTATAGCATTGCATAGTTGTCCATTTGATTGAATGCAATTGAATCTGCTTTTAGGTGCTGAGCGGTAACTAACGATTTGTCAGGTATTCAGTTGTTGCAAGAATGGTGCAGAAGCACTGCAGTTACCTATGCAAAGCTACATCATTGTTATCATCTTCTGCGTTTATTACCGTCGTATTCAACAATCTAGCCTCCACTATTACAGCAGCAGCATGACAAATATGACAAAACCACTCTAACACCCAATGGAAACCTCTCACAAATCGTTTGTATTTAAGTATTTGTCAAAAAATAATAGTGGGTTTTCGGCGTTTTATTTCTTGATCCGGCACAATGCCATGGTTGCCATGCATAAGATTTATTTTTAGGTATTTATCGGTTTCTTATAATAACTGATTAATATGAAATCAGGAATCGTTTTTCAAGCTAAAAAATTATATAAAGATAATTTCTATTCACAAATGTTTCGTTCGAGCCTCTGGAATGTAAATGCACACGGATGTCAGTCCGGATATAGGCGGTCATTCTTCACTGTTTTGATGACGCATAAACTGGCGCTTCCGCCCTGGACGTTCGACTGCCACATGAAAAAGTGCCTACCCTGCTGCAATGTGCCGTAAATGCGTTTTCTGATGCACCGGGATCCGGCTTATCTCTTTCCGGCAAATGCTGCCCACTGATTATTAGTTTGGTTGTTTTAGTTTCCGGTTCCGTCCCATCCATAAGGCAAAAGATGATATTTATATGACACGGTCTGTCGGTAGCGCCTAACTAACTGCGGGCATCAATCGTCGTTGCTATCTGTCCACAGTCATAGCACATATGATGCTCGCTTAAGCGGATAATTGTTAATCAGTAGCGGAATATTGGGACGCAGGGGTTAATATGCGAACTTGAAAGACAACCGGTCAAGCCTTACGAACCATTTTTAATTCTTAAATGAAGATACAAAAACATGATGTGCTGTGTGTCGGTGTTGAAGCACTGGCATTGATTAGTATATTGCTCAGTTAATAAAGGTATGGGGATGTGATAAATGGTGCATAATCACATATTAATAGCTTTTGTAACGAAGACCTCAAAAATCCTTTATATGGCCCGTTCTCGTCATTGTCAGTGTCTTTTTGACATTTCGGTCAAACAAGTGGCAGGTTCTGCTTCACTTTACTCAAACGATGAAGGACACGTTCCTGTACTTGATGAGCAATGTCGATTAAAATTAATTTGAGGGCAGCATAATATTGTACACACTTGTTGTCGTCTAATACACACATCTTTCATTATACATCGGTTAATAGCGCGCTACTGTTTGGTCAATCTGGGGGTCATTTACAAGGCAATGGTATGTATATTCTGTGAGCACCGTTGAGATACCAGTGGCTTCGGATTGCAACAAAATGGCCGGTCAGTAAGATATCCGGTACTTTCCTCCCCTACCGTAAACAATATTAAACCTTGTTTGAGGTAAAGTATGATGTGAGGCCTTCACTGCCATAAGGCCACCATGAATGCCAATGTTACAAAGTATTGTATAGTCTATTAGCACCTGCATCACAGTCGTATTATACCTCAACTAAGTTTTACCTACATCCCCAAGAGCCTAGAAGTAACAGCGTTTGTACATCCAGATACGAATAAATGACTGAATATGGCGTAAATTCCTAAGCTTGCCCTAGCTAGAGCAAATATTGATAAGCTCCAACGTGCTTCAACTAATCTAGGTATTAGGGCTAATGGTGTCTGTTAATGGTACCGGGCTTAATGGCATCCTTAAGTTGTGTCATGAGGGCGGCATGAATCCCAAAATTCGGCACACTTTACTCGATTGTTCGATATAGCCGCTGACGAAACAATCAAAATATTTTAAGACGCCAAAAGACGTTCCATTAAAATTGTTTCAGATTATGTAAACAATATAAGCCAGGCAATCGATTTACACCATTGACCACATTAAAAATTCCCACACAACACAGTGATCAATTATAATTATATCAATGCATGAACTGTCTGTTCTAGAAGAGAAAGGTATTATAGTAACTTATAATATGCTAAGGATGACGTCGTACATCATCAAATATGGTGGTTTCTCCCTCGCATGGTAAGAACATATATCAGTGTTATTATATTTCATTATAAGAGCACGGTCTTTCTATGAAGCGTAGCGTGCATTACAAAGAAATCAGTGTGCGTTGATATAATCACCCACAGTCATAGCCAACAAGAATAGGAATGACGATATGGATGGCGATCGTTCACAATACCAATAAAATAACACCAGCGTAACAAGCGCACAGTTTCGTAAGCGTACAGTGACGCTTGTATTATAATTGACTCGGTGGTCATCAGGTGTTCGAAGTCCACGTCTTGTCATATGATCCATTGTTCTCGTTTCGTGAAAATTGCTCGGCATTTAAATTAGTGTAATACTGCAAACAATATACCACATATTTACTTTAATATCTAGGGACATTATTCGTTTACGCATTAAGGTTTAGGTAGTTTTCCGGGTAATAATGACTTAGTGAGGGGCGAGTATAAAGCCTCATGTTTATGAAGCATTTAGTGGCAATTTCATGTTACTATCGCCTAAAGGTGCTGGCATTGCTCATTCAACCTAATATATATATACATATATATATATATATATATATATATATATATATATATATATATATATATATATATATATATATATATATATATATATATATATATATATATATATATATATATATATATATATATATATATATATATATATATATATATATATATATATATATAAATAAATATATATCTACATATATATATATATATATATATACATATATATATATATATATATACATATATATATAGATACATATATGTATCTATATATATATATATATATATATATATATATATATATGCATATGTATATCTATATATATATATATATATATATATACATGTATAAATATATATCTCTATAGAGATATATATATATATATATACTATATATATATATAATACATATATATATCTATATATATATATATATATATATATATATCTCTCTCTCTCTATATCTATATCTCTATATATATATATATATATATATATATATCTCTCTATCTATATATACAACAAGGACGGGATTAATAAGTACATATTTGCATTGTAACAAGCAAACAAAGAGTGAGTCTTTTGGCTATAAGTCCATCGATTTCGAGATTAGTACATTTGAGTGCAGTTGTATTTGCCAATTGTGGTGAGCGTGTGTCAAACTATGTCGAGCATGTTAGAGGTAATATGACGTACATCACCACGTAAACTCTTTGTAATTTTGCAATTTTATGCCTTGTATTCGTAGCAACACAGTCGCTGATCGCCAAGTAGTCATAATCACTCTATTGCAAGGACGCAACCGCATTATCGCCTTGATTAATCAACAGCTGATGTTGGCAGGGTGGTACATAGCACCCAAATGATTTGAAAGCCTACTCTCAATACCCCCAGTTAGGTTAAAAGTTATTGTTATGCAAATCTCAACGTTGCTGGATAATATCATTACATCAATGTCGAATAAACCTAAATGTACAGACACGCTATTGCAGCATAATATGTGTATCTGGTCTAACATTATGTTTATGTTTTTGATTTTGATGTTGATTCTAATCATCACCAGTATTATCGAATTTGGTTTATATTCCTATAGTACGGTAGAGTCGTCATCGATTGACTCAGGATCCCCTGTGAAATGATTTTCTCTCTCTCGCTCACACACACCACGTACCAAACACACGCACGCACACACGCACACACACACACGCACACACACACGATTACACACAAACACACACACATGCACACAAACGCATACATGACGATTCAGATGGTAAAATACACTAAACAAATTGCTATGAATGATTTGCATTTCATCGGCAACGAAACAAGGCATCTCACGACTGTTTCTCACAAGTTCTATCATGGATACAGCCCACCTGAGATGCATGGTCATTGAATTGATATATACTGACATGTAATCTAAAGTGGCTGGCTGGGCGCAAATACCTTTTTCATTTTAGTCAAGCTTTCTGGGTGATTGTTTACATAAAATACATGCTGAATGGATATATTATTAGAATGTACAATCCATCCCATTTAGAGCAAGATGACATATTTTCGTACTATATATTCTACGTTTGATCGTCATCAAGCGGGTAACTAAGAGCCATCGGCTTGTAAAATTTCTGTTGACAGAGTACTTCAATGTTTTATAATCAGCCGTATGTCAATTCATCTTGGCGGGTTTCATTATATCACATGCTCGACTGAATGGTAAGTCAGGTTTACCGGTCATATCCATCAACATGAAAGCACGTAGCCTAATATAATGGCGGCCCATGGTAATCTAGCGAGGCACAGTCCGGTATTCTTGACGCCTTAATAGTAGCTACATTAAATGGCTAACATTATCATAAATACATTTTTACTCGCTTGTTAAATTATTAAACAAATAATGCTATCCAAGGTTATGATACGGCAAATTTATTTTTGCTCGTTTTCCCGGGTCCACCAATCACATTGCGGATTAATCGTAGAAGCTGACGCGCATGCGAGCATTGTTAAGTGTTTTTCAGAATATAAATAGGATAATTGGACTTAAATGGACTAATTGGACGATAGAAACTAACTGGGTTTTTTCTATGGCCGTGTAAGCTTTGTACAATCCGCAGAAAAGGAAAATATAACACCTACTTTAGAATAAAAGTCAAGTTAATGAAATATGGAAGAGGATAATGATGCTACATATATATATATATATATATATATATATATATATATATATATATATATATATATATATATATATATATATATATATATGAATATATATAAATATATATATATATATATATATATATATATATATATATATATATATATATATATATATATATATATATATATATATAATCGTGACATATGTTCTCTAAGATTCGTTATCATAACACACAGCGTAGGAAACGTCTCGCTTAAATCAATCACTTCTATTGTCTAATTTGTTATTTGATATAATAACATTTTGGCGCATAAAAGCGAACCCAAGTGCATCTAGCAAGCGATGTGAGCCTCGAAAAGTTTGATATGCCGTATTAGTGGGAATATCTTTTAGGATATATAGCATTGATTGCAACGAGCAATGTGTACAGTTCATTATAACCCGTTGACGATATACTGTTTGTCATCAGATCGAAGAAGACCGACACAGCATGCACCCCTCTTAAGAAGCCGTCACGTATCAAACTTTCGATACGTTATCCGCCGTGCTCCGTATGACGGAAATCTCTCTGGTACCTTGATATAACCTAAGGCAATGGGACGATAGCTCGCAGGAGTGGTGTTATCCTAGCTTGACTTTGATATTGGGACTGCAATAGCAATTCTCCAACCATCTGGTAATGTTTCATATTCCCAGATTCCATTACAAATGTCTTAAAGTACTATAAAGGTTTCCCTCTAGAAAGTGGTTTTTTTAAAATGATAGTGTACAACATTGGGCCCATTCGTTGTGACATTCAAATTAAGTTTTGCATAAAGAGAGTCATGATTGTCGTCATTGTTAGATTCAAATTTAGGAACGTTTCGTTCCGGACGATGTTTTAATTTTTGAAATTTTATACTGTAATTTTTTTTGCATCACCTAAAGTATTTAAGGTGTCTTTCCAGTTGGAGGCTTTGGAACTATCTGGAGTTGTATTAAATCCTTGTTTTTATCGTTTGTTTAAGGGTTGACAATTATTTGTTGTATAAGAATCATTGAGGTGCATGAGGGCCACATTGAGTTGACATGTCCTTCTTGGCATTGGCATTGACAGGAGTTGGTTTTGGCACATCAATGGCCTCCCTGGTTAGGCGCTGCCATTTGGCCACGTGTAGTCGGTCTGGCTGTCGACTGACACAGTGGCCTTCTTGGAAGCGCTGGCATAATATGGTTAGGGGCACTGTTTAGCCTCCATTATTCTGCGTGCCTAAGGGAACGAGATGTCTATGGTGTGTCGGATCGTTGAATTTCTTTCTCCTCGATCCATGTGGGACACAACCGGGAGTTGCTGGTGATTTGTGATATTCGCCCTCTTTGTGGTCCTCCTGTCCACAATTTGCGCGCGCAGCTGATCTTTTGCTAGTGGAGTTACCTTGGTCGTTACTTTGGTACATGAAGCACCAAGGGTTCGGGATGTAGGGTTCCACGGAGGTATTCATGATTCTAATATTGACAGCTTTTGAAAATCAGTGCTGTCTAATTTCGGGATAACCTTTCTTTTGATTTGTCGAATCTTAAGTGTTCCTCATCTACCATGGAATACAGCAAGGGGAGGTCGGGGGTGCGCGGTTCAACCTGCACACATTACGCCTCGGATATACCAGTGCAATACTCAAATTAACAGCAATTAGCTCTATGAGCTGTTCACTCAATAACTGATTGACCGGTTAAGCAGACGTCAATGATCATTGAAACGAGGGAAGAAACATTATGCGGATGAAAATGTGGTAGTGATAAAAACAATTACCCTAAGGCATGTCACTTCCATCCGATTGACTCGACCAGGCAATTCTAGCCTCTCGTCCAGGTAAAATTCGGGCCAAAGTGGTGTGTTGCAGATATAGCCCTCACAACGACGGCTACACTCAGTCATCAGTATCTTATCTTCCACCGACACGATTCGCAACCAACAGCCACCGGTCGCCCTCTATTACTCGCCTCTTACGACATTCAGGAGAATACAATTGGCCTTCTCTACTAATATATATATATATATATATATATATATATATATATATATATATATATATATATATATATATATATATATATATATATATATATATATATATATATATATATATATATATATATATACATATATATATATGTATTTACATATATATATATATATATATATTTATTGATGACGTCACACGTTTTGCAATGGAGCCATTTGACAAACCACACTTAAAGATACAAATTCGCCACAAATGGCATCTTCGAGGTAATATTTTTATGCTATCTCGTAATCGCCACATTACTGCAAGATATGCTCCTATTTTTATTTATATAGCTAAAGACCTAACAACCAAGACCAACAGCGGCAAATATTTTACATTCTTTCTTAACCAGCGACTGTAGACTTCATGTAGTTTTTATTTGGATGCAATTTGAAATTTCACTCGATTGGTATATTATTGAGATTAGGTGATAGATGACCACTGCAATATATCTGTTTGATCTGTAAAGGCAACTGTAGGGGCGCTATTAACGTCCAGAGGTAGTATATGCACATTGGATTAAGGCGGCTATTGTCAAAGCGACACAATACTTCAATTATGGCAAGTGCGTTGGATTTGCAAATGCGTTCTATATTATTTGGCCTCTGCGTTAATTGCTCATGGTATTTAATTCGACAATCTAGTGAATTATAAGAAACGCAGCAACTGCACGGATAAGAGACAATGAAGAGCGATCGTATCACTGTGCCCGGATATTATGAACCGACTGGATTTGGAGCTCGAGTGATACGGCGCTATCTCCTGGCGCTGACTGCCACCTTTCTTCCAGACCGCAGCTCTCTACAACATCAAAGTGGCTGCAGTCAAAGCTAAGCTTCTAGCGCTCAGCTCACTACATTTAAGGAGCGCTGCGTGTTCTCCACAAGTCGCGCCCGCTATCACAGTGCATCGGTGCAGCAGCGATTATTTGTTCAAGGATATCATCTTTTCAATTTACGGGTCACTTCGGTGTTGAATAACATGAATAGCTTCAATAATTCTACATGCTTCGTGTCAGTGATGGACTGCTGCAATGTGTCGCTTATGGCAGTGATGGACTGCTGTAATGTGTCGCTTATGGCAGTGATGGACTGCTGCAATGTGTCGCTTATGGCAGTGATGGACTGCTGTAATGTGTCGCTTATGGCAGTGATGGACTGCTGTAATGTGTCGCTTATGGCAGTGATGGACTGCTGTAATGTGTCGCTTATGGCAGTGATGGACTGCTGTAATGTGTCGCTTATGGCAGTGATGGACAGCTGTAATGTGTCGCTTATGGCAGTGATGGACAGCTGTAATGTGTCGCTTATGTCAAGTGACTTAACAGGGACCGATGCATTCAGTAAGAATGCCGACATTGTCTGCATTCGCCTTTTGCTCAAGGACCTATGTTTTATGGTTACATTTACTGAATGTGTTGCCAATTGTTTGACCTAATGTAGCTTACAAGGTATACAAATGATACTCTGTGGCATCCCTCATCCATGTCTTTCTAATGACATTGATTTCAACTATCCTTATTCTCAGAGTTGTACCGTTTAAATCAAATCGATGTTGTTGCTAGTCTGCAAAATGCAGCGTACGATGATGTATATCAACGAAGGGAATGGCATATCTGACTAGATTCACGTGAAAGGCAGTGTTTGCATGCAATGGCTGGGACATATTTGTGTAACATTTGCTTGGAACTAAAGCTCCAGGAACAATTACACGTTTATCATAGGCTCATACAGTATTCATTCAATATATAGGTAGTTTTCGTTCAAGAATCTTTCTTTTCATATTTATGAGTTATATTCGAGCGCAAATCTACGTCAGGAGGATTGAACTAGATTCGAAACGAAGCATTATAAATGATATAAATCACCCAATGTTGCAATCTCAATATAGCAATGTTTGCTTACTAATAGTCATATCAATGAGCTCTCAGTTCGAACTGTACTGTCGTTATTAGGACGCGATGAAAATATAATCCAGATAAGAGAGGTGCGTTAATGACACTTGTCTCAAAGCCCAGGTTTAGCTATCGTGGATCGAATAGAAACCAATTGTTCATTCGCCATGGTAGTAGATTTAACAGCCGGGATGTCTGACTTCTGTAACCAAAGCCATTTAGTACTTGTACACATCTTGCGGACACAATGATGGACGAATGCACAAGTCATTACTTATTCCACTCAGGAACGGTCCACTACCTGTCAGGGCAACGAGGTAAAGCATGAAATCTGGTATCAAGGAGAGCCGCCCAATTTGAAAATATCCATGCGAATCTTGATGCTTGATACAGCCATGGGGGAATCCCAAACACTTGCTGATATCACTTTCCATCATAAGTCTAACCATTTGAGCTCGGTCCTCGTATATAGTGTGTATATGAGCTGTAATGAATGCACCAAAACCTTGAATTACCACCATAGTCGGCATAGGTTAATTTTCGTTTTCACTAAGAAGCCACCGTTCAACAAGCACGCACGTACATCAAATACGACACAGATGTCACTCTTTATCAGGTGGCAATACGGCACGCTAACCTTTGTGCACTGGTACATAATTGTTACCGACGCATTGCTTCGGACCGTGACATAGTGGAATAAAGAGACTGACCATTGTTTAACGCTGTGCTAATGCACTGATGCATTATTATAAGCGTATCATGATAAATCATTTATGTGGAACTGAGTTCATTTGGGTTTGGTGTTATTTATTGAAATGACACAAGGAAATTTCCTGCGATTCCGAGTAAGGGGAACATCATCCAGAACAAAAGACATTACCCTACCATTTCAAGTATTTCATTTGATAGCATCGATAGTATAATGTGGTATTAGTACAGTCGTTTGTGTATGATGATAATGAATGACGGGTGGTTTGAGGGCGTCATGATTACAACATGGCCGAAAGATGATCATCATGGCCGTTAACATTGATCGTGGTGCTTAAGTGGAGAAGACGTTCATTTTTAAATGACACCAACTTACTAGCCATTGTGTAGCCACTGCTACAATACAAGAGCACACATATAACATTTGTAAACAAACCAGCATACATATAACATTTGTAGTCTTATAATTGATATTTCAGACATCGTTGTGGTGATACATTTGCGAATAATCAGTTTTTTATCATTGTTCCAGCAGTTTTGACGTCATAAGCTAATTATTTTAAAAACACCACAATGACATGATATTTATCTATTAAATCCAGCTTTTGAATATGCCATTTCTTGAGAGCAAATCATTTGGTACGACCAACGCACCTAAAACCTAATGTGTTTATTATTGAGCCTCACAATTGTTATATTTATATTTTCTTTAAAGCCACATCTTAATACCAAACTCCCACTGGAATAAGTCTCCGCGGGAAAATTCCACCTATTTCTCTCGAATACTCCTTGAGCAATTCCAAAGAAACATAATCGTGCCGTCTGGAGCTATTTGTCCCAACAGCAGAATGCAGTGTTGCGGACGCTCAAGCTTTCAACATTATTAGGATCTGGTAATGTAAAGAGAGCTGTTAGTTCTAAATGCCTGTCAATAAATAACATGAGCTCATAATCCACTAATGAGTCCAACCCTACGAATGTTACTCTCAAATACAATACTAATATACGCAATGGAGTAGCCAAACATAGTTCCTTCTTCATTATCCTGTACGCTTTCAGTAGATACCAACCTAACATGTGTTATTGTGGCTGCGGTTGCCTTTAGGTGTGGTGGTGAGTTATCACTTCCAGACTTTTCAGGTGATCGGAAAGCAGGAGGTCACTGGACAAATTCGTCGGCGTCATGCAGGTCTCAAATGTGAGTACATTGTGATGAGTCAAGTCTGGATGCCACATTGTAGATACCCCAATGCGCAGACCGTATACAATAGTTTTTGCACTGTTGCAGCTCGAATGGTGTAACATCATTTGCTCAGCCACAGTAACAACTATTAGGTGATGTAACTTGCGTTGTAAACAGTGCTTGGATACGCCATGTGACAACTGGAGAAAAATCCTTTACTGCCCTGTCAATATTGTTTTGATTTAATCACGCATGTAAAATTAATCAGGCAATGTCAATTAAAGATAGAAAATCAAGCATCAGGGCGTTATCCATTCAAGATGTCTACTGGATTTAATGCGCTATACTTGCAGTTTTTCCCTATTATTCTCGCACCTCCGACTATAAGCGTATGTTTTCATCTATCCATTATGAGTTATACCCGGCTTTTTTTCTTAATAAATTAATGCACTGCCCTATCCAGTCAAAGCCTGCGGGCATTCATACTGCTTCATTGTAAAAGCTGGCACGCTACGATCTTTTTGTCATGCGTGCAAGTTGCCAGTTCAGCACTTGTCAGTTGTATATCAACGAAGCAAAAACGGTCTATATGGCTTTGTATACTAAAGTCTAGTTAGTATATATATAAGGCAACAACTATAAGCATTATTTTTTATTGATCATTATTGATTAGTGCTCGTAGTAAAGCAGTGACTGCACACTAGACGGATCCTTAAAGGCTTGGTTTCAATATGTAGTGGAATTATGAAGCGCGCCAATCCTTGACAGCACAACCATCAGCATTGGTTACCACATAAGACAAAACACTGCCGCAAATAACTGGTAATGTCTTTTGGGTTCAACAAGCGTAATATGCTGCTTATTGGAGAGGCCAGCATCGACACATGCAGCATCAGCAACATACCGATATTGCAACGTTTGGTAATAAGAAATACTGTCATTACAATATGTTTATGTTGTTAAGTGGCAACAACAGCTACCTGATAAAAATCGGGTTCACAGGAAATTTATATGTGCAGTCACCATCAATGCATGCTGAAGTACAGCCTGCAAAGCTCAAAATTTATTGACAATGCAAAATATCGAAGTCTGCTTAAACGCCTATAAAATTCATCTGGATGTGGGGAAAACAAAATGTACAAGCCTTGTTATCTCAGAGAACAGCAATGCTAATGCTGGAATTCGGTTGCTTAAATCCCTGTAATGGAAAATGCCTCAGTGTTCCCCGTTTCATGGCCAAGTTCATAACGTTGAACCCATTAAGGTATGACGTATATCATTTGATTGTGATTGCAGATCATAACAATGGCAGATTTAATTATTTGGAATAGCAGCGCTCACCTTATTGTTACACTTGTTTGTAAATTTCAGCGTCAAAATCGCGATCGTAACAGCAGAAAATCTACCATGCCTGCGACGTTGTACTTGCCACCTGCAAAAAAAGCCAAAGTGTTAATTGTTGAGAGAAATTTGTGCGTTGTCCAACCACTTCATTGCATATTTCAGCTTTGTCATAGTCGTCTTTTTATCTTTTTGTCACATTACGGACAGGGTACACAGTGTAACTTATGCAGTCGTCATTGAACACTTTTGCTGGTTTCAGGTGCTGATAATTTTCCTTTCTTTCTCAGCTTTTGTCAAACATATGCAGCATGTGACCAATCACAATGTATCCGCTCGGTAGTTTTCAAACTAAAACAAATTAATTTTCTTTCTTGGATATTTCACCCAAGTATCACGTCATCTGCATTTCCTATTGTCTTATAGATATAACGCTAAAGAATATAGATTTAGGCTCTATATGAGAAATAATTGTTGGTTGCAAATAGATGACAGGATAACAACATGAAATGCCGTGCAATATGAAATAGAAGCTAGCATCAGCTGTGTCATTAAACGTACAAATGCAGGCTATGCCATGGTTGAAATGATTGTGAATCGCTATGTCCACCAATATTATAGCACTTTTCAATTTTCTTAATTGCCCATATCATAAATCGAGAAACACATTACTAGTCTAATTCATTTTCTTATGTTCTCTGACCAATAAATTCATAATGTCTTGACAAATTGTGTATCTGTATAAAGATAACATTGTTTGAATTGAACAGGGCATTAAATCCTGTTATTTCACTACCATACACGTACCGTGTCATTCTGCACTGACATGTAGCGGGATGCATGTAAGATTCCAAATTGATTGCCGATGTGTTGTTGACATGAGCAGACTTTAAATGATTGGCAATGCAGCGCGGTCATCCGGGAGACACGAGGTTAATATTATATCAACGAACGTTTCTCGCATTTTCGCTGGGTGAATGTCATTCAAAGGCAGGTAATATTATTATTTCATCTTGTCGCTGTAGTGTCCTTTGACGGTGAGAGCAGCTCGACATTTCATGGACAGCCCATTCCGATGTTGGGTGGGGGATGCAACAACTGCGAAATACATGCATCGTACAGCTTTCTATGTATACAGAGGCGTTGGGTCTTCTATGTGTTAATTGCACTTCAAGTTCTTTTTATTTTAGCCTCATCGGTGGCTCGGTGGCACAAATATCTTTGCCACAACAACCATGTCGCGGCAATTAAATGGTGTAAAAATGCCTTGTAAACATTTATAAGCAGAGTCATAAACTTCACCACATGCAGATTTATCCTTTCGCTGGTAAGCATGATTTACGGAGGTATTCGTCAGCTTAGGGTGACACAGGGCCAATTTTTTTTATTGTCGTATACTCTAGGGCGAGAAGCGTAGCGGAACCCCTGGAATCTGGGACGCAGACTACTTCTGCCTACTTAAACAACATTTGCAACTATAGATAAACATATAGAGAGATATATAGATCTATATAGAGATATATATATATATAGAGAGAGGGAGATATATATATATATATATCTATATAGATATATATATATATAGATAGAGATATATCTATATATAAACTATAACAAAGGTTTACCGCTATGTCCACATAAAGTCTGCCATTTTTTTTATGTCAATTTGGTTTTACCGTTTCTATATGATAGTAACGTACGAAGATAACCTTGAACGAATTATTTCATAGTATGATATTATAGCAAAATAGAATTTGTTGACATAACACGAAAACGTCAATATCTCCCCATAATCCATATATACATTGACCGAAAAGTCGAAATAATGTTTTGACTGCTGAATATGTATATTTGAAGTATTTAGATATTTGTTTGATTTTAAAATGTTATTAACGAAAAACTCGGTTTTTCTCATTATTCATATATCTTCACATTAATTTTATCACAAAACACGACTAATCGTTCACAATGATCACATATTAATTTTTCTAATCCATATATATATATATATTTTAATATTAGATATATAAATATATATATATATATATATTCATATATATATATATGTAGATATATACATATAAATATATATAGGTATATATATATATATTTATATATATGTATATAAATATATATACATATATAAATATCTATATATATATTTAAATATATATATTTATATAGTATATATATACACAGATACACAGATTGTGCACCAAAATTGTTTAATCCTTGTTGCAATGGACAAAGTTTTTCTGATGAAATGGTGTTCAATGGTGTGGTGTAGTTTATTCAATCGCTCACAGGGCTGCTATTGTGACCATTTCAATTAACTATCGTCAGCAAGTTTTCAGAAACTGGCCCATTTGGTTCATCGCTGACGTAATGGATCATACAAATGAATATGTGTCAGAGTTCATGAACATTAGTTTTCATTAACGAAACATTCATTCGTTTTCATCATATGTCCATTAAATACGTACGTCGTTTTGTTGACATCATGACGTCCGTTCCATTAAATATACGTATGTCTAATACAATGACGTCGCAAATGGTTCCATGCTACAATCAAGGAAAATGGAAAATGTGGCTGTTTTGCGGCATTACTGGACGGTACGACGACATGAAACGGATGCAGCCTATCTGCACCACTTGGACCAACAGTGTTCGTGATGATTGTACAGAGACAATATGTTTCAATCCCTTTCCAGTCACATGTAAATTACCGGTTACACAATAATATTGTACCAAGGCTGAAAAAAGTGCCCATCGCGTCCATAAAACAATGATAAATGACAAAAGATAATAGTGGTCTCGACATAGTATGTGTCTTTTTGGGTTGGGGTTATCTTAAAACCGCCCAAATATGTATGGTATTCATGAATACCTGACTACTTATGGATTATTATATCATAATTACCACGTGAATAACATGTCATGGACTAAGTCTGAATAATACCAGTTTATCTATGTTGGATGATAATACCAGTTTATCTATGTTGGATGAAAAAAATATTTGTCCCAATTGTTTGTTGATTGTTGATACAATACTAAAGAGTAAATACAATGACACTGGTGGGTACAATGACACTGGTGGGTAGTTAATGAATGTGCTAAATTACTTACAGATCAGCGGCGCAAAAGAATCAAATAATCGACCACGCAAATAGCTCCCATTGAAGCAGATGTGTTATTTTATATTGTAGCCGTCGCCGTCGTCCTCGCATGTAATAAACAGATATCCACACCACGCTCACTTCTCGGATATTTTGGCATCAATATAATCTCCCTAATGTGTTCAGCGTTCAATGAAGATATATCAGTGTTGAGTGCCAAATTGATACCAAACCCACCCTTCATCATAACGTACCCTCTCAGTCATCAGTCGATGGAGTAATTCCCTACAACTTATATTAATTATAAACCCCAGTTTTCCAGATCCACAAGTGACCTACATGTCACCTGCCACTTCCCCCCCCCCCCTCTCCTCATACATACCCCATATTCCAGAGCCACATGACCTTCCTGCCTAGGCAACGCCTGATAGCCCCAACCCTCAAAGACCTGGCTAACACATGTCCAATGAGAATTGGGATGGCGTGCCTTAGTCAATGAGGGAAGCAACTTACATTCTAATATAAGTTCTCTCCTGGCCTCTTTAGAATAGTCAGGTTTACTGTTGCATGTCTAATCTTGCTTCTCGCCCCTTTTCCACCAAAAATCCCACGCCAGGTAGCCCCCCAATGTTAATTAGTTTTAGCGTTGAGGTGCACAGAGAGGCCAACTCTCTGCTTGGCTCGGATTCACAAGGGTTACGAGTGTCGCACGATGCTCCTGCTATCGATGCTTCCGCATTAATAGTGCCAGTTTCCGAGTACAGCAGGGGATCTATGAGTAATTTAGATGCCCTAGCCACTGATATTGCACCATGTCCCCACATAAAATTAAAATATGGTTGGATTTCAACCTCTAGAAAATAGGCCAGTCTGCAAGACATCTACCAACAACTAACATGTTCAACAATAAGTAAATATGTAACAATCATTATTCGAATCGTTATTCATATTTATTGCCAGTGAAGCAGATGGCCATCATGATGTCAGCGATATGACCGTTCTTAAGATAATCGCCACACCCCAACTGCTAGAGCAGTTGTTCCAATGTCTGCCACAATAGGAATGTAATCCGCCAATTGAATTGGTACAGGGTGTACTAAATCTTGGTAATGAATATACAAATGTTGATAAGCAGCTGCTTGATGAAGATTCCCATAAATTCTTTTGCAGGTTTCTCAGCGTGAAGCGTAACATTGGTCACGACCGCTAATGGCACGATCCCCTGATAAAAAAAACACAGACAAAGCTGACCAGTGAATTCAGCGCAGTTAGACCACAACCCGCAAAGGTTAATGCCAATATAATATAGCCATAACATAATGCATTGTGAATACTCGCACACAACTGCGTGAACAAAACGAGCACGGGGTCTAAACTGGTTTTGAAACGAAGGTCCTATAGGCTACCAAAGCTTTCAAACAAAATGGTCGACTGCTTCCACTAAAGAACGAGACCAGCACATTGATGGTATATGCATCCCGTGACAATGAAGAAGTTCATAGCCGTTTCATGAACATGTCCATGGATCGCGGTCAGACCTACATACGCCCCATGCAACGTGGCAGCGGTTCTATGGAAGCGATTTATTATTAAGTTGTCTGGTAAATGTGCCAATTGCATCGGGAAATATTTTGTCTCACACGGTAACATACGTGTTTGTAAGTGCCGTGACAGTTGTTGTTCTACAGTAAAAAAAACGCCATATATTTTCTTTGGAAATGCGAGGAACTGTGCAAATAACGACGACATATACATTGTTAACAGCTACACTTTGCAGAGCGTACACCAAAAGTAATTGCGCATATTTGGAAAGGTACGAATCGGTTACAAGCAGATTGCAAAAAATAAAAAATACCTTATCATGTAAAATATATCAGCACGAGACAGTTGTTCGGCTTATGGATTACTGATCAGCATAGTTGAACTGGCAGTTTTCAATGAATCATATGGAATCTGAAATGGCCGAAAAGTTCGCTGATTGAATAAAACACAACGTTATTAATTTCGGCGTAAACATGCTGTGCGTTAATTAAGAGTGCATCCAATGACAGCTCTATGACGGACTGAGACAACCAAACAACAGACATCACAGAGCTGTGAATCGGGGCCCTTGCCAATGCGAATATAACTTCTGAAAACATAAGGTAATAGATTGTTGCCTTTTCTGTCTTTGTGTATCATTACTAGCCTTATTACCGACCTCGAGCAGAATATTAAGTAACAAAGAACACAAATGAAAAGCTCGTTATGCTTTAACCAAACTATACCTTATAAGCCAACACTACAAAAACATTTACAGATGCACCATAGCGACGACCATATGTGGCTATTTATGGACACTAACCATGACCTTGCTTTATAAAGGAGATATTTACCATTGTTATGATCATTCCTTTTGCTATCCATCATCTGCATCATAGTCCTATAATCTAGCCTTACAAGATTACAAGCAATTTTATATACATTAAGTATTATCATATCGTCTTTGAACCTGAGGCATTACTCGACGTTTTTGTTTTGCTTTATTTAGCTTAAAACGAAAATTGTGGTGAGTGACGTGGGTAGAGTTAAAATAAAAACTAGCACATTATGATATAGTGGCTAATGATTAGGCAACATTATATCATGAACATTTACTAGCACGTAATAGCTTCAATGTAAGAGCCTTCTATAACGATAAATAGTGTGCTGGACCTGTCTACTAATTTACTTGCTCAGAGCATTGCATCTGCGCGTCTGATGCATAACATATAAATTAGCATCAGCTTGGCATGGAAACATCTTGCACTGTGTCGTAAAACATTGTCGTATAAATCACGTCACTACCTTACTGAGCTTGCTACCTCATTGGCTTGGCAGCAAATAATTTGGGTGTGTAGCTAAATCCAAGCGCATACTTTCTGTGGAAAGGCTACAAACATACATTTAGAACATTCTCCAGCGTGCGAGGAACAGCATATTGGCATTCAGATGTCCCAGGCAAAACCCCCAGCAAGATGCAAGTATATTCAAAAGGTGGTGACATGCTCTTGGCGTGAAGCTAATGGACAGCCTCTGTGATTTTGATCAAATCACTTCTGCGCGTTTGTTGTGCCACGAGGTATGATAACAAATTTGGGTGTGGACGTATTAGGTCTTTTGTTCCCACCTTTTTAACGATTTGCTGGAAGTGATGATAATAATATTAGTTAAGGGCTCCAGCAATCAGTCTTAACTGTCTGAATATTGTTTGTTTTGCATTGTATTTGTAGGTCAAGGCCTCTGTGGGGACATTTGAAGCAGCCGACCTGAACCTAGATTTTTTTTATTTACTACTGCGCAGAAAAAGTAAAATATTTAAAACATAGAATGTCAAGGGAATATTCAATGCCCAAACACGTTCTGTTATCAAAAACGTGCACTGAATGTAGAATTACTGATCACACAAAGGAAGGTAATTGCATGGGATCCACGGCGGCATGTATTTTATTGTACATTGTCGGTCGTTTATTTGGTAAGCCTACCTGTTGGTTAAATATAATGGCACACTGTGATGGACATGTCATGTTATAGAGTCTTTTGACTTCCCATAATAACACGTTTAGACCAGCAGTAATGGCAAGATGACGGTATATATGATTAGGGGCGCCCTAGACATGTTCACTGACAAACTCACGTCCACTGTAACCTCACAATATTTGCACATAGCGACCGTAATATTCACATCGAGTCTATGAGGTCGGCTGCTTTGCCCATTTTATTATGTGCCAATCATAGAAGCGTTACAAAACTTGGTTTCAGCCACATGGGACTCGCGCTTTATGCCGCTCGTGGAGTAGGCAATTTCCCATGGAAATTGGGCTCTTTTCCAAGGGCCGCTGCTGGCCGGAGAAGCGAGATTGTTCATCGTTAAAAGCCATTGACTTTTTTAACACAGGTATTATCTTCACACCCGGTTGATTAAATCACCTCAAGCCATCTGATGGCAACTGAGTGATTCCTATCGGTCAATGTTCATACTCCAATGAACCAACAAGGTGGACGCTTTGTGCATTTACAAGACAGTGGCTTATAGGCAAAATGTAATTAATCCAAAGGTGTGATCATGCCTACAGTCGGTTTCCTTGCAGCAACGTCAAGAATCTCAGTATAACCATTTTTGTATTTCACTGATGAACAATAAAGCATTGTACATTCGCGGTAGGTGTGTTGTCATTACGGCTGCTATGGTGATTTATGTCGCCCGAATAATGGCTTGCCTCATCACCGACACATTTGACTTCCAGAAGGTAGCCATTGCACGATGCAGAATGAATAAACTTTTCCCAAAATCTGATACACTGCAGATGCAATGAGGATGTGAATGCACTTAAATACAGTAATCCAGCTTAATGGAAAAAAGTAGCTCGACCAATACACGATTACACTGTCAGATTGCATCCGTGAATGGATTAGTTATTTTCTGGATATCTGACATGTGATCTTGTTCAGAATGTGACATAAAACTCTATACCTGGTCCAAGCATATTCGACTGCTTCGGGTAAGAATGTCTCACTACATAAGCAAACGAGAGAGCAAACCCAAATATAACGATTATCGAAGAAGTATTGTACATACATGACTAACATGCTCTTGAGATCTGAGTACCATTACTGGAAAAGTCATTTATCTGTGTCGAAGGCAAATGTGACGCTTTTGACATTTTCCTGAAGAGATGGTATAAAACCCGCATGGTAAAAAAAGACCTTAACTGTCGAGCACGCCATAACTTATGTAATATGGCCACAAATATGCTCTCATGCAGGGCTTATCTCACACAGACACGTGGCATACTAGCCTATGCACTGTTTATATTTGCAAGCAGACCCCGACATATTCTTTCAATTTACTGCTAAAACAATAAGAGCGAATTGCGGGGACACCTGCACAATTGGAGGCGGTCTAAAGTCGCTATGCGATTTGATATAAAGTTTGATCGGGGCACCACTTATATGATTAAATGAACGTCCAACGCAGAGAAGAATCACAGCCGCATTTGTATATTGAGCACATATGCTGATTATATGTACACGATTATGTACACCAACGCGGCTTAAGGAGGTTCGCACATTGAATTGATAGCGATAAAATACCAGCACTGTAAGTTAAGACAGTGGATTGATGAAATTATAATAATTTTGAAAAATTCCTTGTGAATTAGCTAATATGACGTTTGCAAATGGGGCTTCATTTTACGCAGTTTAGGCAGCATGCTACACTCGAAATAATCAGCTACACTTAAGTATTGCAATCGATCAAATTGTCTTGGTGAAAGTATGCATGTGTTAATATGCATGATCTAATAACTTGCTAGACATTACATAATGATATACCACTGCACAAATTACTGAAACCCTCAGTCCGTTTAATACGCTATTCCTTGAATTATGCCATATATTTTGCGGCTGAAGTGCACCATGCATCATCTACTCATCAGCTAATCAACGAGTGAACGACTGACGACTGGATTGGCAAATACAAATGCTCGTTTGCATCCACAGGTGAAAGCAAGCTCGTGCATCACATCAATGGATATAATATACGTGATAAAACTACAGCCGTATTATGATGGCGTATTGATAGAACCTAACGTTCGTACACATGGATAGTTAAAACTATGATGATTGGCTTTTCATCCGTTCACATATCTTCAACATTGTCCTATTTTACATGTATAGCAAATGAGTTAGTAGGAATGCATGGACTTGATTATCTTTTGGA
Organism: Urechis unicinctus; assembly: GCA_034190875.2. Lineage (NCBI taxonomy): Eukaryota > Metazoa > Annelida > Polychaeta > Xenopneusta > Urechidae > Urechis > Urechis unicinctus. Next base: position 1,676,176 of record CM067350.1, read on the forward strand.
GCCAAATTAAAGGTGAGACTGTATAATAATGGTGGAATGACAGTTTGCCAGGAAGGTATCGTGGTAGACTGCACGCATTAAGGAACGAACGGTGCGTAATATCCATTATCACCACCATAATTTACCTGCTGCGCATGATATCCATTATCATCAGCATAATTTACATGCTGCGCATTAGCAATGCCATAAATATGCTGTACATATACAGCGTTATAGAGAATGTAGAAACTGCGTGAAATTGAACCGTTATTTATTGTACAGAACTGATTGCTACAATTGTGACAAAAATAGATTCCTCAAAACAATCAATCAAATAACAATTTTCCCCTGAGCAAAACACCTAGCCATTCTCAACTGTATGATATCTTCCTTACCTGAAGGTGGAGTACTTCGAAAACAACATGGCACCTGGAGACTTACCGGTAGTTGAGCCACTGCCCCTCCAATCATATGGCCTAGCGTGACTCTGCCTATTAGACCTGTGCTGATATACCGGAGGCCCAAAGATCCTTATGTTCACAGAAACAGGCGAACAGTCCGTTTTAATTATGTAGAGCAAAATATGAGCATTCGCTCTGAATGTAACACAAGGTATATTTAATGTGATGATATCGGCATGATTAAGTAATAAATCTGTAATGGTCAAGCCATGTAATATGAAATTTTGACTCTCTTTTCATGACACGCTTACACAGGCTGTAATGACCAGAAGCCAGTAATTAAATTTTATGATATACCATTCAACCATTGGAACTATTTGTAGCTACTGAAGAGGCGCAGCATATTTAGACAACCTTAGTATCCTCTTGTTTCCTTGTCAATATGACGTCCAATGAAATCCAATGCAAACACTAAAAAAACATATCATAGACGCAGAAACTGAACATGTAATTTTCAGGCTGTTCTCCAGGCTAAACTATCCTGACATTGTATATGAGCTTAAGGTATTCATTGCAATGTCCCTTTCTGCGTGCAAGCATTATTCGGTCATGACGGCGTGGAGAGGAGTTGTTAAGGTTTGATAGCATATCAGAGCGTTCATCAATTGAAATGTACAACGCACGTTCGGTGCGTTCTTGCAAGTAGGCAAGTGATTGTGTTAATGTTTTTTCCATTCCACAATGATGATGTAACCGAAAGCACTTATGCGGGGTTACTTGCAGTATGACGACGGTATTGTAAATGTTGGTATAGAAATAAGTATATAAGCCGACAATTGCACGTGCCGCTTTATTATTTAACAGCCGTTATTATATACATGGCCTATTTTGCTTGCAATTACTCTGTGTGTTTAAAAATTCAGAGGCTATTCCAGCACCACCATTATAAGTACCATAACCTGCGCGCACTAACAGTTCTAGGTTGGAGCCTTAGTCAAAAGTATCCACAGCTTCTATAGAAAATATCGTGAAATCAAAGTGTTAGGTATAATCAGAAAAGTAAGATAAATGTCCGACTAACGATAATAACATGGACCAGGATGTGAATCGAGTTGACATTATTAGTATCCTATATCACTCTAGCCACACCAGCAAGGTGTAGGTTGTTGTCATTGCCAGTTTACCTTCCGATATCCCTTGCTGATGAATGGTCTGCCGTAACTAAGTCTTAGCTGCTTAGTCAAAAGCCCCCATTTTTATGAAGCAGGACTATTTAACGCAGAATTCTTTTGCAATTGCATTGTTATGACTGCATGATGGCAAAGTAGCGTAAGAACCCCAAAACGTCCCTTAGAACTGCGTCTGCTGCAGCATACGTCATTGAGCTTGCATGCACATGCGCTGTTTTTTTGGCGTCTGGTACGTATTGAGATAAGCCACAACACGCAACATGCTTCATGCTAACACCGGAGTAGACGTATGGAATCCTGTGAGAATATGATTATGCATTAAAAGGGGAGTACTTGTGCACTAGTATTACCTGTCCATGATACATATTGCCTTTGTGTTGCCACTTTGTACAGGTTCGTCTTTCTCGTATTAAACACGTTTATGCACTGCATGGGCAGTGGCGTGCTTTGTCGTCCACGCTTTGCTTACTGAGGCAATGTTGTCAATAAACATCATTACTAGCGTTATGATGAATGCCCAATGACAATATGCATAGCCATATTTACATGTATTTCTAATTCAATATCCCATGCAACCAGCTTGTATTGATGTCTGGAATCAAAATAGATTGTCCAGTTCCATCCACAACCAACCCACTCACCTTGGCTTACTCCACCAATTAATGTGTGCTCTTCTGAATCACGTCAAGTCCAGCTATATGGCTTTGTTGATGCGCTCTAGGTTTATGCTATATTTCGATGCTCTCCTGCGTATTGGCGAAATTGCCGTCCGAGACAATTCTCAAAAAATTCTGCACAATGCGCAGCGTTCATTAAAACTGACAATATATTATGACAGCTGTCACCGATTTCCTAATATAATTTTGTGGCTAACTATGGTTGAAAGCTCACACAAGTATTGGATTTGCTTTTACGTCAGTGCCACTCCCATTGTGATGTTATTCCGTCAATTAGAGTTGTGCTGTTGCTCCAACATTTGTCTCATTTTTAATGGGCAGCATTTAAAATGAGGTACTGTGATATGATATTTCCCCTCGTTTATCACGTGAATTATTTCAGCAAAGGGAATCCATTCAAAATACAAAATATGTTCATTGCTACTGTAATTGCGGCACTATTGAAAGAATTGTAAAGTCTTGATTTTTGCCAATAATGGAAACCTCGTGGTATTCGGGTGGTATTACTATGGTTGGATGTATCACCATGGCACTAAAGAGCTTTCAATAATTGAAGAAAGAATAATCTTTGTGATATAGAGATATAACTGAAATATCCCGGAGTGATATTGTTGAATTGGTTTGTTAGTGCTAGCGTTGGCGGCTTTGAACGATTTTCGTGTCTAGCCGTCTCTCTGGGAATACGATTCATAATTACCGTGTTCAAATGTGTTCACAATCATGTTTCATTTTTAAGAACACTCACATGGCGGTATGGTAGCAAAGACTATTGGTATTTAGAATGGAGATCAGACGAAATTTGGAGCGCTTGGTGGTTAAATAAAAGCACGATGGCATGAAACAACCAACATTAGATATGGCACCTAAGTTATACGAGGCCAACTCACTCCACCCCCACCACTCCTAACCCAGATGCCTGCGCACGGGGCCTGACGCACCTTGCAAACATATCTGCGTTCGTTGGACCAAAGCAAACGTTCGATGGATGTGTTGTGGTCAACCACCTTAAATCAAAGTTTGCACACTATAAATATGTCCCGCGTTTCACAGGTGGAGGCAACATACGAAGCGACGTGCGGTATTGATATTTATTTTCTCTCCTCCTCAAGCCCACCAGCATAATGCCACTCTCCCACAATCACTCTTTTTTTATACAGCTGGCACATTTCATGTCCATTCACTCAATACACGAGATACTGGTTTTCAAACAGCCTTTTACTCAATCATTCACGACTCACACATTATGTTCGTTCACTCAATACTGGAAAGGAAGCAATACTCAAAATGCAGGTTTCAAGACAACCTTACATTCAATTAGCCACCTCTCACTTCTGTTACACTACATCATTATGCGCACATGTAATACAACATATATTAAGACGAAGTTAAAATGTTCCAACAGTGGGTTTACCGTTGTGACAGGGGATATCAAGGCCTGCGCGAGAGAGGCGGCAAGTTTAAAAGTACTGTCGGAGAAACACTACACGTTGGATACGAAGAAACAATGGTCATCAGCTAATTCGCTTCTAAACTTTAGCAATTTTTTCGATGAAATAAGGTAGCATATAGACTATACAGCAAGGCAAGGCTAGAAATAGATTATTACTTAGTCCACACTTGCTTTTTGCGTCATACAAACAACTTTGTTTCAACGCATTATGCTTAGTAGCTTTATTGCCCACCAACAAGAGAAGGGTACTATGCGTTGATAGCGATTGAAAACCAGTTGCGCATGGACCAACGATCTAATATTTCATTTCAGACCGTTAGTCTGGGCTGGTTGTGATTTCATTTTAATCTATAAATGAAACGTGTTTCAGAACAAGAGGTTCTCAAACACCAATGCCAATTCTTTGGTCATATGTTATTTTCGCATGCCAACGTAAAATATCACTTTAGAACGCACTTGATTCAGAGGTGATTTTTCAATCATACAGCCAAGGGTACTATGATGGCAATGCAGCATTTATCTTGTTAAATTACAAAGCAAAAACTACATAGTCGGAGTTTATCTAGCAAAGTCTGTATTTGAGCGCCAAGAGTAATATGATGGCAATGTAGCATTTATCTTGTTAATTACAAAGCAAAAACAACATAGTCGGAGTTTATTTAGCAAAGTCTGTATTTGAGAGCCAGGAGTTCTATGATGGCAATGCAACATTTATCTTGTTTAATTACAAAACAAAAAAATACATAGTCGGAGTGTATTTAGCATAGTGTGTATTTGAGAGGATATTGTGAAATACGTCCTTAATTCTCAGGATTAATATTATCGAGTTCATCATCTGATACACATCGAACAAGTTCAAAGGTAGGCTGAAGAGTTTTATCAATTACGGTTTTTTGTTTACGAATATTCTAGATGGTTATCCCTTAAGCGGATTGATTAAACGCCGTTCCGTTGCATCAGACTTAAACTACAACAATTTACGTATATCGTCTTGCACATTGCGATTTTATAAATTTGAATTTTCAACAATGCGATTTGTGGTAAGTTTTGGATAGGAAATACTGTTTTAATGCAAAGGAAATTATTTTTAATCAGGCAAGATTTATTCATGAAAACGCAAATCTCTTAATTCGCGTTAAATGTTGTACTTAATGTAGGCATTTGCCAAGCGATCTCATCATCGAATGTTGACCAGCGTTTGGTACGCGCTCAATTACAGCACGTTCAACAATCACTTCTTACTCAACATGGATAACATGAATGTTGTGGTAGTTTCAGATTACATCAGGCCAATATATTAATTACTACATTAAGATCCTTAACAAATTTAATGAGTGTCGTTGATATCGACGGCTTGGCTAATTATATCTAAGCCCCATTTCACTTAACACTTTATAAAATATAAGTGTAACCCTGTTGATGTGTATTTCCAAGTTGTTTTGTGATTGGACAAACTTTGTGTATGTTATCATGTGTTACCAATTATGTTTAATCATATAGACAACCAAAGACAATTTCGAATGGCCTCAAGCACTTTTAGCCATACATATTCTATTTTAAAATGCCAACCTTAACCTTAAATCATTTAATGTTCCAATTTATTTATTGCTGGTGATAAACTATGTTGAACAAGCAAGAACGTCTTGTGTGATGCACGTAGAACGATTACTTTCTTGATTGGTAGCCCTGCTGCAATTAGTAGAATAAGAGAGAAGCAACTTGCATATGGTATTCCAATTTTCATTAAACTTGATCGACGCTGGCAGCTTAATCGCTAACACATAAGTGATATATGCCACGCACGAATGTTGCCGCATGCTTACGTGTGGAGAATTTCAACGTTGAAAATTTCGCTTGTTTATGAATGGAACATCTAGATGCTTTCACTGTGTTCGTCATAAAAGAGAATAAATGCAGCGCTCAGCGGCTGTTTGTGAGTCCTGTAAAAACCTGATCCTAGACTTGTGGAAGCGGGGTATGTCACATTGTGGGTTGACCAGTAAATCTTTAATTAGTTTTCAAACAAACGCCAGAGCGCAGCACCGACGCACATAGAATGCATTCATAAAGTACTATATGACAGGGTAAATAGGAACTAATGTTACTATATGGTCAACAGCATCATACCCACCGATACGATACTACTATTGTCAAGCGCCAAACATTTGGTATCATTTCGTCAGCTGCATTACTCTTCGTCATATAATTGTATTTAGGTGTGCAATGCGGTTTAGGAGATGATGAGTAAACAATAGTGTATTATGGTCGTGGCTAGCTCTATTGGTGAGGTATTAGAGGTGTATCCTATATACAGCTACATGTGTACCCCTAGATATATTCAGCCAAGCGTATGGCATCTCCAAAGACCTGCTTCATTCCAACAAGCTCGGCTCCAAATTTATCTACATTGGCATTTATAAATGCTTGGGATATCTTGGGATAGCAATTGAATTCAAAATATGAAAGCAAAAACATCCAAATGTATACACTTTATCTTTCAGGGCACTTACCGTAATAAGTCCCTGCTTTCACATCAAAATCGAATGATATGAGACACCGGAAAACCACATTGCTTTTGTGAACAAGGTCAGCTCGTGGTGATAATGGATAAGCTGTTCTTCCAGGATATTATCCGAAGCGATAACATTTAGCCGATGGCCTATGAAAAGTTCTAAAAAATGTCATGTTGTGTAACTTTTATGCATGGCATCTTTAGGTTTAAGTAAATAATATTCTATTTCTAGTTTTGACCCAGGCGAGTCTGACTACCCATAGAGATTTACCAGAAGAGTGGCACCCTGGTGGGAGTGATTGCAGAAGTGCCCCTTATATCCCCACGTACTACGATAGCACGCAGCCACGGTATACCAACCTGCGAGCACCATGCTTCAATGCTTTAGGCCCAAGGACGTGGCCGAAGACAGCGTCTATGTCCGCCGACCTGCGTATTAAAAGCTCGCCAACGTCAATGCTTGTGCTGCTGAGCGCATGTGTGATTGTCACAGTGAGATGTGTACAAGCTGTTTCCTGGTACACCATTCCTCCCTAAGGTGCCCCTAGCCCACTGTCGCGATAAGGGTGAGTATTTTTACCCGCCAGCAGAGCACGCCGCATCTTCCTCCAGATACTGGACAGGATACCGCCTGGTAGAGCCCAGCAATGCCCAACTTCACAGCAATCTCTTAATGGAAGTGGCGGAAGTGGAAAGACCGCGAGCTCCATCCAAGCTCTTCTGGGGAAGAAATCTACCTACTTACCGCCTGGCCAAGGAGATGCGACACAGAGGTGTACAGGCCTAGACCTAGTATAGCTTCTTAAGGTGGAAATGCGAGGCAGGGTGTAAACAGAGCACATGGGACAGAAATACATCCCACGCATTGTCATCTAGGACGAGGTCTGCACAGTTTCGCGCGCGAGCCTGCAGACCTTCCTGGAGTGGCTGGAATCTTGTGGCGTGCAGACTGTCTGTTGTGACAAACAGTGCCAGCCACCACCAATTACAGGAAAGCTGCCGCACGACTGGCTGCAAGAAAGGGCATACCACGAGAAGATCACATTCGACTACAGAAGATAGGACGACACCCTGAAAGCCCTGAAGGAGTGCATCCGTCTCAAGCCCGACAAGCTCTAGAGTGTCAATAGATGTGAAACACCCCAGAGGCAGCCATCAAAACAGATAGCTGGCAACTTGGTTACGCACTCACAGTCCATAGCTCGCAGGACCTCACTATCAAAGACCCGCAGAAGGTCTGCATAATCAATGATCCAGCCTTGCGTACCTAGTGATACCTCCTGTGGAGTACATGCATTAACTCGGGCGATGTCCAAGAACCGGCTGTCTACCTTGTAGAAGCTCTGCGAGACAACTGAGCATAAGCTTGGCGGCTACAAGCACCAGGACTGGACCAAAGGAAGGTCAGGCTTCAACTTTCATGTTAACAAATTTAATGCGGCTTAGGGACGCACAGAGGAACCACTGTGCGGCATGCAATATCGAGATGTTATGGGCTACCAGCCAAAGGACAGTCGGCAGGTCAGCGTGGATCAGCTGGACAGCAACAGAGGACACTGTAGGGTAAACGTTTAACTTATCTGCCTGGAGTGCAACCGAAAAAACGGAGGGTCTGCAAACATCAGCGGTCTGTGGTATTAGTTTCAAGTGACATCACAAGCAGCTCTTCATTGACAAAGCCACGTAGTGGCCCGTCCAACAAATAGTAGAGCTCAGGCTCATCGGGCTTAGTGACAGAGTGTCCAAGCCGGTAGACATTGGGTGACAAAACAGTGTCAGTGGCACAATGGCGGCCCTGCTCCAGCTCACCAGGTGGGTAGAGATAGCAAACGCCAACACCAAAGGGAGGCTGTCGCTCATCGAGTCTGAGCAAGCGTCCAGGAATCACGGAAGAGGGCTTTTGTGCAACTGTTTTTGCCTTTATAGCATCTTTATGCTTTTTTCCAATCAAGCAAGTCACCTCATTGTTTATTGCAGAGAGAAGAGCTTGCAGCTGAGAAATCCCCTCAGTTGATCGTTCACAATATGGAAGTGGTACTGGTGTCTAAAGAGCTGCTGTACAAGAGTGCTGTTAAAGTGTTCCGCAATAGCCTGGTCTCAATCGACTCCACACGGCCACGCCTGACCCCAATCTTATGCTTGGAAAGCAGCTGGCACACTGCGCTCATGAATTCCCGCCCCGGGTCGACCTGAAGCAGTTGAGGCCAATGCAGTAGCCACCGCTTGTATATCTTATCAAGTGTACCTGCAACTGCTATAGTCTCTTTTGTCGTCAACGGCTCTGCCGCTTCATAGCGTGAGGTTACGACCACTACTCTGAGAGCGTACCTAAAAGTCCGGCGGTTCAAGCTGTCATGAGGAAGAAACCGTGGATCGGGTTGGTGAACCTCATAACGCCCCTACACAGCACATTTTGGCGGAGGAATATGTTTCGGGATTGACAGGTAAATCTGGCAAATGGCTCGCTTCGTAACCCAACACAGGGCAACGTCTTAAAAAACCTTCCCGGCTGCTGCCAGGTTTATGATGGCTGCAATACCCTCCCAATAGCCATTGGGGCTATAGTAGACTGCTTGCATGCGACGAGTCATGCGATCTATTGTCATATATTCCAGCGCCAGGACTACAAATAATCGGTTCAGGTCGTGCTATGGCCCAAAACTACTTAGCAAGCCAGTATTATAGAAAGTGGCGGTTCTGGGCAAACCCCATTTATCTACACTATTCCTCCTTTGACAGCTTATACAAGTTTTTTGCTCGCCCTAAGTCGGGCCCGACCTCTATACCAGTCCGACTTTGCCATGTTAGTTTGTCGGTAAACTAGTATATCCATAGGCCAATGTGTCTACACCGCTCACGGCTATCCACCCCTGTAGTTCCACAAGGTCATCGTACTTAGTCTCCATATCACTCAGTTCAACCTCCAGATATATTTTCTCATCTTTCAGATAATCTATATCTAACCTCAACTCTTTTACACAACCTTCAAGTTCAGCAATACGCTCTTCGGTGTTCCTTTCTATAACTTATGCCCTGGTTTATTCAAAAGATTGTTATATACAGTGCGTAAATGTCAATTAAAAATTATTCTGCGTATTGAGGCGGGTCAATAAGGTCATCCACAGCACGCTGAATGGTAAAGAAGCACCCAATTTTTGTCTGATACCTTCCAATTCTTCGTCTTTTCCACGTAGGATCAGCGCGTTTGTTTCATCCACCGAAACAGTCTGGTGCGCTTTTACAGATCCAGCCTTTATTTCGCCCTTCATTTGGGTATATTTTGTGACCTCAGCTAGAGCGAGTTTAAACTCATGATCCGAGATATTACCATTTTTTAGTGCTGTCGATGCAATGTCAGAAATGGTTTTCAATTTGCTCTGCGCTAGAATGTGGATCTGATCATGTTTTGCACCTTGATGGTTAGTCGCCGACTGACGAATTTTCCAACAATTCCAAGCAGCCCACAAGCGGCTCCAACAACACCCAACACTGTTACAATAGGAATGACAACTACTGTAGACATTGTATTACATCTTTCTCAAGGTATTGCTTCTTGAGACTGATCTCATTCAACAGATCGAAGTGCCCTGGATTCTCATCAGGCAGCTCCGGATATAATGATGTTGCCGTCGAAATGGTTGGTTGCTGCTTCATACTGATCTTTTATACGTAGGTCTATATGTCAAGTTCAATTACGAGTAATACTACTGACTTTGACACCTAGAAGGACAGACTGTCCACTCAGACTAGTTGAAAGCCCCATAAGCAAAACTCGACCCGGCACCAGCATAGGATATCCATGGTCAACACCACTGGCATTATCATCAAATGACCATTCATGTATTCCATTAACCAACGGACCTCTTTCTTCCGCCCAAATAGTAGTGAGGGCTAGTTGTGAAGCGTATCAACATAGGTCAGCGCTTTGGTCCGTTTTCTGTTGAGGTCCATAAATACTCGCTTTATAGACATCTTGTAAATTGAAGAACAACACTAACAGGAAGGTCGTGATTGTTCAATAGACGTCCCTTATTATCCTGTAACTGAACCTTTAACTCGTTCACAGCTCCGCCAGTAACACGTTTTGACACAGGATTAGCGATGTTTGTGGTCACCAAAAGAGCCACCCTCAAAGCCCACAACTTCAAGAACCGTAGTGGGCGCACCATCAAGCATGTTGCACGTGGTACTGACTTGATCAAGATAGACATAAAGAGGGTTAAATATGCTTAAGTTAATGGGCCGGTCACCTCTGTTAATACCTAAAGTAAGCCCTTTTCTACCCAGACTGTCATCAATACCCAACATTTTTAACACACGGTCGTCACATTCTTAAGTCCCATTATCGATTCCGAGGGTAATCCTTCTGTCTAAAGCTTCAAGATCCAAACTAAGGTCTATAAATTCAAATGCCTCCTGCATACGTTTGAAGTTCCAGGGGCCAGAAATCAAACGGACACCTCCTCCTTTATCTAGAAATTCAGTCCGCCATATAATGATTATATTTGATTCAATGTTACACCAACCCACAGTATACGTGATTGACCTAAGTCCTACGCATAGATCACCTGCACGGTTGTCAGTAGCATTTTGGAGGGACACAGCCTCGCTGCTTTGACCATTTGTCAGAGTTCGATACATAGCACTATGGATAAACAAGCCTTTAGATTCAATAGAAATGGAACATATAAACCGGGCCCGCTGTACTTCTCATCCAGGTGCAAGCAGATGACAGTACAGATGAGTTCAAGATGGAGTTCTCCAACCTGTATGAGCACTATTTGGTGCCAAACATAAACGACGATAATTTTGTAGTTGGCTGGAGAACCAACCACATGCAATACTGACAAAACCAGGTATATTATGTTGCATGGTGTGTAACCAATGGCTGCAGTGTATCTGCGTTGAACCATCTTAACTTTGGAGTCCAACCAATAAGGGATCTTTATCTCACGTGTACTACACCATTCGGAGACTTCTGAACGAAATGAAGGTAGCACTACCGGATGATGTCACATGGTCAGTCACAAATAATACCTTTGAAAAGAGAATCTACCATGAACTCTGCCATGAAAATTTGCTGAAAATACTGATTGGAGGATAAAAGGTGAAAACCAGGGCCTCGGGTGGGTCTTCTTCACCGACCCCAAGACACACGTAGTACGGCCAATCACTCATTATTGAAACACCAACTTGTACGAATCCGTCAAATCAACAGACTGCTTTGTTTTCTAGGGCAGCAAGCTACATGTTGATAATATAAAGCAAGACCAAGCGGGTGCAAGCACCGCCGGGAGTACTTTCATATTGGAAATATATGAGGGGTTCACAGCCTCAGGCTTAGGCACTACCTTCTTCCACCTCATAACTAAGACATTTGTTTCTTCTTGAGATCCCACCTGATCTTCTGTTAACCCAGCAGGTATTTCAGTAATAGCCTATGGTGGACTAGTCGTACTTGACTTATCTAAAGTTTCGTTATCATTTATGAAGGTAGTCTCATCCCACTCCCCTCCCATAGCCCCATTCTCCTCTGCGGCATCAAATGTTGGGTTATCGTACCTACGAACGCAAACTAAATCCATACCGCCAGATACGCGAGCCCCTCAGGGTAAAGGGCATGTGACAGCCTGTAGTTATTACGAACAATCCAAGCACTATTGACCAGAACCTACAACTACTGGTCCGCTTCCCCAATCTAGGTGCAGACGACGTCATTGTCCCAGGAATAGCACGACTGGCCTTAACAATCACGCTGACCTCGACTGATGCTAACCGCAGTATTGTGCAAAACATGGGTCGCGCCTTGGTTAAGAAAACGACAATCAAGATTTCTGGCAATGAGGTCATGTCCATTAATGACAGCGATGTGTACCACGACTTGTGGCGGACTGCACAGGAGAGACAGGACCTCCAGTATCAGATGAGAGAAACGCAACTACGATACGAGTGGGGGCAGGAGACAAGGATGAGACTGAGGAAGAGCCGATGTCTATGGTAACAGGTTTCACGTTCCGCTTGACTTTGAACTCCTTGAGAGCCACATTGCATACTACCAGAGTGCACTCGGTGACAGACTTGAATACGAGCTCACATTCAACGACTACATAAGTGTGATTCACGCAACGGGCGACACTGACGCCAGATAAAAAATTGATGGCTTCTCCTTAGAGTATGACATGGTTACCCAACCAGAGTTGGCCCAAATGATACCCACCCAATACACAGGATGGCTCACGATTCTTGATGAGCGTGTGCTTCGTCACAGAAAGTTTGCATTCAATAGAAAAGATACACTGTTGAACATCAACCTGAATGTGGCAGCTCGCAGCATGAAGGGTATTTTTGAAGACCCAGCCAATGTCTAATTCGCCAGGAAGACAGAGTCGTTCTACAACCCAAAGATAACAAAAGTTGAGGTGACCATTGAGTGCATCCCAAGCCAACTCTATGCTCAGGGCATGCGTGGCTACCAGCAGTTGGATGAGGTGAAGAAGGCCTTTGCAGCAACTAGCAAACGAGACCCCAGTGTAGCAATAGCTGTAAAAGACTTTGCATTGTCGGACGTGTCCCTAGGAGAGAACCTAACCAGCAAGTATGCTCTGTGGCTCGACTTCAGGACAAGTAATGACGACCAGCTGCATGGTAGAGGTAGGGCCCTTCTTTGTTGTCTTCAAACATATTGTAATCCTCTGCCCTACCATACGTTACAACGAGGCCTATCAGTCGCGGTCATGGGATGGGATGATTCAGATGTATACATGGTTGATCCAGGGGAGCAGCTCCATGACCACTTGGGGAGTTTCTACTATTGTTTTAAGGGCGAGACTACCCTGTATATCATTGATGACTGTTCGGCAACAAAGGCCCTAACCAAGAAAAAACATATGTTATCCGAACTGGCCTTTAGTGGCCGCCATGCGCAACAAATTGTCTGGATCCTCACCCAAAAGTACAACTCTATGCTGAAGGACATACGTGAGCCGAACGGCTGGGAGGTGCTCTTTCACACCAAGGACCATGACTCATTTGAAGAAGCCCTACGTGAAAATGATGTGATCCCAACAAGGGAAACACGTACGCCAGCGACTAGCAAAGACCAAGCACGCAAAAGTGCTGCAGAAGACTGATCAACCTACTGCACATGCCGTCGATTGAAGCGATGTTGGCCCTGACAGCAGCTGCTGCCTCGGTTACCAGTTAAGGCAACTTGGTCTGGGTAGTAATGTCCTAAATACGCTGGGTTCAGCAATATATTAGACTATCGAAGTGTATACATATATTAATGGATCCTGATACCGCTGCCACGGCTAGCCCAGTGGCCACTAAGTCTGAGCGAGAGGAACCCATAGGTAGGCTTGCTGCTGTCATAGCTGGGGGTCAGGCCCGTCATTACCTTGGTGATCAGTGCCTTACAATTGACCAGGTCGAATTAATGAAGTCTGATGAAGAGATCACTAAGCTGTATATAAGATATGAGGCTCGGCTAGGCACTACATGACGCGCACTCTAGGTCAGGCAGTGCTACATCTATACTCAGGTATTGCTTGTATTTTTTCTACCAATCCCACTAGAACACCAGCCAAAGCTAATTACAGACCTCGAGGCAGACCCGTTTGTTGGGCACGTGCTATGCACTGCTACATGTGAGCTATATCATCTCTATGGTATGTTCTTAGCTTCATTTACCGCCGCACTTTCAACTTGGACGAACAAATTTAGTAAGCACCGAATCAACAGGGGCCGGCAGAGAGGAAGACAAGGCAAACAATACTACTGGCGCGCAATAGCATGTGCTTAATTCCGCTTAAGTATGTGCTTAACTCGCTATAACATGTGCTTATCTCCACTATAGCATGTGCTTAACATGCTGTCAGTTAGACCAGCAAATTTTGTAAGTAAACAAGTCATCGGAGGAAACGAAGACGAATCAAGCGGAGATAGAGATAACGTCATTGACCAGTGAGCGACCTACAAAAAACACTAAAAGGGTGAAGCAGAGCGAAAGGGTGCTGCAGCCAACATCAACGAGCAAGCCTCCGGAAAGGAGGGCCTGGTCAACATGGGCTTCACATTGTGTTATCGGCGGCGATGGGTTGGTTGGACTAGCATGGTATTGGTAGAGGTACAGACTAGTAGCCTCACACCCTAAACCGGTAGAAAAACATTGGGACGTTTATTTAAAGGATCCTTTTTATATGGAAAAAGATGACAACACAAACAGTTATTTCCGTTATATCAATAGGTTAGACCAAGCGCGGTAAGATGGCTATGGGTGGGGCTCTGCGGCGTCTTGAATTCACGCCATGTGGCCTGGCTATGGCTGTTGCCGATGTAGCCATAGCTATGGCCACAAAGGATATGCTAATTAAACAAGGGATTATACTAGGTGATATACTTAAGTAATGGCCTCGATTGCGCTACTTGTTGGAGGTGCCCTTGTCAACGCCCTTGCATTCTCTGGGAGCAACTTCTTATTCTCTAACTCATGAAGCAGCCAAGTGGACGTGGAATGTTAATGCCATGATATGGCAATAGAACAACTACAATCTGCTCAGTTAGCATGGGCAAGAAGCAAACTGAACGGTTAGACTTCATCAACGAGCAGCTCCGCCGCCAGGGACATGCCAATCATACTTTGAGGGATGTTGATGAGGCCATGCGTGAGTACTATCTCTTGAGAGGCAAATCTGAGCCTCAGCTTCATTGATATATATGTATATAACAATGGATCGCATGCAAAACATCTGCTATAGTCCTAAGGGCTACTGGAAAGGCATTACAGCTATCAAGAAGCTTGCAACAGACGCATGGGTTTCTGAGGAAGTTGCAAGGGGGTGGCTAACAAAGCAAATCTACCTGCCAATGCAAAAACACATTCCCAGAACAAAGTTTGATGTGTCTGGTCCTAATGAGGTTCAACAAGCCGATCTCTTATTTCTTCCTCGTGACATTGTGAAACGCCGGACTTACAAGTATACCCTCACAGTGGTGGACGAGGCCTCATTCTACAAAGCAGCTGAGCCATTGACTACCAAAGAGGCTAAAGAGGTCGCAGATGCACTCAAAAGGATATTCAAGCAAAGAAAACTGCATTGACCTAAACTACTTCAGGTTGACCCAGGTCGGGAGTTTATGGGAGCAGATTGTTTACCAACAGATAAAGATTGAAGCGCAGCCTGCAGCTGGTGACACTGAGCCTAAAAATATAAATCGCACTGCGGTTGCCCCTTCCAGTAGAACGGGGATCTCCCACTGCATAAAAATAGAAATCACGCTGTGCCCCTCCTGTTGAACAGGGTGCTGTTAACAAGGTAAAAGTCCGCTCACTGTCTAGTCGTTGTGGTTGTCAACAAGGTCAAAGTCTGCTTTTTTTACAGTAATAAATTTTCAATTAAACAAATAAAATATGACGAACAATACTTGAGCCCAAAACAATTATGGTGCAGTTCACAGGTTTAAACCGCCCTACCCCCGCTCTAAGGTTGCACTCTATGCACTTGAAAAGCGTAATGAATTTCACCTCGTATACAATGAGATAATTACTAGATTAAAGGCTGTGGTGGCACCTCCAGTCCCTTTGCCACACATAGCAGCCCCAGTCCTCGCCCCTCGCGAAGCAGTCCCAGTCCCAACACCACGTCTTACGTTCAAGAAGACTAAGTGGGCTGTTAAAAACTATTTGCGTAGATGGGTGATGAACGTCTGACCCCCTTGGCTTGGACCTTATGATATTCTTAATAGGCGTGTGTCGGCAGATGCGGAAAGTTTTGACTGATGAGCTGAAAGAGCTGCATGGAATCAAGTGTCAGTTTGCCCTTAAAGTAAGACTTACGAAGCACACCGATGATGGCAGCGCTGATGTTGAGCCTGTATTGCGTAATAAGCAGCAGGTGGTTCTTAACGATGCGTTGGACCAGAGTAATGATGATATCCACGAGCGATTGGAGAAGTGGACCAATAAATGTTTCCGCTGGGAGTTTGAGGCAGTCACAAATCTGTGGATTGATATTGCTTGCTACCGGCCATTAAAAGGTGATTCTACTTATCGCTGCCAAGTGCGCTGGCAGCTAAAATGGCGATCATAAAAGTTAAAAAACAATAACTGCATTCTATATTCCATTGAATCGGCTCTGCACGCAGTTGCCAAACACCCAGAGCAACCATCTTAATATAACATTCAGTGGCTGTTCACCCTGTTGGAAGGTAAAGGCGTAGAAATATCCAACACCAGTGTCGCATATTGAGAAGGTAAAAAGTAATGCAATGTCGAGAAATTCTTACAAGCAATGCAACAGGAAGAGCTCAATATAAAAGAAAATCTGTCAAAACCTGCTTCCATCTATATATAACATTCAGCGGTTGTTCACCCTGTTGGAAGGTAAAGATGTAGAAATATCCAACACCAGTGTCGCATATTGCGCGGCTGTTTACCCTGTTGGAAGGTAAAGGCGTAGAAATATCCAACACCAGTGTCACATGTTGAGAAGGTACAAAATAATGCAATGTAGAGAAATTCGTACAAGCAATGCAACAGAAAGAGCTCAAGATAAAAGAAGTTGTCAAAACCTGCTTCCATGTTTATGACGCGAAAGGATGAAAGAGTGCGCAAGGCAGCAACCCATTGTCATGTGTGTAATACAAAAATAGGATGGGACTCCCCTGCCATATAACAGAAAAATATAAGGGGCAAGCCCACAATGCATGCAGCCTTATGAAGCGGTTGGATCCTAAGACAACGTCTGTGCCTGTAGTATTCCATAACATACGGGGCTTTGACTCCCACCTCTTGATGCAGGCCGTAAGCAAGGTGAAAGGAAAGATCAACTGTATCCTAAAAAAATATGGAGAAGTATACATCCCTATCGATCGGTCAGTTACGCTTTATTGACAGTGCACAGTTCCTTCCGGCCTTGCTTGATAAGCTGGTGTCTGAAAATAAACAAGAAGACTTTACACTGACGGCTAAGTATGAGCCTCATGAAACAAAATGCCAGCTGCTACTGCACAAAGGAGTGTATCCCTATGAGTATATGGATGGTTGGAATAAGTTTGAGGATACCTCTCTTCCGCCAATCCAGGAATTCTACATTAAGCTCTTTGAGCAAGGAATATTTGGTGCACACTATGTACATGCAAAAAAGTTATGGGACGTGTTTAAGAGTAAAAACACGGGAGACTATCATGACCTGTATCTTCGCACAGATGTACTACTATTAGCTGATGTGTTTGAGAAATTCCTTTAAACCTGTCTTAAACAGTACGATCTGGACCCAGTTCACTACTATACCAGTCCTGGCCTTTCCTGGGATACGCTTCGTAAGAGTGCAGGGGTGAAGTAGGAGTTACTCGCTGACTATGACAAACAGCTATTCATTGAGAAGGGCCTGCGTGGTGGGATAAGAATGGTGTCACGTCACCACGCTAAAGCTAATAACCCGTACTTGGAGAGCTTAGAGCAGGATAAGCCATCGAGCTATATTCAGTGCCTTGACCTAACAACCTGTATGGATGGGCGATGAGTATTCGATGATGACCTGGCCGCCCTGCATATGCACAAAACCCGCTTTGTGTTAATCATCAGGTCTATGTAGGGATGTGTATACTTGATCTCTCAAAGCACCTGATGTACGACTTCTAGTCTAACAAAATGAAGGCAAGTTATGGTAGCAATGTTAACCTGCTAATGACAGAATCAGAGTCGCTGCTTCAGGAGATCCGTACAAATGACGTGTATGCCGATATGAAAGAAGACAGTGATCTCTTTGATACCAGTTACTATGATCCTTCTCATATTTTGTTCAGTAGCGTAAACAAGAAGGTGCGAGGAAAGAAGAAAGAAGAGTGTTCTGGAATGCCCGTCAAGGAGAATGTTGGTCTGCGCCCAAAGATGTACTTGATCCTGATGTGTGACGAGGGCGAGACTAAAAGGGCCAAGGGAGTGAAGAAGGTTGTGAGAGAGAAACATATACGTCACGCACACTACAAGGTGTCTCTGTTCTCAAAGAAGCAGTTCCGTCATGGAATGAACATGCTACGCAATGATGGTCATAAGATATATGGGGTCCACGTCAACAAGGTGTCACTCTCTCCCTTTGATTCAAAGAGGTGGATAGCCGCGAACGGTGTACACACATTGGCCTATGGACACACTAGTTTACCGACAAACTAGCATGGCGAAGTCGGACCTGTATAGGGTTGGGGCCCGACTTAGGGTGAGCAAAAATCCTGTATAAGCTGTAAAAGGGGGAATAATGTAGATGAATGGGGATGGCCCATAATAACCACTTTCTATACTACTAAGCATGTCCGACTTATCGTATTGAAATGTGGAGCATGCGAGTTCGACTAAGCTACTTATTTAATTGAAATAGGAAGCATGTATGTCCGACAAAAGCTACATATTTAATTGAAATGTAAAGCATGTCCGACCAAAACTGCTCATTTAATTCAAATAGGAAGCATGTAAGACCGACCATAGCGACAATATTAATTGAAGTGTAAAGCACGTACCCAAACTACTATAGTAGTGTGAAACTGAGCTATGATATTGACAATTTTGATTGATACAAACGCTGAAGATTGAACCAGACAATATCTTACCAATTAACCTAGCTAAGCGCACAAAAGCTGGATGCTGTTGCGTGCCTATTCCCATTACCATCCGCATTGTCATGAATGTAAAAGCGTTCTACATGTCTACCAACTGTTCGCGCATTTAGAGTCTGCTGGGCTACAGTTCATTCTCTAACACTGGGTACTGTAGAGAGCGATAACGGAATATATCAACACCAAATAGCATGCGTCACGTGATACGTTATCTATGCCTCCACGATATTTTAGCTAGCTTAGTGACTTACCATGTGTACAGTACACATAAGGAGTTAGGGATTGCGGTGTCCACTAACCGAGTAAATATGCAGCAACCGAGAAAATGATCAATGCATGCATCACGTGACATATTGACTTGAGTTGGGACTCATTTGACGTGCGTGTTCAAGCTCACATATATATTCAAATATTGTGGTAGCCCCAGCATCTAATGTCTGTATAACCCAAACGTAATGTTTACTCACGATCCCACAAGCAATATGTTTAAATCTGGTTGAGTGCCAAAGAGCTTCCCCGAAGTATACACCAGACAATAGGAAGAAAAGTAGCGGGTGAATGATTTATCAAGCTTGTCATGCGCATAAATACCCGTCGTTTGTTTATTTAAGCTATATATAGAGAACAGTAACATGGGCATAAAATTCGTAGGGAAAGTAGCATCAATGTTGTTTGATCCTGTTAGCCATTGCAAAATAAGTCGAAACTAGACTGACAAACTTTCGGCAGATATACAAAGATGCAGACATTGGCGACGATGACGAGCTCATCAGGTTAACTCTAGGACTGTAACTTTCTTGTTTGTTATAATCTTTTATCAAGGAATCGACTCAAAAGAATGCATGTTTGCTTTGCCGGCGTTCTATTCGTCTTTCAACTTCATTCAGACTGGATGTGACGCATTGTGCGTTTGATAACAACGCGTCATTCAATGTACTGCAGTGGAACAGGTTGTTTACCAAATCCATGGATGATTCAACAATACTGACTTCTCAGTCGGCCTCTAAACCACTTGCTTTAAGCTAGCAAACGCAATGAAATCGAGAATCTACCATAGTTCGCCTTATGCATAGAAATCAGATAACCTTGACATCAGATAACCCTGGCAGGTCTCTTCTGTAAGCCCAACTCAACCAGACTCAACGCAGAAATGTATGAATAAACATTAGTCAATGGATGAGTCAACCAACACTAGAGTTTATAGAAGGTGTAAATGAATTATTCAACCCGCCACGTCGCCACTCCGCCGATTATAGCCTTATGATAACTTTTCTTCCCACTGAGGAAATAAGATGTATAAATGTTCAACATGCATTCATGAATCTCTAATGCAAACTCATCGATTTGAATATATAAACTATTTGCTCATCTTAGCCACCCATTTATTCACCGGTCAGCATCATATCCGTCACATGCAAGTACTTACTTGCGTCATCTTGTGTTGAAGTCTATGCGTTAGATATACAACATTATACTCTGCTCACCAATCATTATCGAAACAACCATTGTGGCGAAATATTCAGTCCGCCTAACACCTTCATTTGTGCAACCTTGATGCTCCACGTATTCCTGAACATAGCCCGCTGAAGACACCACGTGCGATTTACAGGCAAATTTACAAATATATGTATGCTCATGTATATTCTACATGTGCGCATATGGCTTAAGGGAACGCCAACGACTCTCTTTAAACCTGTCGGATACTACCATTGATAACATCAAATTGCATTGAGTAGCAGGCAGCGCACGAAATATTCAGCTCTAACTTTCGGGTAATATATTGTATTTTGTATCCATGTTTGTTTAGCATCATAATAATTATTACCGTCATCATCATCATCATCATCATCATCATCATCATCATCATCATCATCATCATCACCATCCACACCATCCACACCATCATCGCCATTCCCAGCTACATCATCTACTTGGTTCATTAGGGTATTACCATCGTAAGCGTAATAAGAACTTGGCGAATGCTTTCTTCAAGTTATGTTCGTTAGTCAGGTTTGTTGGTTTGTTAACTTGACGAATGCATTCGGCAAGTTATCCAGATTAATCCCGCTTGTGGGTTTGTGTGTGTGTGTGTGTGTGTGTGTGTGTGTGTGTGTGTGTGTGTGTGTGTGTGTGTGTGTGTGTGTGTGTGTGTGTGTGTGTGTGTGTGTGTGTGTGTGTGTGTGTGTGTGTGTGGTGTGTGTGTGTGTGTGTGTGTGTTTGTTTGTTGTTTTTGTTTGTAAACTTTTATTTGGCAAGAACCCAGACTCTTTTTAAAACCTTGACCTCACAATAAGGTCAAGGTAATCGAAAAATGTGAAAATCTAAAATCGCTTGTAACTCTAGAGAATATAGCTCCACAATGCACCTTTCTCAATTAATTTAAACAACTTCACAAAAGTAGCAGCAAAATTAACATTTCACGATGTCGCCAAAAACTGCATCGTTAAGCCGATTGATAAATCATATAAAGATAAGAATGGTATACACAGAAAATACAACATTAAACATTATCCCTTCTAGCAATGGGATATTATGGTAACATTTATCCTTTCTGACATCAATAGGCTTCTCATTATCTCTTATTTAATAAATGAGCACTGCTGCTGAACCTGGAAGAGGAATTGGTTCGATGCTGAGTGCAATGACAATGCCCCTTTTTCAGTTTCAGCCTTGCAAAACAGTGCAGATACATATTGGATTTGGAGGTATAATTGTGGACAGGTAGGCTGGTTTTTAAACTTTATGTTTTGAACATGAAAACAGCTTTAACCCCTGTCATTAAGTGTATTTATTGTATTGGTTTCATTTTAGGCTCACATACCCTGTTCGGCCGACAGGAACCACGTGTCGGTAGATTTACACGACCGTATAGCAGAATCTTCACAATTCACGCGTGATTTTGGCTTTTATTTTCGGTATTTTTGATAAATCAATAAAGTTTCGAGTTTGAGGTTTAGTGGCAAAAATAAGCCCTAAACGCCGCAGGCAAAGCCATATAGACTATATGATTGATCGCCTTTATTTAAGGAGCTCACACTTAAATTATATAAACACAACTAGACAAAGAGGTAACTAAAATATATACTGTGGAATACTGCATTATATCAGACAGTTCCTTGCGAATGGCCCATATGGGGATGTTGGCATTTCTTGATAGTCTGGTAAATCTAACAAATTAGCAAGGTTCCATTTCGCAAATATGTCAAATATGAAACATCGTGTCCTCGAGATGAAATGGAAAAGACAGCATCGATGGATGGAAGTGATAATTATTCCACTAATCAATCTTCTGAGTTGCTTGCGCTAGTGAATTTATGATAATGCTGCTGTCGTTTTCCTGCAGACCTTTGAGAGGTATGAAATCATGGAAAATCCCACTGCTCATTGTGGTGCTGACTGTCTTCATAACACGTCAGGTACTAGTCTCTCAATATGATGGTAAGTCCTTGCCTTGTAAACTAAACAGAAAAAAAGACTACCACATCAAACATGTATATATATATATATTTATATATATATATATATATATATATATATATATATTCATATATATATATTAACATGTATATTTATATGTATATATATAAATATATATATATACGTATATATATGTATATATATACATACAGATATATATATATATATATATGTGTATATTATAATAATATATCCTCTATAATAGGATAAATATATACAATATATTATATATATATATATATATATTTATATACTTATCAATACAAATATATATATATATACACACATATATATAAAAATATATATATATGTATATACATGTATATATATATGCAAACATACATACATGCTTACATACATTCATATAGATATATACATATAAATATATAAATATACACACATATATATATAATATATATATATATATATATATTATATATATGCATACATATATATATATATATATATATATATATATATATATATATATAGACATGCATATATATGCATACATATATACACATATATATAAACATACATATTCAAATATATATATATATATATATATATATATTTATATATTGATATATATTTATATATATTTATATATATCTATATATAATTTTATATATTTATGTATATTTATATATCTTTATATATATATATATTTATATATATTATATATGTTACTACTTGTAAAGACGATACAAGACTTGAGAAGCCAGCTGCCAAGGGTTTCATGTACATGAAGATGTTGAGCTTAGTTAAACTGTTTATGGGTGTTCTTTATCGGAAAGTTATCGATTCATTCATTATGTTCAGGAATATCCCATGGACTTGCCAACCGAAAATTATAATACATGTGTCAAACATGTCACAACCCCTTTTACGGTCGTTAGATCTCGAACGCCACCCATCGCAAAAGAATATCGCGTCTACAAATGAGAATCGATTGAAGAACTTAGATGAAAAAGGTTTGTGGTAAAATTCATCGAAAATCAAAGAGAATTTGTGCCAAAAAAATAAATCCAGTATGTTTTGATGAAATGATTACCAAATAATTGGTAAGCTACGTTTCCACGCCCCCACCACATAAAATGTATTGTCACGAGTTTCTTTATACACAGGTGCCAATGATAATGTTTTGGATCAAGACAGGTACGTTTACAATCGACTGACATATATTTTAAGCTGATATTTGTCAGCATCTTACGTAGAAATTGCTGTTTTTGCTCACATTTGTTATATGTGGATAACTCTTTCTTATGCTTTAATGCTAACCGGAATATGCATTGATAAACAATTTGTGACACTTACGCAGCATGCCAATGGTTGTCAGCAGCTGGCTGCTTTAAGCCGCCTTATAATCTGACGTGTTATAAACTTTGTTGTGATTAAGACTTGCTTGCTAGGCTGGCTTGTTAAGGCCAACATGTGGAAATATAAACGTTTATCCCAAAGTGACTGTAAAAGCACGTGGTAGAGGGGTGAACCAATATATACCACACCCAAAATGATGTTTCTAAATATCACGTCCATTTATCTTCAAAATAGAGTATAATAAAACGGGCACAAAGAGAGAAAGTATGTATGTGTTGTATGTGTTGCATTAAGTCATTTATATTAATATTCAAAGATACTGCAATCAATTTACAAAATTCTGTTAATCAATTTAACACATGGGCAATGTTACAGGCAATGTTCACGAGTACTTATTTTACAGATGAGCAGATCGAACCAAACGTACAGATACTCTCCACAACCATACCACTAGACAGTGCTTGTAACACATTTGATCATTTCTATTTGTTTCCGTTTGTGTGTTCCCTTCCAGTACTTAATATCACTTAAACGGCCAGCTATAGTGTTTGCCTATATGAGAGGAGGATCATCTTTCGGAGGGGAATTATTCAACAGAGATCCCAAAGGAGTGTTGTGGTATGAACCACTGGGTCAGTTCTACATCGCGTATCATGGAGCAGGGCACTTGGTAATCATATTTTTCATTTGTATCAGTACAAGTCGCGTTCATGGTTTGTATTAATAGCCAAGTGTCCACTGCAAGTCTCACTTGAGCAAGAGTGAAATATTAAATAAGAAGCTCTTACTTGCCGGTATCAAGAAGTCTGAAATTATGAACATTACTCCATTACGTAATCAGAACCTTAAATTGTTTTTAGGTTAAACTTTATTATTATTGCTTCGGCGAACAACAACCGGTATAATAGTGATTGAATATGAATTGTTTGAAATGCTCACATGTTAGACATTTTGTCAGCGTAGTAAAGGAGGCGGCAATCTTGGCAGAATTTATATTTAAATTATGTTCTGTTGGCAGTTTTATGCAAACAAACACAACAATACTGACGTTGGACATTGTTAAATCAACGTTTTAGTATATGCCGTAACTCTACTCCAATTATGAAAAAAAAAGTGTCCTTAGAATATCTTTTTAGAAGAAATTTGCACCTTCAATGTTCAAGAGTTATATAATAGTTTGCTATTTACAGACGAAATGCATGCCTTTCTGTGTGCATATAATAAATAAAGTCAATGTGCAGTCCGATATTGCGGCCATCCGTATAAAGAAATGTGAATATGCTGTACATTGTTGTAAAATGTTTAGCAATGATCATTGCAACCAATTAAACACGTCTAATCACAACTGATCTGTTAAAGGTCCCTGAACAGCCAGGAGAAGTCATGGTTTGTGGATTATTTCAAGGATATCTTTACCTGTAATTACGAGCACTTGCCCCCAGAAGCGATGACAAACGGTTTCATATCCCAATCAAGAGCACTTCGCTTTATGACCAGTTGTGGCGGAGACTCGAATGACTGTAAGTCTCACATCAGAGGTTTGTGTGGCTCGGTCGGGGCTCACATACATGATATGGACCAGTCATGGCGGAATAAATGTCCACAGATCATTCAGTTGTTGAAACGTTTGAATCCTTTAAGTTACTCGTCTGAGATTGAGAGGGAAATCACCACCAAGTTGAACATAACGTCTACATCTGTTAGCTTGAAGCCTTTCTTCGCTCATCACACATGCATGCAGGTCATCAAGGCAACGTTATCCAAATGTTTGAAGAAAGCTGTGGGTATTTGTAATTCCAGTCGTTTGCATGCTGTCGAGGTTCTGCGCGCAAACATGATGGATCTCGAGGACATCATACGTGAAATACCCGATATATTTGTAATATATTACGTGAGGGACCCGCGTGCTATAGCTGCGTCTGTTCTTAGCGTTGCCCATCTGAGATCAAATCAGACAATAGGCAAATCGATGTTGGCTGAGGTCAAATATATTTGCAACAAAATGGCCGCTGACATAAGAGAATTCAGGAGATTAGACCGAAAGTTTCCCGGGGTGTTTCTGTTGACTAAATACGGTGTTGGTGTTGGACAGTGCTACATTTGGTAGGCAAGTGTATCGCCATTTGGGCCTTGCGGATGCGACTAAGGAGTGGAATGTTTTTGTGAATGGCGCGTTGCATGCTAAAAGCGATGGCGGAGGCGTATTTAGTGTGGTTAGATCGAATGGAGCTGCTAGTGTCGATAAATGGCGGAAACTGATGGAAATCAATGAATATTGTAGAGACACTCTTGATTATCTAGGTTATAATATGTGATATTTCTGGCCAAACACTATCCTCTTTGGATGTTTGGTCGCATCTGTTTAAGGGTCAGTATGTGGTATATATTTTCGGTGAAACGTCTATGCGTTTATTTATCATATACGTGTCTGGGAATTAATTTCCGAGGGATATTTCGCGTTTGCATTTCATGTGTAGAACTTTACGTGTGCTGCCTTCACTTGAACTGGTTCTGAATAATGAAATGTTCCTGTTAACATTCAAACTGTGATGAGAGTTCATTGTGTATTATTGGATGTAAATAAAGGGTGCAAATGTAGAGCGGACAATCTTATCTCTTCATTTTTACTTTCTTTTTGTAGACGCCATATAACACATACATGTTGTTGTGTCGTTAAACCTTATACTTGCCTTACTTACCTTATCTTTGACCTTATATGTTGCTTAAGTTGTGTTTCGTATCAATGCCTCTATGGTTTCTTTGTATTGTGGACGGCGAGATATTGTATGGTCAAAAAGTGCTCATTGTAGACTGCCTATTGTGGAATAGCCAACCAAAGCAAGGCAGCTGCTTGGACGTTAATACGCGATGGGACATAGACGTAGAAAAGAGATTAAACGAGAGATAGAAGTGAAATGAATGAGTGACTTGGCTTTCCTTTTGATCGCAGGCTTAATCGTCTGCACACGCTCTATGTCCTGTGAAACATGGAAACCCCTACTGACCACTACCTGTCTACAGTTACGAGCATAATTCATTGCCTACTTCGATGACCATCCGCCCTTCGCGTCCGGCTTCACGGTGGTTAATGCATTAATGAACCCTTATCTACATGTACTATTTTTTGTTGCTAGATATTGATATAAGTGTGGGTGTGGGTGACGATTCCCGTGTAGGATGCACTGAATATAATTGCATGGCTTTGCTGAGAAACAAAAATGTAATACCATGAAGTGTATGCATATCGTCTATAGAGCTTGCAGATGTAATACCGCAGGGGAATTTACGTCACTTTCGACAAAGGGATATAAATGCGACAGTGATGGATGAGGATGGCTGCGATGCTTGGACAGCTCCTCTTAATCACCAGCGCCCGTTGACCAGACCAGGCTAAGGACCCCTCCTGCTGGGACAAAGGTTCAGCACGATTGTCATTAGGCCAATTAGTCGGGTACAACCCGTTGCAGGGATGGGGCTGCCATTTACCGCGATCAACCAAGTCAAGAGTAACTAATCCTCATGAAAGTTACACAGACCAGTTGTGAAAGAGCCACCTGGCATTAAAGAATGGATTAGATTGTGAGGCATGTTGTATTTACTTGCTGTGACTCGCTGTATATTTTTGATTGCGTTATGCTCCTAAATCGATGTCACAGTGCGTGCGTACATTAGAGATCACTTGTCCATGCGTGTATATTGTTCGCGCACATGAGAGCGAGTATATATTAGTTGAAGGTGATGATGGATTTGTACGTTTTCAGCAACTTCCAATAGCTGGTTGTGGCTGGCCGAGATTCTCTATCATGGTCAGGGCGGAATGGACGTCATCAGCTTTTTATATTACTGTATTGAAATTGACTGTGTATGTCTTGGACCGCTCCTCAATCAATCCAGTCACCCACATTTAAAGGGGGCTTAGTGCGTTTGGCTGCGGGCGGCGAAGTAGCATGAGTAACGCTATCGGCGCCAGGTCGCAGGGAATGAACTAAAGTTGTGTTTTGTGGTAACACTTGTAGGAACATGTTGCCATTAGTCGTGGGTAGTGGCGTGCTACTAATCACACCCAAACGTACCACCACCTGATCACACGTTCACCCGCCTCTAATGGCGACTACACAAATACATGGACGACACGAGGCGCGTGTTCTCACCATTATCATCGTAACTACTAGCGATCTGGTGCATCTCCAGTGTGACCGAATCACTCGTAATGTACAGATAGCGGGACGTGAAAGAAGGGGAAGGGGTCTGGAATGCCATACGATACGCCGGAGAAAGTTGATCAGGATAACATCTGCTCGTGTGGGAGCCCCAGGTCCATGCCCCAACCTCTCAATGAGGTTTTAATCATCAACTTCTATTTAATTTCGGTCGATCAGACAAGCCGACCGCAAAAAAAACCTTATGATGACGGCATCTGAATTCTTGTTTTAAATTCTTTTACCTTAACCAACGAATCATTATGAAAACCAAACCGCCAAACCTGCTCCTCTCGCCGCCCGCTTTTGGGAGTTCTCATGTTATTAAAGGTTCCGATTAATGAGGAGCACAAAGCAGAATGTAGATGCATAATGTTATAAAAGTTTATTGGTTTGGGTCGCTTATAGCCCTACAAGACGTCTGGTATAAATTCATGTTACCGTTATGACCGGAGCTAGGTCGCTTATGGCTCATTGGTTTGATGCTCGGAGATTCGTGGCGCGCTTGAGGATTGAATTTCGACTACTACTGTCCGGCAAGCAAATATCTGGCCGGTGTTTGCTGATTTACAGCTCAACTAAATAGCCATTCACGGCGTAACTACGGCTGCATAATAATTCAGCACAATATGTAGAATCTTAAATTTACTCCATACCATAATGTTATATTGTAAGTAAGTTTTAAAATATTTTCAGGCCGAGCCATTTAAGTTTAAGACGGACTGAGAAATAAGAGATGGGAACAACCAAAGTTCATTGCAAATTAGCATATAGAGTTCAACTGCGGCTCTATCGTCGATTACTGTAGAAGACAATGTAGAATTATCATCAATATCCTCATTTGATCGGAAGTTTGATAATTTCGATGAACAAAATTTTCACCATCGAAAATCGAACAATAACGGTAAAAAGTTATGGACCTGTCATTTTGTCTTTTTAATCTGACATGTATCTTGCAGTATATGTCTGTATCATCGCCACGTTAGTATGTAAATATCTATGATACTGCTTTTGAAATCGGGTTCCATCCTTAAGCTTTGTGTGCAGCTCCAGATTGCTCTCAGTAATTTTAACATAAAACTGCATTAAAGACCATTTAACAGCTACAGCTTGACGTCTATAGGCAATGACAGCAAAACGCTATATTAGTCAAATGCAACTATGTAGTCACATATATCTGATAAACTTGCGACAGGTCGAGTAAAACAATGGTAAAGTTGCAAATAATATCGCTGTGCTTCAAGAAATATTGCTTACAAATTAATTGTTTGATTTCTACAGCATTTCATCGTCTTCCACTTACACAATGTTAACAATATCTTAATCAAACCATTGCAGTTATTTTGTTTTCTCTTCGGTGCGTATGGATTACGCACTACCATGCAAAACATCTTAGTCTTGGACATTTGGTCAGCTTGCGGTACACTGATAGCAAGCTAAAATATAATGGTAGCTTGTGGAAAAAAACATGTGCTATGAAGATGGACAAAAATGACTGCCATTTATTGTACATCAAGTCCAACGCGCAAGTATGCGGTATGTATATAAGAAACCACACTACAGCAGCGGACTATTATTAACACTAATTTAATATAGTGGACGGGCCAAACACGATTCAACACTGTTGTTCAAAGCATGAAGCAAAGTATGTCTACATTAGGACACTATCTGCACACGAGCCACCGTAAATCGACAGCAGCAGGTGGCGCCCTTACCCTGTTTCAGAAAAAAACAGAGGTTAGTTACTCTCATAAGTATCATGTTGGATTACTTTGGCAGAATATGTGGGCATAATACAGTTGCGATAATTCTAGTCGAACAATTCAGCCACCACTTTTCTCCCTTGCTTACTTGATTAATTACTTATAAAGCGACTGCGTGATATTTACAACAGTTGTGATTGCTGATAAATTGTACACTGCTGGCACAAATACCATTCAAATCAATTATTTGCCTATTTGTCTATTTAACAGATTCAAAAGCATTCAGTCATTCTAATCATCTAATTATGGGACGTTTGTGCCACGCATCGATAACTGATTATAAGGGCATCTTATGGACAAACACTCAAAAGTTCTAGGGCAAAAACGGACATATAGTAACACTATAAGTTTGCTGATGGCGATACGTATTTTGTATCACATTTTACTCCAAACAAAAGAATTTTATGCGTTAATTGGAATATGAAATTCTGGGTCGGACCTCTTTTAGAAGCAGATATACGGTTAAGTAGACGAGATTGATCTCCCTCCCACCATTGGTAGATTCACGAGGCATGTTCTTATATTCAAGGACAACATCCATTAGTGAAACAGCGACTGTAATATCAACAGCAGCAGATGGTGGAAGCTGTGAAATTGTCCTGTCCCCGGTAGCAGCAGGTGGTGTATGCTGTGACCTTGTCTTGTCTACGGCTGCAGCAGGTGGTGTATGCTGTGACCTTTTCTTGTTTACGGTAGCAGCAGGTGGTGTATGCTGTGACCTTGTCTTGTCTACGGTAGCAGCAGGTGGTGCATGCTGTGACCATGTCTTGTCTACGATAGCAGCAGGTGGTGTATGCTGTGACCTTGTCCTGTCTCCGCTGGCAGCAGGTGGTGGATGCTGTGACCTTGTCATGTCCCCGGAAGCAGCAGGTGGTGTATGCTGTGACCTTGTCTTGTCTACAGTAGCAGCAGGTGGTGAATGCTGTGACCTTGTCTTGCCTACGGTAGCAGCAGGTGGTGTATGCTGTGACCTTGTCTTGTCTACGATAGCAGCAGGTGGTGTATGCTGTGACCTTATCCTGCCTCCGCTAGCAGCAGGTGGTGGATGCTATGACCTTGTCATGTCCCCGGTAGCAGCAGGTGGTGGATGCTGTGACCTTGTCTTGTCTACAGTAGCAGCAGGTGGTGTATGCTGTGACCTTGTCTTGCCTACGTTAGCAGCTAGTGGTGGATGCTGTGACCTCTTCTTGTTTACGGTAGCAGCAGGTGGTGTATGCTGTGACCTTGTCTTGTTTACGTTAGCAGCTTGTGGTGGATGCTGTGACCTTGTCTTCTCTCCGCTAGCAGCTCTTCTGTAGGACGAATAATATGAGATGCATCATAAAACATTTTCACTGTCACCCGCCGTGGAGGAATAGCTTCACTTAGAACAAACTCTCACAGTATCCCATGTTTTATCTGATATGTTGACATACACCAAGATAAACTTCCTTTCGCTCAAGACTGATTTCTTTGAGAGGCAACGTCACAGAGGCAGCTATTACGGAATGAACAGACTCATTACTCAGGCATCAATAAAGAGATATATTAGCCTGTCAAGAGATTGCTCGAACTCAAATATTGGCTTATGCTATAGCCGTTGGTTGCAAGACGCTATTTAATATTGATGGTACCCCGATACAGCTAAGCATCATTTCGCTGATTATAAAGAATGTAAGTGATTATCTAACTTGTGCCTATTCGTCAACTAGCTGAGGATGGCTCATATATCCATTACAACATAGATGATAAAAGGTGCACTAAGCTTTACCGCCCTGAACAACGGTTGATTTTCATTGCGGCTTCCAAGTTAATATTTTCACAACTCATTTATTCCAATATCCATTAGATTTTTATTGAGAGCGGAAAGTAGAATTATTACGGATAAGCGACAGCTTTTTCGTAAGAAGCGTGTTGATCAATGCCCACGGCTTGAAGCCATCAAGTTCAGGAAGTTGTTAATAAGTAGCCAACGTACCTTACTCTTACTGGATCGATTAATCAAATTACAGCACTAGTGTACAATGATTGACTGTTGATCATATGTGCTGTAAGCATGTGGGTCTCCCTAATAAATAATATAGTGTGTTGTATGCTCTAATAACTATAATTTGTCTGGTGTGGAATGCGGTGCAATAAGAAGGTCCTAAATGCAGACCGGCTCCTACTTGAGAGCGTGCAGCATTATACTAGGAATACATTTAACGCAAAATATCGTTTGAGCAATTTGCCGTAATTGCTTCCATAACTTGCTATGTTGCCGCTGCGAATGCTCCATGGATATTGCTATTATACAGCGTCGTATCGCCCGAAATGTCTATTTATGAAACCCAAATAGTTCATCAATGGGTTTATGTAGTTCGAGGCTGACAAAGGCTGATTTTGATGCTGTTCTTATAGGCATTTCTGCTTCCAATGTTGCAATGCACCGACACTACTGACGCTTTCAAAAATATATTTGAGAGGTAATCAAAATACAGTGATGAACAATCGCCAAAATAATGTTGTTTTTACGATGGTGTACATACGCAAGGGCGTTCTGCTTGTTGTGTACTGTGCATCCGTTACGAAACGTTCTTCCAGGTAAACAATTAACAGGAGTCGATGTTAAAGTCCGCATTTGACATCATCTTCACAACATTGCTTACCTCCAAATTTGTTTAAATGGGTCGCCCAGCTTTGCAGGGTTACATATTCATAGCACATATTAAGATAATGCATCAAGTCCCAACGGTGGCCAATTGCTCTAGAGGGGTAATTGGTTAACACCGGTACGTCTAATGATGTCTGACCTTGAGACAGCACGTGTATGACATATATCAGAGACATCACGAGGTAACAGCCATGCGATATCAAGGCGCCCGCTAAGTTTACTGTCCAAAATCAAATCGAACCATTTGCGTGGCTGTTTTGAGTAGTATTTATACGTAA
Source organism: Urechis unicinctus (assembly GCA_034190875.2). Taxonomy (NCBI): domain Eukaryota; kingdom Metazoa; phylum Annelida; class Polychaeta; order Xenopneusta; family Urechidae; genus Urechis; species Urechis unicinctus. The sequence goes on from CM067350.1 coordinate 1,708,663, forward strand.
TGTGACACATGGCTCCGAATAGATTGAAGTCGGAAAAGAGTCAGATTTAAGGCAACAGGGACAAAAAAGGGACAGACCACAATGAGAGAGAGGGAGATGAGTAAATAGGTTAATACGGAAACAGGTTCAAAGAAAAATGTTAAATAAAGCAATGCTAGACACAGCGGAATTACAGGACAGCGTGCGATAGGACAGGTTGGATGATGGATCATTTGAGGGTGATAACGTGGGTAAGGTTGTCATTCGAGTTAAGTTATTCTCACGCATTACCACATATCACATCACATAAAGCAACAAGGAGAGCGCAGATGGCGGGGCAGAAGACAATAAGAGTGAGAAAGATGGGTAAATAGGTTAATACTGAAACAGGTTCAAAGAAGGATGTTGAATAAAGCAATGCCTCAAAAATACTTGACATAACAAAATTACAGGACAGCGTGCGATAGGACAGGTTTGATGAAGGTTCATTTGAGGATTATAACGTGGGCACGGAAGTTATTCCCACGCATTACCTCATATCACATCACCTCAATCGGACATGTCAGTAGTCAAAGGCATCGTCATTTAATCCTACGAGATCGCGAGATGAGTAACGGTCTCCTGATAACGGGTGTGACAACCAAATCAAATACCATATTCATTCGAACGAGTATTATACTTCTAATTCAAGATGTTTTTGGAGGTTTCTGCCGCTGTTATAACAAAATAGTTTGGCAATTGTAATAGTGGCAACAAAATGGCGGAGCACGATGTCTCTTACCATTGCATAAATAATCATACCACAATGCAAATGCAAAACGCAATTATTAAATTGATATATATAACGTGTGATGAAACCAAAATATAAAATTTACATTGCCAACATGTTATTACATGACCCTTTTTCACCACTACTTCGCAGTACTGTGAAGTGTGTGCAAAACATGCATAAGCATATAAGGTGATTCTGCACCAAGCATCAATAGGCACCACTGCTAAGAGACAATCGCTAAGCTCCAATAGAATTGTATTAAACAGTCACCGGGGGATCGTGTAAGAAAATAGCTGCCAGTGGTAAAATAAGCTTTGATCAGTGTATGCTGTAATCAGCGTGTGTACCCATTGTTTAATACATATACTGCAATGCTATTGGTTATAACACTTAATGTAGCTTACGCCTGGCACATCTATTTCGGTGATTAGCTTCATCTAAAAAATATAACAGATAAAGCTTGACCTTGATAAGAAAAAAGGTTCTCAATCTTCATGAAATTTAACTTTCAGTATTTCGTTTACGACTAGATATGCGGAGCAAATTTCGAAATCATTCATCTCCATATCGTCACTAGTGCGATTGTAGAAAAAGAGTCATTGGTTTATGATGTTAAATCGATAACCAAGCCTTTTTGAAGCTGTTATCAGACAAGTGGAGTCGACACTATGGGAAAGTAACTTGTCATTGAAGCCGTATCTGATGATCGCGAGGTGGTTATCATAGACAGCTGTAACTGGTCTTATTTATCATTGTATCGCCTGCTTCGGGAGTATACGTATTGAATTATGATATGTAATGATCAAATACTGGCTTTAGAACGGTACTCTCTAGTAACGGCTGATTGCTCCAAAACCAATTTCCCGTTGAACGCGACCTGTGCTCAACAGCTTGTGTACAATGCATGTTCTTCTTGTAGGAATGACATCATCAAAGTATAACTGCACCATGTCCTTCCCGCAACTACGTTCGAATTATTAATGGTCTAACGGAAAACCGATTGTTATTAATGCGCAGATTGCTAATATAAGGGTATATTCATACATGTATTGCATTCGCTATTGCATTTAATCAGCCTACCCACATGCAGTTGTTGTTACAGCATATACACCTATATTGGCCAGCAGTGTTCCCGTGCACAGTAAGGTGATGTGCCTCGATAATGTTTATATTTTTCGGCGTTTATTCGGATACAATCAACGTTTCTCCGAAGTCCAATGATCGTCCTAACGACACAGACATCAAAGCAGGATCGGCGGCCTGGTGGCGATATATTGAATAACAAATTGTAATATGCTGGTATCATATTGTTATTAGCACAGGCAAAACACAGACATTGTCGAGAAGCCAGGCACGTTGTTTAATGTGTAATGACGTCAATCAAAGTACACCGATAGCGATATAGGCTCATAGCACAACACACATGTTATCTAATCAAATGTAGATGCAAAAATAGCTGTCTAGTCCGTCCTTGCTTAGTTAATTTCCCAGCATATCATCGACAACTATACTGTGGTAATTGAATCACATTGTTATACGTTGAGGGTGGTAGTGGAAATCATCGTCTTCAGAACTAATAGATGGGTGGTGCATAACGGTCGCTGGTGCTGTACATTCATCCCTAACGTCTCTGTGCCATATTAGTATAGGCATGATGTTAGATAACATGAACGCTTTTATCCATATCGTTTTCTGCGGCGTATACAATCAAGATGAAAGAGCAGAAATGTTCCATTAGAGCGTGACTTCGGTAAAAAAAAAAAAAAAGCTAACCGAAAAAAATAAATAGGAACCATTAAGGTATTATTCTACGAAGCATGGCTGTAAAAACTAACGATGTCTAATTAGGACGTTTTGATAGATGAGAGTTGTTATGAATCTTATCCAACTGTATTGACAGCCAAAATGACACGACTTACGTCATGAAGTAGCATTTTCACTTTATAACAGGACGGCTTAGGTAAGATTAAAAATATACTGTGAAGATGGCAAATACGTATGATGAATCCATGACCCGCCTCCTATAAAGTTTAGCATAGTATTCGTCCACTACATTCGATTATTTAAGGCATGGTATTTTCACGTGGAGCACCTGGCGCACATGGCGCTGCATGTTTAATGCTTTCCTATAAATCTGTGGTCTTGTATCTGCATCAACTACGCCTCGTAGCAATGCTGCATTCCTTACAATAAGCGCATGCCAAAAATGACACCACGACTTCGCGTGACAAGGTTATCTAAGCCGTGTCAAAACTCAAGGGACTGTTCAAGAAATCGATTGTATAAACACAACAGTATGCCTGTGTTGTCCTTTCTCACAAAGGTATCGGTATTTTACTGCTTACAGCCACAGTTTTTCTGTATTACTTTAGAATTACATCCTGTTCCATCACCGCAAGACATGCATATTACCCATATTTGTCTGTAGCAGAGATGGAGTAAGTCAGCAGTTTAGACATTGGTAAGGTAATATCCCTTCGTGGAACACCACAATTAGTGTACATGCATTTCCTCATATAAATCACACAATCGAAGGCAGAACAATTCTTGTCCTATGATTCAGGGACAATACAAAGAGTGTCAATTACATGCACCACAGGCGTTATCTTGACGCTTGGTTTGGCCCTGGTGGACATTGTATTGCAGTTGGCTGCACTCCTTGCGGTCTGTGAAGATTAGCAAAGTAACTATATATATATATATATATATATATATATATATATATATATATATATATATAATATATATATATATATATATATAGTAGAGATATATCTATATTATATATATATATATATATATATATATAGATATATATGCATATATATATATATATATATGCATATATATATATATATATATATGCATCTCTCTATATATATCTCTACATATACGATATCTCTATATATATATATATATATATATATATATATATCTATATATATATATATATCTCCTATATATATATATATATATATATATATATATATATCTATATATATATATATATGGAAGAGGAACTCTTTAAGCACATGAATGAATCAAGAAGTTCTGTATACCGTATAATCCGCCTCCGATTAAACTAGTACGCTTAATTGAAGACAGCAATTTCCACCTGTGCGCATCAACATAATCTACCACAGCACCACATAACGCGAAAGCAAGGTCTAGGGCATGAAGACGATGACCCAGAATATGGTTCATGCATCCAAAATATCCCCACACAGCAGAGAGGCAAGAATACTTTGCGTCAAGCGTCGTTGTCAATGAAAAAGAATATCCACAATTGTGTAAAAGCCTAGCTATGTAATAACAATATTATTACATGTTCTTTATTGCCCACCTCGTCTATTTGCATACCTGTTACTGCACAACCATACTTATATCAACGGTAACAATTCGTACAATTCGTGCAAAGTATGACAAGAAGCATTGAAGCACTTTCTGTCCTGCTACTTTGGCATATTTGTAATCGTCCTCTTATAAACATGGCTCTCGTGTTGGCTTGATTGTAACTTCGCGGCTGCTACGCTGGAGCAGATTAATGGCATAACTTAAGATGGTTTATTAGGTGGAATCAGTGAATAGTGACCATAAGACATGATTTCCCAGCCATTTGAAAAATAATCCGGAATGTTTATAGCGTCGTTTTAAGGAATCGCTATGTGCGGTAAGGATCAATTATAAGCCGAATATAGCAATAATACACGATATTTGTTTGGATTTACACTACCTGGCCCTATCACAACACGTCATCATGTGCCATATTTGTAGTGATGTAGATTAGCTGTGGTTATCAGTCACACACGTCTCGACATAAAGTGTTAAAACGTTTCTGATTTAAGGGGAATAAAACAATGGGACTGACGCATTTAACAAACTAATACAGTGTAATACTTGCAATGTATGTGTAACATTAGTTTCAATAAAAATTGATTTTAATAGGTTACTACTAATATTTTCAATGTTATCACAGAAGTAGGCTTGCAACAACTGTGGTCGACATGGATGTATCATCACAAGTTTTGCACTTGGCTCCGGTCCAAGCGTATGTTATATTTCATCTTAGTGAACGTGCACATGGCGCAGTTCATCATGTCTTGTGGATTGTGTCGTTAGGATTGTGCCATTTTGCCACCCAGACGCCTGGTGATGTCGCGATACTCTACTATTTACCATTGCTTAATCATATATATATATATATAGTGTCCACCTGGAAACATAACTGAAGTAGTATTTAGATAGTAAACAGCACAGTGCCCCTTATGTCCATCAGTAGCATGCCATGGGTAGAAACTATACCAATTAGTGGGATGCAAGCTGCATCCGCAAAACTGCATGTCATTTTTTAGGTTCACTAATGCTGCACATTACATATTACAATATGTGCCGTGCTTGACCCATCTGCTGCAGTGAATTGTGTGATTTTCGCCCTGTATTGCATCTTATTGCATATCTATTTGCGTCGTACTATGTTGCTCTACAAATGTCCGTAGATTTGAGCTCACTATTAGCCCACAATAAGCAATTTGTACCACATTGTCGGGATGTTGTTTGTAAACATTTTGCAATCCATATGATTTGCTTTTGACTGGTATCAGGTTGCTGCTGTACCCTATCAACTATATCCCTATCCTATACCGACCTAAACTGGATGTTTTGATTCGGCAGAAATAATCGTTTGCAATTGGCGATCAAGATGTGTTTTGGCAGCCCACTGACAAAGACAAGCTGCTCATGCCATAGTATGGACCATTTACGGTTGAGAATGTGATTGCTAAGAAAATCTATGGTATCAATATCAAGGTGAAGATTTACCAGACTAACCTTTTAAAGAAATATCGCTCAAGAAGAAAAGATTGTGGCTTTATGCGAGATGCTCAGGTTCGATGCAGCAACTGCATCAGAAGAAGAGATACACCATGAGGGAATAAAGTGTGAACACATCCTAGCGTATATAAATAGCAAAGGACAAGGCGAAAACCATCGGGTTGCAGAGAGTATTTCAGCAGCAATGCGTCAAACTAATCATCAATGAGTAAACGGATATCTTCACCGATCGCCTAGTCAAAACATCACTAGTTGTGAACAAACATGCCCTCATGGCCACACAACCCTACCCCATCTTAACCTTATTAGGTTTCCCGCAGCGTAAGAGGGACATTGGAGCTGGAAAATTATGCATATGGGAGTTATAAGGGAGTCGTCGTCTTCTTACATCTCGCCCGTTTTGCTTGTGAGGACACAAGATTGATCAAAGAGAGAGTGCATATACATATATATATTGTATATATATATATATATATATATATATATATACATATATATACATATATATATATATTTTATATATATATATATATAGCAAAGATATATAGATACTATACATATATATATATATGTATATATCTATATATCTGTATATATATAACTCTATATCTATATGAAAAGATACATATCTATATACATATATGAGATCTCTATTTCTATTCTGTATATATATCTCTCTGTATATCATCTATGGTGTATATATATATCTTTATAGAGATATTCTCTTACTATGAGCTGTTAGCTCTGTATATATATGAGTTCCCTCATCTCTAATATATATATATATCTCTATTTAGAGACCTCTCTATCTATTTTCATAGATATATATCATATTCTCTATATCTATCTATATATATATATATATATCTCATCTATCTCTATATAGATATCTATCTCTCTATCTATATATATATATATATATATATATATATATACTATAAGAGTTGAACGAGGGACAATACTCGCAATCGTCGCCGTTTGGTAAAATTACATGCGCGGCTGCTAGGATGCCGATGGGAGCCATCGCAAGCCTCGTTCTCAATATCGCTGCATTATTCATGAGGTAATATCAACAACCCCCAATTATCAGTAACTTGAAAGTTTATGTCTGGTGTTCTCATTTCTGTGGAATGACCCTATAACAGCTCTCTGTAAAGGCTTATCATGTGGAAATCCTCATTGGTTATGATCTTTGATGCTCTTCATGACAGCTTTGTGATACTCCTAGATGGGGCCGCATGAACATTATCTATTTCTAATATTTTGATGGCAGCGTTCGTGCCTAGGCACGTCTCTCATAGCTTTATCTACGGTTCATACAAAGGAGGAATTGTGGTTGCTCAATTATGTGGCGAAAAAGAGCCAATTATGAGGTTTACACGATATGCCGTTCAAAACATTATGTAGCTCATAGTGATCGGCTCAACGATTTGCCTAACGGGTCATCAATTCCTATTTGTGATCGGTCACAATTAGCAACAAATCACTTGTTGCCTATATGAGTTGTCGGCACCTTAAGTGGGAGAGAGTAACCAATTACAGCGTTATCCCACTGCACTTTAAGTGGGAGAGGCTAACCAACTACAGCGTTATCCCATTGCACCTTAAGTGGGAGAGGCTAACCAATTACAGCGTTATCCCACTGCACCTTAAGTGGGAGAGGCAAACCAATTGCAGCGTTATCCCACTGCACCTTTAGTGGGAGAGGCTAACCAAATCACAGCGTTATCCCACTGCACCTTTAGTGGGAGAGGCTAACCAAATCACAGCGTTATCCCACTGCACCTTTAGTGGGAGAGGCTAACCAAATTACAGCGTTACAGCTTTAGTGGGAGAGGTTATTACAGCGTTATCCCACTGCACCTTTAGTGGGAGCTAAACAATTACAGCAGCGTTATCCCCCTGCACCTTTAGTGGGAGCTAACAAATTACAGCGTTATCCCACTACTGCGCCTTTAGTGGGAGAGGCTAACCAATTACAGCGTTATCCCACTGCACCTTTAGTGGGAGAGGCTAACCAATTACAGCGTTATCCCACTGCGCCTTTAGTGGGAGAGGCTAACCAATTACAGCGTTATCCCACTGCACCTTTAGTGGGAGAGGCTAACCAATTACAGCGTTATCCCACTGCGCCTTTAGTGGGAGAGGCTAACCAATTACAGCGTTATCCCACTGCACCTTTAGTGGGAGAGGCTAACAAATTACAGCGTTATATCCCAGCCTTTAGTGGGAGAGGCTAACTAATTACAGCGTTATACAGCGTTATCCCATATCCCACTGCCCTTAGTGGGAGAGGCTAACTAACAAATTACAGCGTTATCCCACTGCGCCTTTAGTGGGAGAGGCTAACCAATTACAGCGTTATCCCACTGCGCCTTTAGTGGGAGAGGCTAACCAATTACAGCGTTATCCCACTGCACCTTTAGTGGGAGAGGCTAACCAATTTACAGCGTTATCCCACTGCACCTTTAGTGGGAGAGGCTAACAAATTACAGCGTTATCCCATTTTAGTGGGAGAGGCTAACCAATTAATTATATCCCACCTTTAGTGGGGAGAGGCTAACCAATTACAGCGTTATCCCACTGCACCTTTAGTGGGAGAGGCTAAACAATTACAGCGTTATCCCACTGCACCTTTAGTGGGAGAGGCTAACCAATTACAGCGTTATCCCACTGCACCTTTAGTGGGAGAGGCTAACCAATTACAGCGTTATCCCACTGCACCTTTAGTGGGAGAGGCTAACCAATTACAGCGTTATCCCACTGCACCTTTAGTGGGAGAGGCTAACCAATTACAGCGTTATCCCACTGCACTGCGTTATCCCACTGCCTTTAGTGGGAGAGGCTAACCAATTACAGCGTTATCCCACTGCACCTTTAGTGGGAGAGGCTAACCAATTACAGCGTTATCCCACTGCACCTTTAGTGGGAGAGGCTAACAATTACAGCGTTATCCCACTGCACCTTTAGTAGAGAGGCTAACCAATTACAGCGTTATCCCACTGCACCTTTAGTGGGAGAGGCTAACCAATTACAGCGTTATCCCACTGGAGTGGGAGAGGCTAACAAATTACAGCGTTATCCCACTGCACCTTTAGTGGGAGAGGCTAACCAATCACAGCGTTATCCCACTGCACCTTTAGTGGGAGAGGCTAACAAATTACAGCGTTATCCCACTGCACCTTTAGTGGGAGAGGCTCTAACGTTAAATGCACCTTTAGCGTTATCCCACTGCACCTTTAGTGGGAGAGGCTAACCAATTACAGCGTTATCCCACTGCACCTTTAGTGGGAGAGGCTAACAAATTACAGCGTTATCCCACTGCACCTTTAGTGGGAGAGTGGGAGAGGCTAATTACAGCGTTATCCCACTGCACCTTTAGTGGGAGAGGCTAACCAATTACAGCGTTATCCCACTGCACCTTTAGTGGGAGAGGCTAACCAATTACAGCGTTATCCCACTGCACCTTTAGTGGGAGAGGCTAACCAATTACAGCGTTATCCCACTGCACCTTTAGTGGGAGAGGCTAACCAATTACAGCGTTATCCCACTGCACCTTTAGTGGGAGAGGCTAACCAATGACAGCGTTATCCCACTGCGCCTTTAGTGGGAGAGGCTAACAAATTACAGCGTTATCCCACTGCACCTTCGCTTGTCACTGTTGCAGCACAGCGTATATAGACAGAGCTCGCCGTTTCCATCAGTAACATGTTATATATAATGCGAGGCTTTAACTAAAATGCGTATGGTTGATCAGGTTATTCTCCGGCCGATTCCTCTATTTCTCATCACAGAACTGGAATGTATGATTGTTTTAGACAGTGCTCACTAGCTACAGCAACGATATATCGTGTGATCCTACCAAAAGTCCCAAGAAAGATAAACAAATGTGTACTCAGGACGACACAAGACGGAAGTAGCGATGGTCGCCGTGAAGCGTTCATCGTCAACTTTGCTTCTTATGTACGAGCATTACTATGGTATATCATGCAATCAACGTGTGAATATTCTTCACAAGTGATTGCAGAATATTATTTAAATTGTTGCGGCTAGGAATCGCACGTCATACTTCAAATGAAGCAATATTTTTAATAAGACAGTGGCTATCAACTATAAGCAGTACCGTCTAAACATTAGGACAATAATATTTTCAGGATTTTAAACCCTACAGTCTTTTTTTATAATCAACGCTAGATTATTACAGAGAATACATGATATCTACTTGATAAAACAAAACAACAATAATAACAGGGAATTGCTGAATGTTGTGGATGCATACCATTGCTATCAAATTATTTTCTATCGTGTATGATGCATAATACATGGTTTTGTATTTGATGCGAAAGTAATGGTAACATTGATGGTCTCAGATGGCAGCAATATTACTGTCATTTCATCACAGTTGTACAATATTCAAACCGACACTATTCCATGACGCTTTGTTGAAGTAGACTGTTCTTATGCGCGCATACATATAATAGATATGAACCAAGACGAAGAAACATTTTGAAAATCAAACATATTGCAAGGTCCATTAAAAATGTATTAGGGGAACATTGAAAAAGCGTTGCATTGCACTAGCTTAGCGTATTCGTTTGAATAAATCAGATTCTCGACGCAATAACAATGGATATAACATTTCTATTAGCCTGTTGCTTATCATCAATTTTATATTCACTTGCAAGATTGAGCACATCGACACATATATTTGACAGTGGCAACGGAAAGAGGTGATATGTGGCCACTCATCCCTAGCCTTTATACTTACTGGATACATTTAACACATAATGTTGCATATTACATCGCATAATAACTTTCATCTTTAGTACGGAATACCACTCCAGATGACGACTGCTATATCAATATACTATGTATATGAGCGTGCCAGGTAGTTGCCGCACTTATCCGTCGCGGTACTGTAGGTAAGGCTGTGAATAGCACATTCTGACTCAAACTCCCAGTGCAAAATACGTATTCATATTATGTGGGTATCATAGCCATGCAGGTATATTGTATTACCGTCAGCATGAACATACTCCGTGATTTGTCTCCGACCTGTTCGTGTAGATATTCACCAGATATAAATGTGTGCCTATATTGTTTGGCCATAACTTACACGATTACGACTTTGCGAGACTGCATAATATTGACGCTAATTACGTACATCTCGGACACGAGATAAGCTCCAACTTGTCAGTACAATCTATTTTATTGCATGTTACAGCATGACGGAAATTTGTATTGAAAAGCACTAAACCCAAATTGCCATTTATCTATTTATGCGCTCTAATATGGATTGAAAAGGGTGTTTTTACCCATCGTTTCAACAGAAAGGAAGACAAAAAGACATTACGAATCATATGTTACTCAAGTGCGTGGGCTACAAATAGTCATTTCATGCACTACACGAGCATAGCCCGCTTATAGGAACGCGGTCCGACCTCAGCAAGCACAATGACTGAAGCAACCCAGGGACGTGGACCATTCTACGAATAGACGCCAGCTTAAATTGACTGTCAGGAGTTAACGAGGTTACACATTTTGCGTAATTTTGTATGATAAATTGAGTGTTAATTGCTTGTAAAACGAAATATTCTTCATCCGAAATTGCCCAGTCAAAGAGAGATAAAACAGATCAATTATCTTGTTTTCATTATTAAATTTCCGTCATGGGAAAGAGATTAATACATCATTAGTCATAATGAATTGGCGTTGGGGGTATACCTGATGATCGCTCTGTGAGTCATGACTGCGAGCACCTCAGGATATTTTTCATTCCTAGGGATGTAGTTAACCCCTTAAACACTTAAAAGATAGGGTATTTTTATAAGTGGAAGTCTTTGACGAGATTTAAATCCCGTGCCTCCCTGACGGCTTGACTAAAGATATATTCAACAGAGTAACTGTGAGTATAACAGCTATCGTTGATCAGATTTCGTGTACAAACTACGTCGCATAATGTACATGAAAAGCACGCAATTAGTGTCTTGGCTTTCTTCTTTTACACATGTACTTTATATGCGTACGTATCTGCTTTACACAGTCCCAGTGAGGGAGTGTCATGCTGTATCAGGGGCCTCTCTGTCGTCTCTAGATAAGCCATTAGTGCTGAAACATGTGATGGCGTTTGTGTGCAAAAACGTTTTACCATTTGATGACAACTGTGCATGTGCAATGCTACAGTGCATAATAATGGCTACTACCAATTAGCTCGTATTTTCGAGGACCAGGCTATGCTAGGGATATTCCTTGTCCGAAATAGCAGCGAATCCAATCTACTTAATACTTGCAATGGTTACAATTTCGTTGCAGTCATAATTAATGGATCATCTACCACCGCATCAAGTAACATGAGATACAAGTCTGGAACATACATAGCGATGATCGAGAATATTGGCAATGTAACTAAATTATCACAGCATAACAGTCAGACTAGATGACGAGGCTTAACGCTTACTCTCAGTTCTTATTTGAGAATAATGTCTGCAATTATGCTTAAGCCTACTAACGTAAACTACAGTATTATTCCATGATTTGGATCATCCACCTTACATGTCTAAATATATTACACTGTCGGACCCAGACGTTTATCTGCAGTAAACTTCGTCCGTAGTATGACGAATGCGTTGAGGTATTGAGGCACTTTCCGTCCCTGTGCATAGGCATCTTTCCAGCTATGCAGTAATGAACACGGCATTCGCATTTGCTAGCTTTCTTTGTTGCTGTTGTTACACAAGAGCGTGTTAAATAAAGCGGGCCCATTTAGCGGGATCCGTTTATGAAGACCACAATCTTAAATGCCCCGACAAACAGCAGGGCGACCATGTTAGCCAGACCAATTAAGACTGCAATGGCAAATGGGTACCTGGACAGCAATTTGGTTTTCATCTGCATGAAGTTAACTGCTGCACTGTAAAGTAGATATACTCTGAAAATGCATATCTTGCTAATCACGATCAAACATAACAGTCTTTCAACTTACTCACTTATTGGTTGCAGAGATGAGCCATAACAGGACTTGTTTATGTCGGGTGAACAAACCCCCCCTCCCCCTCGCCATCCAGCACCTGATCCTATTACTGTTGCATACAAAGCATGGATAAATGTAAGTTGAACGACCAGATGCAAACGAAACACTGTCGTACGACGGACAATAGGAGGACATTCATTTCCTTTCATGGTGCGAGGCAATTATTCTTTTTGCAATAGTTTTACAGAAGGAGCTAGGCTCAAATATATTGGTTATAGAGAGATGGTAATACAGTTTTCCCTTTGAAGCAGAAATAATGTTGGATAATACATTGTGATTGCTTTTAATGGGCTTTGAGGCAAAAAAGGATAATCATTGCGTCATCGGCGTCTTCCTGTGAAGAGTGAGTTTGTTATCATTTTGGCTGGGTGGCGATATTGGGAGGGCATGTGTGATGCTATTAAGAGTGGAAAATTATTGTTCTTTCTCCAGCAGGAAAATGTAAATGTGCGGGCATATGGTTTGATCAGGATTTTCCAACACTGTGCAGTATCACAACTTAGCAACCACTGCCTTTACGTCGCTCTCCAGACAGATGATTTCTTGGCGCTTATGGATGTGAATGATTAGAATACTAGCGCCCATTGTGCCATCGCAAACGTTTCTACACAATTACACCCTCAGGTTTTACGCCTCTGCCTTATCTAAAGCCAAATGTATCACTATCAGATACTCGTGAAAATATAACCCATCGCATGTTCCTGGATAGCCTGCATGCGCGATACTTTCTGCAGTGGAGATGACCAACATCTGAGTACATATATTTCGCTTTTCGTGACCCTTGTGACATGTTTCGCTATTGCAATTCCGATCGCAAACCATTGTACCATCACAATTTACGACTATTGCTAATAAAACTGCTATCCTTCTTGATGACGGAATGTATCACAGTTCCTTGTTAGAGGCGGCCGGGAAAGTCACATCATAGACAGATCATCCAAAGGCACTTTGTATTTCATGCGATGACGAATATGATGCATGCGAGACTTCCATGGGTTGTTATTGCACAGACAGCGCACATTAAAGATGCAGACTGTTTCTCATACATTCCATGCCCCCTGCAGTACTCTTTCTTTCCACGAATTGGAGTTGTCGATTCGACTGTGTTAATGTTAGACACAAACCTATTGAATAAGTATTCCAATACCGTAGCTGGCTAGTCATTGTCATTACCAATTAAGCCTTTCGATAATATCCGTCGGAGATGGTATGCTTTCTACCGAGTGACCATGATAGGTCCGCTATGTCATATAGTAGTAATTGCTCACTAATGGAAATTGTGAAGAGCTCTGCATGATTTACATGATGTTAGAATGTATTTGTCTGTCTTGTACATTGTTCCTGTAACTGGATTTACTGCTGATATATCTAGCTGAATTAGCTGATATGGAGCGTACAACATAATTAATGCACTCACATGTGCCCTCTTTTTATATCAGGCAGTGGCTGGAAAATTTAGTACATAGGCAGATCGGAAAGAAAGTCAACTTTGTGTTAATGTATCAATTGAGGTGTTGAGTCACTTTTCAAGTTTGTACGCTTTGGCGTTCGATTTCTAGTTAGATTAACGGTTCTACATGGGGCCCATGAGATGCACTACGCAGCATCTGGCATGCGGCTGTTCTATAGCGAGTCTTCAATGCACTAAGTATGGAGTAATGCCGTTGATTTGGAATGATATGCCCCACTAGTACCCCTTCGGTCAGATGTCATCAATTTCGCTACTGTAAGTACAGCATGGACTGTTAGTATGGTGTATTAATTTGCAGTGACCTTAAACGACAATTCAGAAGTTATCCCAACGTACACGCTCGCACTTGATTCATTCCTGCTGCATACAGACAGCTCACAATTGCTTGAGCGAGCCTAAAAAGATAGAAACTAGTTAACATTTCACTATCCCGCCTAATATTTACTATATCATATTTTCGATAATTGACAGAGACTATAGATAAAACCGGTTGCATTATTATGCTTTCTGACAATTATGGGGGAATGAATAAGATGCATTGTCAATTTCTTGGGTAATAAGCTTAATGGCATAGGCTTACATCTTATGAAATGGTGAATTATTGTTTGATTGGCATCTCCTGTTGTGTAAGCATGGTTGGGTATGAGGCGGTTAGCCATGATATTTTGCATTGACAAGTTTGAGCGGCAATCACCGCTTTGTCTTTTAATCGTCATCAAATGCCGGTTGAGAAATGCTGTACTGAACGCGCATGTGGCAAGGCCAAGGTTGTTGTTTAATATATAGATGAAGTTCCGCATGCATGAGGTTCCGCATGCATGAGGTTCCGCATTCACCAATGATAACATGAATGAGCTGAGCGGCATCTCATGCTATCAGTTTCAAGACTGTTTCCTCGAAAGCATTGCAAGGGTGAGCTGCCTTACCCGCACGGTCTGCGGTGCTGTTATATCTGTATCGCACGGTAAGAAGGTCACCGGATGCAGGCTTTATATGTTTTGTAATCTCTAATGTCTACGTGTCTCCATAATCCATAATTTAGCCCACTGCATTATATTTGCTCTGGATGCACATTGAATGAACGCATTGTTTGATGCGTATACTTAACTAAATAATGTAAATAATGAAAATCAATCTTTGCGCATATCATTTGCAACACGCATCGATCAATGTGTAATTTCCAGTCAAATTATGGTGATTCAAGGAATTTTAAACAGTTAGACTGGCGCAGTGACCGAAGCCTTGCAATGTCATTTAATGCAACTGCATTTTGAGTGCAAATGAATTGTTACAAGTGAATACTACGGCTTACAATATTAATTTTGAATCAGCCCGACTAATTTTTTGGTCGAGATGAATGTAGCATACAGAGGTCTATGTGATGCATTGGATGTGGTATATAGCAATCAACGCCTTAAAGCACTAACCATTCATAGCACATTATTCTTCCAAGACAAGAGAGAGCTATCGAGCCAGTTCATTTGACTAGCGACACATAGCCCAGCCCCATGCTTACATAGCAGGTTGTTCGATTAAAATAATCCATCGCCATATCGCACAGATATACAAAAGCCAATGCGTCTGCCATTAAGCTGTGTGTATCCGACCGGTATCAGGTCGCTATTGTAGCAGCACGACATTATCATAATAGACAGCTCTAAAATGCGAGTCGTGATATGACAGAAATCATAAATGGTAATCTTGCATCGTGATGTTGTTTCAATAGAAAGCGATGATCGTATATTCCTAACCTCATATCAACGTGATGAAATACCAAAGAAACATACGGTCTCGATCTGGGTACGATTGAATTCACTTGCATGTGACATACGCATCAATAGCTTTATAACAGCGACATCTGATATACATTAATGTACATCTACGTCCATCTGCGCTCAAAGTAAATCATGGCAGCTAAGGCATCCATTAGGTAGGGTCCACCACAGCGCTATACACGCAACGTCGATAATCCGCGTATATAATCATCACAATGCGTTGGCGTAAATGTTCCGACTTGCAGTGTTAATTGTGCCAGCACCTACGAGCCATTAAACGTACTGTATTCAAATGATTGCTGTGGTCATACTTCTCATGTACGACCGGCGTTACTACACAGCCATGCCTGGATATGCCCCCTGCCAACACCGTCCACATGAGCCTAGCGCGCTGCATGTGAAGCAATGCAGCATTGATAGTGTTAATTTCAATGAATAGACGAAAAGCACTTTCATTCCAATTTACTGTGGCTTGTAAATATTTATAATGTCACCCGTTGCATAAGGGTAGGTTGACTATCAATCGTACGGTTGATAGAGTGATGATAATACCAGGTATCTGTAGTCCACCGTTGGTCTTGTTTTCATTACGCCCCATCGCATCATAGTGTCGTCACAGATAGCAATTACTTATGCATCAAGGCCACACCTTAAAATGGCCTACTCAGGAATGTGAATTTGCATGATTTCTGTGTGTACGACATGTCTCAACACACGCGAGTTATGCGTAAATCCGAGCATTTAGGTGCCAGCCATGACGTAGAAGAATAACAGTATTTACAGTAAGTATCAGGGGACATATGCAGCATCATATCATCGACCCCCATATCAGCTCACGTTAGTGCTATTAATGTGGAAGTCATCATGAATGATCCTTGATGATACTGTTAATGGCGGATATGTCTGGGACAACATGAACATCACATAAACAATTATCTGGGCACTTCTGCACCTGGGGATGCTGGTGTACACTAATTAATGACATAATGCGAGTTTTCCAATGCACCTGTGTCGTCTGATCTCATTTGAACAGATGATATCACCATACCTCATCTCATACATACTGATAAAGCACTATACGGCACGTTTTGTAGAGGAGACAAACCAACTACAATGGTAGATAGCTATAGGCTATATATATATATATATATATATATATATATATATATATATATATATATATATATATATATATATATATATATATATATATATATATATATATATATATATATATATATATATATATATATATATATATATCTATATATATATATATATCTATCTATATATATATATCTCTCTATCTCTATATATATATATATCTATTTATCTAATACATATATATGGATATATGCATATATATATATCGTTCCGAGACGACGGATCGACCAAATGACCTGGCCGCCGAGTCTTAACGCCCTTACAGCACTCTATCCGGGGACGATGAACGGTAGACATAATGCTTTAAATTTATTTCATGTCAAGATAATAAATTCATTAATACTGTTTCTTTATTAAATGAAATATGTAGCATTCAATATATTCCTGTCTGTAACACAGGGGCGTAGCATTGCATGGGCGAACTGACCCGGGGGCGAACTGTCCCAACGAGGGCGAACTGACCAGGGGGCGCACTGTCCCGGGGGCGAACTGACCCGCAACCCATATTCAGCTCTTCGTCGTACTTTTGAAAATTTTCTGTCAAGCCCCCAGTCCTGCCGTGTTCTCAAAATTTTAAAATTCATCGAAAGGGAAATGTGAAATCTCATTAACGGACTTAAAATGGTGTTATGCAGGAAGCAGAACAAGAGCCGAGAAAAAGTCCTTGAAGTGACATTGACCTCGTGCGTTCCGTATGGCTCGCTTACGTTGCTGAATGAGTCAACAATGCGGCAGCAATATATATATATATATATATATATATATATATATATATATATATATATATATATATATATATATATATATATATATATATATATATATATATATATATATATATATATATATATATATATATATATATATATATATATATATATATATATATATATATGCGATGAGAGCTGTTTGGTGTTAGCGGATATTAGCCATTACGTGGCTCTCAAAGTTACAAATTATTCTAATGGAGCTTCTACGCATATGGTATTCCTCAATCAATCTACCCAAAGTACGATGACACGTGCCATTAATTAGCGCTGCTTAATTCACACTGCAAGATGCACCCTTGCTTCCCGGATATCACATATATCGTAAAACCGTGTGCCATACTAGCAGGTTTGTTATCTGCTAATTGAGATTGACGACATTTTGCGGGAACGATTTATGATCAGGTCAGCGGTAATTGAAATGTGATTTAATATTTTAGATAAGGTTCAACGCAGGTAGTTACCACTGGGTTGTTTATTGTATCAATCACGAAGGACGATCTGTGACAGCATCAGCGCCAGCTTTGCAAATGGCATCCTATGGCCTTCTGTCTGGGCTTTTCGAGCGACAAATCAAGATCATATAACACTAGACACACATACGTAAATGGATATAGCTTGACCTCAGTTACCACCAGAGTCTGCCATGTTGAGCGCCTATTAGTCGTTCAAAGATGTTTAATTGTCGCATGCTTGGTTGGTCAATGGCGACATAAACCCCAAATTACGGCTAAATTATTATTACATTGGCTTAAATTACAAGCTCATATATATGGTTCTATGGGAGAGATTAGTGCTAAAGCGATAAAGCCAACTGTCAACCTAAGATTACTAATATACCTACCAGCTGCAAGTTTTGAATTTATTAGCAGCTCGCTTCTTTTTATATAGGCGTGGGCGTTCAGAGATGAATCATAGCAAAACAGTGCATTGAGCGGTAAGTACTTACATTTGATGAATATTGTATGGGCTGGTGAAAAATCTATCATTGTTAACCAAACTTAGCACATTGTCAGGCACGTGCATTAAGTCGGATATGCCATGCGGTTCTTTGATGTGCAAGTTTGTACACAACATAATGACTCACATTAACATCCATTTGATGGAAACGGTAGTACTTTGCGACAAAACCTCCTGTACATTAGGATGACTAAAAGCAATGTCATGAGAATGGCATTAATGAGGACTGCCACTTTCACGACTGTGTCGCTGTGATTGTCTGGTCCGTTCAACTTCATCTTTTCCACATCCGTATAAGCATGGTTCCTATAGTGATCACATATTGTCAACCACAGTTGGCGCATGTCACTAGCAACACGAGATGAACCATAGATAACTTCTAGACCAATGACGATAACTTGGTCATTGATAAATGACGGATGTTGAAACCGATCATGCAATTGCTTGTTCGTGTTTTGCAAAATCCATGTAAATGCATTTCGGTTGTCTGTGAAATTAAGCTGTAGCTTTTCAGCCAGTGTACCGACATATATATAATACGGAGAAAATATAGGTGTGTTAATAGAAGCGAGATATAACAGACTGACACCCGACGAGGGGAGCACATACGCTGCTCCTGAACAGTGGCTGGGGAAATGTTTTCCACTGTAACCCGGCGTTCCACTCTTGTCTATTTGTCGGGGAAAATTGTTAGCGCTAAAGTTCCGCATTCCACTCATGTTTGAGTGTCCATTGATGGCTATTTTGGCTGAAGCACAGCATGAATGCAGGTAGCACAGACTATAGGGATGTGATGCAGTGCGACGGTTTTGCAAATAATCCACTAATTTGAAAACATCGACCATGACGTAATCCGCCGCAAAAAGCACGTATTCAGCTTTGGTACAATACGTTGCGGCCCATTTGAAAGCCATTATTGTCTTGAGACTCATGTTATCAGGGGAGTTGTTGAAGTCTTCCTGCACAATATCAGCGTAAATATCATTCTCGGAATTGATGTCAGTTTGTGCTGTGAAGTCCGATGTTCGACCCAGCATGAAGGCGACAGGAATAGTGTAATTTGGTACATTGTAACTGGCAGCCCATGTGTCGCGTATAGCCATGCGTCGATCCACGTGATGAGGCGATGTCAACACTATCAGCAACAGGAACACGTGTTTATGAGTGGAGCAGATGCTGACATTGTTGATGGAATAACTGAAGTTGTGTGGGTTGCTGTTTAGCGGCGCCGTGAAGTATTCAGCAGGAATCACTGAGTTAACACTTTGCCTTACACTCTCAGGGTCGTACGTCACTGGGGGAGTCATAGGAGTTGTAGTCGTCGTGTAGTGGCCCTGACGATGTCGCCGTCCACGCCGTGTCGAATTACCTGAAAACATTTATCAAATCAACGAACGTGGTTCATAAGAGGGGAATTTTCAGACATTAACATAATTACCTCCTAACGAATAAAAGAGTGTTGGGCCTGAAGTGAGTAAATATTGGGTTTAATAGCACAGCAACATTAATGTGTCAAATGAAGCAAAGGACAATAGTTCCTTGGGTAAAGCACCGCCCTCATAAGCAATTACGGAAATTCTGCTTAAGTTGCACAAGTAATTCACACTGAGGTGCGGCGAAATAGATTGACCATCTTTAGTAACTCGATCTATTGAACTGATGAGACCAGGAGCAAGTGGCGCGGGCAAACAGCAGCGAGGTTCTACGTTGTTGGGTATCTAACCTACTGCATCTTCCTCCTGGTACGTCCAATGACAGGTGCGACAATTACTGTCCTGAGTTATGTGCTTTCAAATTCCTGTAAAAGCTGTTAACGTGATTCCAGGCCACAGCGACATGTATTTCCAAAACACAATTTTCCGAATGAGATGAGGTATTGCTGCTTCGTCGATGCGCCTCAAACGGAGGGAGCACAGCGCGCCAGCTCCTTAAATGGAGTAAGATGAGCGCTGGAAGCAGCGCTGTGACTGGCAGCCGCTTTGATGAGGAGGTGGTGAACAGTGGAAGAGAACAGCAATGCGATAGTGAGGCAATTTTAGCGAGAGGAGCGCGAAGCATCACTCAAGCTCAATATCCATGCTTGTCTAACCTCGGAGCTCTACTATAAGAGCGCTATTTAGAGGAATGTTGACCAGATGCAGATAATAACGAAAGTCTGGCGGGATTAATGTGAGATGACAGGCTACGCTTGATGATGCTGAGCGCAAAAGTAGCCAGTGAAAATGTAAAAGAAAATTATCGCTCAGGCAATACACAACTGTTTTTTGCGTAAAAAATATTTAGACATAATTGGAAAATACTTTAACCACTGTTTGTGTATAAATGTATATATATATATATAAATATATATATATATATATATATATATATATATATATATATATATATATATAAAATATAGTTTATACATATATATATATATTTATATAAATATATATGTATATGTATATATATAAATATATATATATATGTATAAATCTATATCTATATATAGAATATATATATATATATAAATATGTATATATATAAAATATGTATATATCTGTATAAATATCTCTATCTCTGTCTCTATATGTATCTCTCTCTCTCGTTCTATCTCTAAATCTGCTCTCTCCGTCTCTCTCTAGTCTCTCTCCTCTCTATATCTCTCTCTCTCTATATCTCTCTCTCTCTCTCTCTCTCTCTCTCTCTCTCTCTCTCTATATCTCTCTATCTCTCTCTCTCTCTATCTATCTCTCTCCTCTCTATCTCTCTCTATATCTATATATATATATATAAGACCCACGCAAAACAATCACCACCAGCTGTAGGACACAGTAGTATATGGCATTTGTAGCCGAAGGTTTGGGGAATAACTGATACTTGCTGCTGATCCGTTGCAATTGCCATGGTTTGCAATTCTATATAATCACTTGCCTTAGAGCTATGTGTGTTGGGTTCAAACATGCCGGTCACTGGCAACTGCAATGCGCTCCTTACTATCAGACAAGTAACGGAATTTATTGATAACGTCTCATGCTGATGCGAATTAACATTGCATGCTTGTGCATTATAATGCATTAACTAAGTGAAAAAGACGACAACATTGGCGTTTTAAAAACTGTCACGGGCCTTAGCTGGTGGGTTGTCAGCAAAAGTCCTCGATAGCAAGTGATATCAATTACACTTCACACAGTGTACAGCGGGTATACGCTGATTGTTTATGTGTGAATACTGTTCTGTTGTTTGTCAGTGAGCAACGAATATTGAATGAATACGTCAAATAAATTATCTGAGATGAGGCAAGGATTACACGTGAACATAGCTAATGCATACATTAGATTTGCACCACTACTGCAAGGCTCATTAATCTCCACTAATCGCTGCTTGGATTATCATTAAGCTAAATTGCTAGCAAGAAATAACCATTTGCTCGAAGCACTTGGGCAGCGTAATCCCCATCTACATATCATTCACGAGAGACTTATCCAATAATTAATTCTATATTAATTCCAGGTGCATGGAATGAACAATATTTACATGATGATTACATCGATGCCCGGTTCCATAAGTTGATACTATCATCCTTTTAGCAATGCACTATAATCAAATTAATTTGACAATGTGTGGAATGTTGTCGCTGGTAGTTTGAGAACAAAGTGGTTTCTTATACCAAATTTGCTATGGATTCTTAATGTCCAAAAGTAATTAATATAAAATACAGGTGGCCTTAAGTGAACATTTAAACCTCTCATTACCACTAGGTTAACGAAGAATCATGAAATGTTCTCATATTGTGCTAGGTATTCATACACCTGCGGCTAATTACCACCAGCGACAGGTAAATGTACGTGTTACACATTGATAAACGCGATCCCTTGTTATTCAACTACTCATCACACTCACCGAATTAAGCCCTGACACAATCACAATGGATTGATGCATGGCAGTCATTTGGACTAATTACTAATTTGATTGATGGACACTACTTTGTACTAATTGAGTAAGAAGGGCGTCATCCTATCATGTGTATATATATAACTAGGGAATAATGCATCTGTGGATGTTGTGATTTAGAAGTTGAGAGAACCCAGTCGACGCCATATACTGACGGACAAAAAGTTACGGACAAATAGGGACGAGGACGCTGCTAACACACCCGCTCATTAGAAAGACATAGATCCATCAGTAAGACAAGTAGCCTACAATCTTGGTTAGAGGCTTCTTTGTTGTTTAATCTTACAATAGATTTGTCTACTTCATAAATGGCTCAGGGCTTTGCATCTACTCGACTGATGTATGCCATAAAATAGCAGTATTGGTGTCACGTGGAAACATCATGCAGTGCGCTCTGAAAACATGTTATCTATAAAAGTTGCAGAGAATTCACAACCATAGCATCAAGCTAAATATGCCAGAATAACTAATGATTACCAATATACCATAACATGACGATATTTGATAGATGGTTGATATATACGTGCATAGGACGAGGCTTCAAAAGAATCTTGAGCTTGCTAACAGAAGGCTGAGAAGGCTTATGCAAGGATGCATAATTATTACCAGTATATCTTATCCATGTTAATATTGGATTGATTGTTGATATTTCCGCGTATAGAATAGTGGTGGGAATCGGCTGCAATTTCATAATCGATGATCGGTTTAGGTTGGCTGACCAATGATCGATTATAATCGGTTGCATATAATACTCGGAATGTGTAGACAGAAGGGCCGACCAGCTGTACGACCAAAAGGCACGCATATTCGCCATTTTGTTTGTAATGTCGGCTGCGAAAGTAACCAGTTTAGACATGTCACAGTAACATCCGTTGTGTAGAGCTGCAGTTATCCCACACATTTTTTTTTCTTAGTTACAGTTATTGTTACGAAATAAAGCTTAATGCAATATTTACGAAAAATCACATTTTTTACCTCACCATATCACAAAGAGATAACCAAGTTATCCAACGCTCAGAAACACTATCATCTGTCGCTTTTTCGAAGCATGCAAGATAAACGTTCCTAATTGCGAGCTATTTTGTTGTCACTGTCGATAAACACATACCCCCAGACGAATGAGGATCATCTTTGAATCGGGTTTGTCTGTCGTTAGGGTGGAGATATATAAAAATACATTGATATTATGCCTATTATGTGTTCCAACTGCACCAGTTTAGCTCTTAAGCGCATTAAGAATATGCTCAATTTGTCAGCTAAAGATGACTCCATCTTCATTATACGGAGCAATTCCCGTATAAAATACCCATTTTGATAGAAACGCATCATTTTCATTTTCGTTGTGTGCTGGCGAGTTACGCCCTACAGACTTACTGTACATAAGAGCAATTAGAAGTTAGCCTCTCGACGCATTCCCGACCGTCATACTAGAAAATTGCAAACACAACGGATTCAATATGCTATAATTGCATCGGTTTTTTACCAACTCTCAGAATATAAACGCCACATCGATACTAAGCTTGAGTGCTGCCTATTGTTAAGCGCCAACCTTTCCAATGAGTTTATCGCTGCAATGGTCTGTCCCACCGAGAGGTTTCCGGTTTTTAGACAGCATTCAGTCATATTGTTCCATTTAATGAGCTGACAAGCTGCGCTAATTGTTATTAAATGCAATCATTGGGCACTACAACACCGATAGAGTGAGTTATAGAATATATGTCAAAATAGATGCATAAAAATATGAAGTGTACACAGCCCATAATATAACATGTCATTGGTCTTATGAAATCATCCAGCGATCCGACCTCGACCTATTAGCTTGTGGACGTAGTTAAGATAACTGTACGAAATGCTGAAGCATCTTATACTGCTAATAATGTGATGAAGATATACTAGTTATAAACCATGGCGCTGGTGAGTGAGTTGGATGGTGGCACCGAGTGGCGAGCACGTTTTCTTTCACTGCCTAATGCATCAGCAGCATATGGCATAGGGTTATGTTAATAATCTTTGGTCTGATATCTTCGACAAAAGTTATAATATAATCACTACATCGGAAAGATATTGATACCGATAACAACAAGAGCAGAAAACAACATGTTTTATCCCAGGGAAAGTAATGCATATGCACATTTGTGATGTATTCGTATTTACAGGCTTGTTACGAGATCGGAATGGATGAAATTTGTTTTAAAACTATGACTTTTATTTCACGCACAATATGTATATTGCTACTTAAGACTCGCTGAATGTCAAGTGTTAGACACAGAGACAGAGTACATTCGCTACTCTTGATAAACATGTACTCACTGATTATTGAATTGTGGAATATTGAATGGTCATCGACTGTAACACAAGTGTTGCAAGCTAACGAAGAATTAATACTTTCAATTCATTAGCGGTCGAAATTTACTGCTGAATTGCCAGATATTATCCAAGCGCCATTCTTCGCTCGATTACAAAAGTCGTTATTTAATTCCACCTACCGGCCTTTCACGTTAGTCACGATATATCTTCCTCCTAGAGCTATCAAACAATGCTGATAACGATGTTGTCCAAGTGCTTGCTGTAGCTTAGCCAATAGCTTCAGCGGGTGCTGTTGTGGGATAGATGTGGCCAATAAAGCCATGCAGCATACATCATTGCAGATATATGTTGACATATGATGAAAGTGCTGGATGGAGGAGGAGGCTTCTCACAACATCGAGCGTTGTTGTTCTTAAAAATTACAGCAGTCAACAAGACTAACACACCGGTCGATTTGGTTAACAATTGAAAAATGTAAATCACACAGTTAAACAAACGAAACATTGAAGAAATACTGAACACTTAAAGGCAACTTTTGGCCATGCTTACATCTACAACATGTGCGTGGGATAGAACTTAATAACTTTACGGTGATGAATAAGAAAGTATTATGCCTGGTTTGGCAAATCATTCCGCATTTTTTGTGGTTATTAAATATGACTATCATCTACAAAATAAACAGTGGGTCTCTACACGTATATGTAGGCACAGGCGTTTGCGCAGTTGTGCTTAATTACCTGACTTCTAGATGAACCGTCGGCACGAAACAAATAAGGCACCTTTTCCACAACTCTAACAGATTATTTAATTTATTTTATTATTTTCATGGATCCTTAGATGATGACGATGCATCTCCAGTCCTTTCACTGCACATACCATTGTACCTCATTACATGATGCTACATACCATTGTACCTCATTACATGATGCTACATGCACATACCATTGTACCTCATTACATGATGCTACATGCACATACCATTGTACCTCATTACATGATGCTACATGCACATATCATTGTGCCTCATTACATGATGCTACATGCACATACCATTGCACCTCATTACATGATGCTACATGCACATGTTTTAGAATATAAGACGCTTAAAAGCCGTTGTGCAGGGCATGTGATTTTTGCACAACTATTTGGAACAATGAAATGTAAAATACCATGTTGTGTTGCAAATAAATGCATCGTTGTGTAGCCTGGTTTGTTTTGATGCACCGCACCGACCTATAACTCGAATATTCTATCTCTCATAAGAGTCGTCGTTAATTGGTTTCTGCTATTGACCATTACTCGCCACCACAAGTCACAAAACGCCATTAAGACCGGTGACACCCCCTCCACTGTTATAAGACATTATTTGACGACCGCTTTTGCTGCAATATTGCTGTTGCTACCGCATATTCGGACATGCTGGTACTAGCCAGCGGTGGTCTTGGCTGATTCTGTGGTTCTGTGTGTTAGGCATATCTTGGGTAATACTATGTGATAATCATAACCGGAACAAATTCTGCATAACGCAGATTTAGGATGTCAATAGCTCTGTCAATATAATAAATGACACATATGAGAGTGAATGCGTTGATCCGCTGTGACTCAAAGTCCCGTCTGCGGCAATACAATGCAAATAACTTCCTTCTCAAAGGATATTAAATTTCATAGTATAGTAGTATAGGGAGTAGCAGTTCTGGCACACCAGTCTCATATGATTATGACACACCTATCTCATATGGTGCAACCCAGAAAACACACACACACAGGCTGACTCACATGTGCGAGCGGTACTGGCACACCAGTCTCATATGATTATGACACACCTATCTCATATGGTGCAACCCAGAAAACACACATATACAGGGTGACTCACATGAGCCAGCGAACCGCTCGCACCTTCCCCCCACCGTATCAGCCCAACCCTTCCAGCCCCTATGGTATAGGCCCACACCAGTAGTTAGTCACCGTAGAGGTTATTGAGTGATAAATATCTGCGACCGTCGCTGTAAGTTCCATTTTTCACGCGGTTGAGGTCCTGTATAAACTGGGCAACCTTAGCGTCGTTCTTCTCGATAAAGTCGGGATCGGGACGAGCGGTTATCAATCTCATCGTAAAGAGCTTCCAACAGTAGAAAGCCCCCGTCGGCCTCTCTGTGGTCCCACTCGGTCTTCCCAACCAAGGACCGTGATGCTCCTGTTCCAAGCCCAGGCAACTATTAAATCTCCCGTTCACACTATAGTCGCCGTCTTCAAGCCCCTCCACCCCCGCCCCCACCCCCAAGCCACCGTCTCCTTATACTTCTTCTGATCCTTGTGATACACCTGGTTATACGTCTCAGCTCTCCCCAGGTCCTCAAAGGAGCACAACCTGAAAACGCAGTCGACAAACACCCCAATGGTCGCCACCGGACTGTGGTGCAACCCCAACAGAACCTGAGGCTTATACATATTCGGAATCACCCTCCCAGGACTCCGAGTGTAGGGGCACTTTATCTCCTCAGGATGCCCCAGACAGACAGCATCCAATCCAGCCTGCCGGATTGGGAGCACACAAAAGCCATCCGGAGAGTAGGCCGTCGCGCCGCCATCAATATAGATATTATTTCCGTAGACCTTGGTGTCGTACACCTTCTCCAATACCGCAATTGCAACCTCCTCAAAAGTCGTACCCCAGAGGCAGGGTGCGCTAAAGCGAACACCCCCGTTGCTAGTTTTTTCTGTCAGCTTCTTGCTATAGCTGCTGAAGTAGTTTTGCCCTATGATAGAGGAGTAGTCACTTCCTCCAACGCAGCCCTTCCTCATGGTCTCCCACTGGTCCGTATTTTGTTTGCCTCCAGTATGATCGTTGCAGAAAGATTTTATCGCCGCCTCCATTATATCTAGCAACCCCAACTCTTCAAATGGACTGTCAGGGTCATCCCTTAGCAAGTCTAGGGGCGATTCTGCCGCTTTCAAACATTTTTGCTTTAATGTCATTTTTCATTTGACTATATTTCATGATCTCGACCGAAATGAGCTTAACTCATCATCTGAGATATACCCATCTTCAAGCGCCGCCGATACAATGTCAGCAATGGTATTCAATTTGCTCTGAGCGAGAATGTGGATCTTGTCATGCCTTTTTAACTTAATGGTCAGCCGCCTACTGATGAATTTTCCAGCAATTACAAGTAGCCCACAAGCGGCTCCAGTAGCACCCAACACTGTGGCAATAGGAATGGCAACTATTGTAGACATTACACCTACACCACTTGCGCCAAGACACATACCCACAGCAACTAAAGCAGTTTCTACAGCGTCCACTGAGTTTACTGCACACCTATATTTTTTGTACATAGCACCATAGTTTTCAATTTCTTTCTCAAGGTATTGCTTCTTAAGACTGATATCATTCAGCCGATAGGAGTGCCCCAGATCACATGGAGGAGGCTCCGGATTTAACGGTGCAGTCGTTGGTTGTTGTTTCATACTGTCTTTGTATACATAAGTCTATATATCAAGTTCAATAAGAGTGAAGCTACAGACCAAGTCGCCCCTCTGTTTTGTGTGGTTGTATAAAAGTTAATAACGTTGCCTTCTTCTAGCTGTAAAGACTGGTCTAAAGTTATTACGACAGCCCGTTGGTTAGCAGGCTTACTTATTCCTACCACTTGATTCGTTCCATTAATAACAGGAACGACTGCTATAGGACCACCATCAGCACCAACACCCGAAGACAACCCCATACGAATGATCTTGCCATTACATAACATGGTATATCCACAGCTTGAGTCTTGTGAGTCTCGACCCCTAGCCCCATGGCCAAACGACCACTCATATCCTCTGCGAAGGGGGCCACTTGCTTCTGCCCATATAGTAATGAGTGGTTTCGTCTTTTCATCTACGTATCGTCTCAGGTACCTGTTCTGCTGTCTATATTCAGCATCAATATACTTTTTATGAACAGCATCCTTCGGTGAAATCGGGTCTCCCAACTCAACGATTTTATTATCTCCTATTTCAAGGTCTCCAGTCATAGTACCGCCACTTTTATCCATTTTTTTTTGAGTCACCAATAGATACATAGGTCTTTGTGGCATATTCCGATAGGTCGGCACCCTGAACAGTGCTTGCCGGTTTTTGCCTAGGTCCATAAATACTCGTTTTTTTTATTGACATCATGTAAATTCAAGAACAACGCTAACAGGTAAGTCGTGGTTATCTAATAGCCTTCCTTTATTATCGCGTAACTGAACCTTTAATTCATGCACTGTTCCACTAGTGACACGCTTACAGACTGGATTAGCGATGTTCGTGGTTATAATATCACCGAAAGAGCCACCCTCTAAGCCAACAACTTCAAGAAGCGTAGTGGGCGCACCATCTAGCATGTTGTGTGTGGTACTGACTTTATCGAGGTGAACATAAATTGTGTTAAAGATGCTAAAGTTGATGGGCCGGTCACCTATGTAAGTACCTGAAGGTATCCACCCCCCACTGAGGCCGTCAAGACCCAACATTGTTAACACTCCGCCTGTTATGTGCGCACCCACATTGTCTGGAACTGTTAGGGTAATAACCCCATTTACAGCATCAACCTCCAAACCGATACCTAATGGTGTAATATGCTCCTGAAGAAGGCTTAAGCTCCAGAAGCCTGGTTTTAATGCAGCATATCCTCTCTCTTCTGAATTCCTTGACCGCCATGCAATGCTCTCGTCTGATTCTAGATTGTACCAGCCCACAGTATACGTGATTGACCTTAGGCCAACACATAGATCGGTTTTTGCAGGGACACAGCGCCGCCGCATTGAACATTTGACAGAGTGTGATACATAGCACTATGAATAAACAAGCCTTTAGTTTCAATAGAAAAGCTACCCCATATGGTGTGGGCGGGGTGTATCCAGCCACATATGGTGTGGGAGATAAACTAACCCGACAAACAATTCAAGTTGTTCACAATGGTGGTACATTCACAGCAAAGTTTCCTGATCTATTCAGTAACTGTAAGGTGCCGCCGGTAACAGCGGACAAAGTAGTAAAAGACTGGTTGACAAATCCAATGCAGTTTTGGCAGAACCAGTTAAACTTTGCAGTGTGTGGTGTGCATCAGCCGGCTGCGGCGTGTCCTCCCAGGACCACCTCGAGGCTGGGATTCCACTCGTGAAAGCTCTCTACACCTTTCACCTTTATTACACAGTGCGTCGCCTATTAGCAGAACAGCAAGCGCCTCTACCTCAGGATCATGCCTATGACCCCTATAACAATACATATGACAAGAGGGCATATGAGAGACTCTGCACTAACTTTGGTGTTCAACCAAACACAGACTGGCGTCAGAAGGCAACCGTAGCTAATAGTGGTCTTGGTATCTTATATGCACATGATGCGTATGGTTACGGGAGTGTCGTCAAGGTTGCTGGTCGAAACGTTCGTTATGACCCTACACGGATGGCCTTTGAGGCGGAAAAGGATACAAAGCCAGGTTTTGCTCACGCGAAAAACCTACAATCCTTTCAGGAGAGAATGGGTGCTGTCTTACATCTAGCACAGGGACCTGAAGCAGATGAGGCCTGGAGTACCTTCATACTGGACACGTCTGAGGGCTTTACACAGACTGGCGTTGAGCGAATTAACGACAGCATTCGGACCTATGTCTGGGCCATTCTTAGTGCTCAGGCGCAGACCCGCTCAGAGATACTGGGTGTTGGAACGTCCTTTGATGCCCAAAAACAATTTCAGGCTAACGTTGAGGATGCCATCAACTCCCCAGTGGATATTCCGTCATCTATCCGACGGTATCAGAACGTCCTCCAGAATGCCTCCTCAAAGGTTGATTATGTGTTTGGAACGGGCCTGTACATGGCTCCGTCTGATATGAGCCTCGCCATTGGAGACGTTGCTGGGTACAACAATCTGATTACCATTGCAACTGAGGAGCAGCAGATCGGCAGCAATGCTGATGTCAACTCGGTTCAGGTGGTTCCAGATAGAGGAAGCTTTGACCCTCCACCAGATACAGCTATAGAACTCTCCTCTCCAGGGCCCGCCCCTATGGCCGAGACCGGTCTGCGTGGGGCGCACGAGGATGAGAAAACCGCTCTTATTGTAGGCGGAATCGCTATAGGCTTAGCTGTGCTTTGGTTTGCTACGTAGTAAGTCACGGAGTATCAGGAGGATAACTCCCCCCACCGCCACAACTGCGGCCCATACATGTTCTGCCATCCAACCAGCCACCTTTGCAGCTGACGTAAGCACCCATGATACGATGGAGCCAATGATTCCTGGAAGGGCAGCTGCTGCCTTACCGGCTAGGCCCTTCAGGACGTTTGCCAAGGAGTTCAGCTGTTTTTTAATCCATTCCTTTACACCGGGCTTATCAGGTGGTGTCGGCGTTGGTGCCGGGGTTGGACTAGTGCTCCCTCCGCCCGTCAAAGCAACTACAAGGGTCGAGATTGCCAATCCAATCGCAGTGAGTATGGAGGCGATTGTTATACCCTGCTCTCGGAACAGAGTGCGTACACGCTCAGCTAGTGTTGTGTCCTCGTTAAGAAGTCTGTTGATCGTTTCCCTGATGCGGTTAATTTGGGTCCTTAGACGGTTACGGTTTTCAGAGGCAGCCTCAATACGGGCACTCCGCAGGTCCTGCAGCTCTGCAAGCTCATTTGCTTGGAATCTCCATGCTCGACTATCACCCCTCCCTTCCTCCTCCAGGCTTGCCATTTTAGCTTCCCGCTGTTTTATATCCCTTTCTAACTCAGTTATCTTAGCTAGGTTGTTGACCAGCTCACCCCTCTGGGTCTGCATAGCCTTATCAAGCCCTATAAGCTCTCTGAGGGGTAGTTCGTTGTCTGTTTGTGTACCTAGGTCTTGGATGGTGTTATGAACGTCCTCTATGAAGCTTGTTTCTTCCACACCACCTTGCTCTGTCACGGCTTCAGGGCCCCTCATTTCTAATTTCTCTGCGGCTTTAGCAGCTGCTTGGTCAACGCCTTGGAGGGCTGTTGCTTCCTTTTGTGACACCACTTGTGAGGACCACTCAGTGAACCCCAAACCATCACGGACAACCTTAGCCCCCCCTCTACTTTTACCTATTGTTCCAAGTGAAAGCGGGGCTTTAGTACGATAATTTGTAATACTTAAGTCAGGGTAGTCCTTCAAACGTAACTGTCCTCTAACAAGTTCAAACTTTGTATAATCGCGGCCGAGGGAGGGTGTGTGGCCTTTTCAGCTAATGCATCGTAATAATCATTGACAGCGCCTATAACGAGTCGGCCTTCCGTTGGTATAGACCGATCCATCTCAATGTCCCCTTCTGTAACAGGTGGGAGAGTGGCCTCTGGGAGAGTCTCCTCATCATCAAAGTTAGTGTCATTCCTTTCCCACCCCCCTCCTCCTCTGGGTCGTCAAATGCTGGGTTATCAAACTCCATGTCTGTGTGTTAAAGATATAATTGTAATTAAACATTCAACATGACGAGTACTTACGGACGCAAACTAAACCCACACCGCCGGATACGCGAACCCCTTGGGGTAAAGGGCGTGCGACAATCTGTATGCGTTACAAACAATCCAAGCACTATTGACCAGAACCAACAACTGCTGGTTCGCTTCCCCAATCTAGGCGCAGACGACGTCATTGTTTCAGGGACAGCACGGCTGGCCTTTACAATCACGCTGACCTCGACTGATGTTAACCGCAGCGTTGTGCAAAACCTGGGCCGCGCCGTGGTTAAAAAATTGACAATCAAGATTTCTGGCAATGAGGTCATGTCTATTGATGACAGCGATGTGTACCACTGTTACCATGACTTATGGCGGACTGCACAGGAGAGACAGGGCCTCCAGTATCAGGGCATTGACACATCAGATGACAGAAACGCAACTAAGATACGAGTGGGGGCAGGAGACAAGGATGAGGCGGAGGAAGAGGACAAGGCCGTAGCCGATGTGTTTGGTAACAGGTTCTACGTTGCACTTGATTTTGAACTCCTCGAGAGCCACATGCCATTCTACCAAAGTGCGCTTAGTGACAGACTGGAATACGAGCTCACATTCAACGACTACAACCGCATGATTCACGCAACAGGCGACACCGCTGCATGCTACAAAATTGATGGCATCTCGCTGGAGTATGACATGGTTACCCACACAGAGTTGGCCCGCATGATACGCACACAGTACACAAGTCGGCTCTCGATTCTGTATGACCGTGTGCTTCGTCACAGGAAGCTTGTATACAATAAAAGAGATACACTGTGGAACATCAACCTGAACGTGCCGGCTCGCAGCATGAAGGGCATCCTACTGCTCTTTGAAGACCCGACCAACGCCTCATACGCCAGGAAAACAGAGTCGTTCTACAACCCAAAGATAACGAAGGTCGAGGTGACCATTGAGGGCATCCCCAATCAGCTCTATGCCCAGGGCATGCGTGGCTACCAGCGGTGGGACGAGGTGAAGAAGGCCTGTGCAGCAACGAGTAAACGAGACCCCAGTGTAGCAATAGCATTAAAAGACCTGTCATTGTCAGACGTTTCCCTAGGAGAGTACCTAACCACCAAGTATGCTCTGTGGCTCGACTTAAGGACGAGTGATGACGACCAGCTGCACGGTAGTGGCAGGGCTGTGGAGAATGCGTCTGAGGGCATCACCATACAGATCCCAAAAAAGGCAGAGGCGGCGGGCACATTGAACGTTTATATGTATATTGTAATGGATGCACAGCTTAACATTAAAGAAGGCAGGTTCGTCAGCGCAGTCTACTAAGTTTACATTTCCAGATGGTCCCTGTTCGGCAATTGTTTGTGGGCAGACAGGATGTGGGAAAACCGCATTCATCCTCGACCTACTTGAAGGGCCCTTCTTTGGTGCCTTCGAGCATATTGTAATCCTCTGCCCTACCATACGTTTCAACGAGGCCTATCAGACGCGGTCATGGGTGTGGGATGATTCAGAGGTGTACGTGGTTGACCCAGGGGAGCGGCTCCATGACCACCTGAGGGCTTTCTACCATTGTTTTAAGGGCGAGCCAACCCTGTACATTATTGATGACTGTTCGGCAACAAAGGCCCTAACCAAGAAGAAAGACATGTTATCTGAACTGGCCTTTTAGCGGCCGCCATGCGCAACAAAGTGTCTGGGTCCTCACCCAAAAGTACAACTCTGTGCTGACGGACTTACGTGAGCAGACTCGCTGGATGGTGCTCTTTCACACCAAGGACCGTGACTCGTTTGAAGACGCCTTACGTGAAAATGATGTAATTCCAACAAAGGAGGAACGTGCCACAGTACGCCAACTACTAGCAAAGACCAAGCACGCAAAACTGCTGCTGAAGACTGATCAGCCTACTGCATATGCCGTCGATTGAAGTGACATTGGCCTTGATAGCAGCCGCTGCCTCAGTAATCAATTTAGGTTTCTTCATCTGGGTAGCGGTGCAGCATTTTGAAGCTCGAAGGCGTATACGTATATTCATGGATCCTGATACCATTATTGATAAACTCCTTGAACAGGACTCGACTGGCTTAGTGGAGACAAAGTCTGGGGGAGCTGAACCTAGTTGCACCCCTAGTGTAGATATGTCTTCTAAGAGAGATAGGCTTGCTGCCGTCATAGCCGGAGGTCAGGGCCGTCAGTACCTTGGTTTGAAGGGCCTTACAATTGACCAGGTTGAATCAATGTCTGATGAATAGATCATAAAGCTGTATGTGAGATACGAGGCTCGGCTAGGTGCCAGCATGACACGTACTCTAGGTCAGACACTGCTACAGCTGAACTCAGGTATTGCTTGTATGTTTCTACCAATCCCACCAGAACACCAGCCAAGGCTAATTACAGACCTCGAGACGGACCCGTTTGTTGGACAGGCGCTAAGCACTGCCACTTGTGAGCTATATCATCGCTATGGTATGTTTTTAGCTCCCTTAACTGCGGCTTTAACAACAGTTAAGCACTGTCAATTTGGAAAAACAAGCACCGAAACAACAGGGGCCGGTGGAGAGGAAGACACCACTTCCTTGCTATAGTATGTGTTTAACTCTGATACAGCATGTGCTTAACTCCGCTATAGCATGTGCTTAACTCCACTATAACAGGTGCTTACTAAGAGCTGTCAATTGGACAAATAAATTTAGTAAGTAAACATGGAAGAAACGAACAAGAATCAAGGGGAGACAACACCGGTGGAGATAACGTCAGTGACAAAAAACGCTAAAAGGGTTGCGGCAGGACGAAAGGGTGCTGCAGCTTGAAAAGCCAATCAAAATAAGCTTCTGAGAGAGCTCCGAGAGGCTAAGGCAGCGCTTACAGATGGTAGAGATGAAGCTGTGGAACCAATATCAACGAGCAAACCTATGGAAAGGTGGACGTGGTCAACATGGGCTGTGCCTTTGGTTGTCGGCGGTGTTGGCGTGTTGGCATTGTATTGCTACAGGCACCAGAAGGTAGCCTCACACCTTAAACAGGCCTCCAGACGCTCATTTAAAGGATCCGTTTTATATGGAATAAGATGACAACACCAATTACTGATGGAAAAATGCTCGTCAACGCTCTGTACCACGGTGTAGTTGTTTCCGGTATTTCAATAGGTTATGCCAAGCTTGCTAAGATGGCTCTGGGTGGTGGGGTGCCACGTCTTGATTTCACCCCACGGGACCTGGCTATGGCTGTTGCCGATGTATCACTAGCTATGGCCACAAAGGATATGCTAATTAAACAAGGAATCTTACCAGTTGATATACTGAAGTAATGGCCACACTTGCTCTACTTGTTGGGGGTGCTCTTGTTAACGCCCTTGCATTCTCTGGGAGCAACTTTTTATTCTCTAAATTACGAGGCAGCCAAGTGGACGCGAACGTAAACGCCATGATATGGCAATCGAGCAGCTTCAATCTGCTCAGGCAGCATGGGCCAAGAAGAGAACTGAGCGCTTAGACTTCATCAATGAGCAACTGCGCCGCCAGGACCACGCCGAGCATACTTTTAAGGATGCGGACGAGGCTATGCGTGAGTGGGCTCTGAGCCTCAGCTTTCAGACTTCTACGAGCCCTCAGATGAACAGAGAGGGCGTGAGGTGGCGTTCATTATACTGGGTATGGCTGCGACTGGGCTGGTTGCATACAGGCTTGCTAAGTAGGTCATTTGGAGACTCGAACGTTTACTGTATATGGATCGTCGCATGCAAGAGATCTACTATAGTCCTAAGGGCTACTGGAAAGGCATTTCGGCTATCAAGAAGCTTGCAACAGAAGCGAGGGTTTCTGAGGAAGTTGCCAGGGGGTGGCTAACAAAGCAAGCTATATGGCAAATCTACCTGCCAGTGCCAAAACACATTCCCAGGCCAAAGTTTGATGTCCCTGTCCCCAATGAGGTTCTTCAAGCCGATCTCTTATTTCTTCCTCATGACGTTGTGAAGCGCCGGACTTACAAGTATGCCCTAACATTGGTTGATGTGGCCTCGCGCTACAAAGCGGCTGAGCCATTGACTACAAAAGAGGCTAAGGAGGTCGCATGTGCACTTGAGAGGATATACAAACGAGGACCGCTGCATTGGCCTAAACTACTTCAGGTGGACCCCGGACGGGAGTTTATGGGTGCAGCGAATCAGCTGTTAGTAAAACATGGAGTATCAGTCAGACGTGGCCGTGTGAATATCCATCGAGACCAGGGTATAGTGGAACGCTTTAACCGAGAGTTAAGGGATACTGGAAAACGATCGACTGAGTGGGTTTCTCGACTGCAGGCTGTAGTCTCTGCGATAAATAATGAGGTGACCCGCTTGACTGGAAAAAAACCTAAAGATGCTATAAAGGCAAAACGAGTTGCACAAAAGCCCTCTGCAGTCGTACCAGGGCGCCCTCTGGGGGTTAAAGAGCAAAAGCTTCCCTCTGATGTTGGCGTTCGCTACCTCTACCAGCCTGATGAGGCAGAGCAAGACCACCGGCGGCAGGCCACTGACCCTGTGTGGTCGCTCAATTATTACCGGATTGGAAGCTCTGTCACTAAATCTAGTGAGCCTGTACTATACTATTTGCTGGATGGACCTCTCCGTGGCTTTGTAAAGGAGGAGTTGCTTGTGGTGCCGTCCGATACCCAGTTGCCGCCAGACGGTATTACCAATTAGACTAATAGATATCTATATATATAACAATGGTAGTATTTGACAATAAGTGCCCATGGATATTGCTCGGAAAGAAAGTCCCCTTTAACAGGCCCTGTACGCAAGAGCAAGAGTTTTGTAACTTACACAGATATAAGATAAAGCATGGTGTCATTAATCGTCTTTGTACGGGTTGTCAGAGGGCTATAAAAAATAATAAGGTAGGATTGTGCATGGATTGTGGGTTCGATAAAGTCAACCACAGTCGTCTTCGTCTTGCCCAAAAGATTGTTTCACAACGGCCTATAGCTGGGGACACGCCAGTCGGCGCCACTGAACGGGGATTCCCCACTGTATAAAAATAGAAATCTTGTGGCGCTGTCAACAACATGGTTTGTCGGCTATGTGCAACGAAGCTTGGCACCTTGTCAGAGACGGGTGTTTACTGCATAGGTCAAAGTCCGCTCGCTGTATTGTTTCACAGGGGTGAAACTCGAGCTTCTCACTGATTATGACAAGCACCTGTTTATTGAGAAGGGGCTGCGCGGTGGGATAAGCATGGTATCACATCGCCACGCTAAAGCGAACAACCCATACGTGGAGGGCTTTGAGCAGGATAAGCCAGCGAGCTATATCCAG
This sequence comes from Urechis unicinctus, assembly GCA_034190875.2. NCBI lineage: Eukaryota > Metazoa > Annelida > Polychaeta > Xenopneusta > Urechidae > Urechis > Urechis unicinctus. Next base: position 1,746,375 of record CM067350.1, read on the forward strand.
TACCTCCATGCCAACAACCTGTATGGGTGGGCGATGAGCCAAGCCCTACCTACTTCGGGTATTGAGTGGGTGGAACGGCCTGAGAACCTAGAGATCCAGGACCATCCCGATGATGCTGAAACGGGGTATATACTTGAGGTTGACTTGGAGTATCCTGCTGCGCTTCATGACGAACACAACGATTACCCCCTAGCGCCGGAGCGGCTTCTTGTGCAAAATGAGTGGTTGTCAGACTACCAGAAAGATCTCCTAGGTGCATTGGGGAGCACCGGAAATGGAGTTGAAAAGCTGGTGCCCAACCTGCGGAACAAGGAGAAGTATGTGGTACACTACAGGAAAGTATGAGGACCTTTTGGAGCGTGTGAGTCGTTTAGAAGAGCTTATTCCTCAGGGTCCTGGTGTAGAGGAGAAGGTGAGGGAATTGGAATCGAAGTATGAGGCCCTTTTGGAGCGCGTGAGTCGTTTAGAAGAGCTTATTCCTCAGAGTCCTGTTGTAGATGGTTGACATTGCTGTCGCCCTCTTTAGTGGGCCTATACCATAGGGGCTGGAAGGGCTGGGCTGATATGGTGGGGGGAAGGTGCGAGCGGTTCACTGGCTCATGTGAGTCACCCTGTATATGTGTGTTTTCTGGGTTGCACCATATGAGATAGGTGTGTCATAATCATATGAGACTGGTGTGCCAGTACCGCTCGCACATGTGAGTCAGCCTGTGTGTGTGTGTTTTTATGGGTTGCACCATATGAGATAGGTGTGTCATAATCATATGAGACTGGTGTGCCAGAACCGCTACTCCCTATACTACTAGTATAGCTTTGATCTAAAATATGATACATAGATATCCACATAAAGCTCGGTCTATCGATATTTGAACATTAACTAAGTAGTAGTATAGTTTGCCAAATGACGACGTGTCAGTTGGTATTGTTGGTTTTAATGTATGCTACTATATCATATACCATTAAAATAAGAGCGACTTTAAAAGCGGTAGCAGAAGGTGTGCCCTTTATACAGTAGAAGCTCGTGCAAGGGGTTAATGAAATGAATGGCGTCATTTATAGTATCTTTGTCATTCTTTTTCACGACATCTCGACAGCACAAGATGATGAACTGACGAGCGTCATCTGCCAGCAGCCCCCCCCCCCACGCCCCCCCCACTTTCCCCACCCCTACAAACGTCTGATACCTGCTACGTTTGGTACCATAAAAATAGAAATAATAAGCATAGGTGCTTACGTAAGATTACAATATGAGTTCTTTGGTAAAGCCAAGCCAATTATGTTTTATCAAACCAACGAAAACTTCATTAGGTGTGTCTGTGCTAAAGACACATTTTCATCAGGACCAATAACACCGATAGCTAGCAACTGAACAGAATGTTTGGAGTAAATGAAATCAACAAATAAACATTGCGTATGTTTGTTGAATCAAGTGCTGCATTCAGCAATACAATCCGTGTCAATTTATCGTACCTACGACATATTAACGGAATCCATAATTATTGCTCTAAGAGCTTTGCATATAAACAAATAACTCGTTCAGGAGACCCTGGGCTGAAGCGTGTATATGTTCCGCGGAGAAATGCTTGGTAAATAAACCAGGACGCTGAATTATATCCAGTATTTGTTGACAATCTTAATACTCATTAGTTTATGGATACTTCCGTGCATAATAGTAGCACTTCAGGGGAATTTTGAGCTTGCTAAATGAAGGCTGAACCTGAAAGCGTGTGAATGGTGCTTCATTGTTTATAGTGTAATCCGGGCACAATGGTTTGCCATACAAAAGGCAACACTATTTTCTGGTTACGGCGACAGGTTTTTTGTAGGCAGGCATCAAGTTGTGACCACAAGGCACGCATATCAGTCATTTTGCTGCAATGTTGGCCGTGCAAGTTTTCAATCAAGGCATGTTAACAGTAATATTGTTTGTTTAGCGTGGACATTAGCGCATACTTACTATGTGTGACAATTAATCTTTCAGTGATAGCTAAATTAACCTTACCGGTAACGCTGACAAATAATCGATTGATAAGTAATGATTATTATTTTATAATCTATACAAATATATTGCTCAAGAAAACTAATGCTGACAAATATAATTTCGAAGTAATTTACTACTGGGAGCAGCGTCGTCATAGATTTTGCCACATGTTTCGCTTACATTTCAATGCAGTTATACGTTACATTAAAGACAATACCGTACATAATGCCTGTCAGTTCGGGATCGGTTTTGCATTCAGATTTTGGCCATGTTAAACGTCTCAGATGCCCAACAATGCCAACGAACGGCCGCTATGACCATATTTATTGGCTGCATGAAAACAAACGGCATTGCAGAGGCGTCGCCAGCAAATTAGGTATGCATGGTAGCATTTAAGATATCAACATGTGAGACAAGGCACGAATAAGCGACGCTCGATCAGTGTTCATTCACCACTTTTGGCTGCAATATTGTTAGCCTTTAAGCGGACGATAAGTGCTTAAGTGACCGTATAGATTTCACCATCGCCAGATACATATTCAAAATTCTGTTGCGATACAAAAAGCACAAAAAGCTTCATATGGGGTGATAAATTTGATATTAATATCAAAGCTTATATTCTTGTAAACATTATGAAGGAATAATGCTGAATCCAATAAGACTAAAATATTTTCCGAATATCACAATGCTGCCTCGCTGTATTACATAGCTATAACTAGGTTATCCAATGCCTGCTGGCTCAGCTACACTAAGATCTGTTTCTTCTTCCACAACATATATTTTTCTAGTTGCGGGGGCTATATTGTGAAGCTGTTCTATATCGGTATTTATAATTCCATTTTCATCATTCTGTGAACCTTCCATCTACGATCCTCAGCTTAGTAGAAACGCACTATGTTCGAATATAACATTTCAGGGTATGCGTGTTTGTGTGTTGGTGAGTTATCCCTCTCAGATTTATTATGCAGGTGGGTGAGAAGCAGTTGATCATTCGATGCATTTACGACCGCCATGCTGGGAAATGGCAAGCAAAGTGCTGCAGTAATGTGGAAGCGTCCACTGAATGTAATGTTGCTACAATTGCTTCGGTTCTATATCACGTTCTCCCCTGGGGAGCACTATCCACTGATTTTAATGTGCTACAATTGCTTCGGTTTTTTTGTCACATTCTCACCTGGGAAGCACTATCCACTGAGTGTAATGTGCAAAAATTGCTTCGGTTTTGTATCACGTTCACACCTGGGGAGCACTATCCACTGAATCTTATGTGCTACAATTACTTCGGTTCTTTATCACGTTCTTCCCTGGGAAGCACTACCCACTGAATTAAATGTGATGAAATTGCTTCGGTTCTTTATCACATTCTACTCTGGGGAGCACTATCCACTGAATTAAATGTACTGAAATTGCTTCGGTTCTTTATCACGTTTTGCTCTGGGTAGCACTATCCATTAAATTTATTATGCTACAATTGCATCGGTTCTTTATCACGTTCTCCCTGGGAAGCACTATCCACTGAATTTAATGTGCTACAATTGCTTCTGTTCTTTATCACGTTCTCACCTTGGGAGCACTATCCGTCTCACACACGTTAAGTTCGAGTGCTGGCTGTTTTAATGTACAGTCATATCGAAGAGTGAGTTGGTGGATTGTACATAGCGGCGAGTACTTCTTTTTCTTGTTGACTGCTCCATGAAGGCCACGTTTTACCTCGCTGGCAGATAGATGTCAATAGGCCCGGCCGTTTTATAGCATATAGTGTTGATGCCATACTTGAATATATATCGACAGCAATGCAAAAGCTGGAAGCTGCTGAGAAAATGCCCATATTTGCAACTGATCCGCAGGACTTACATCGCAATCATGCGGAATCATGCGAAATTAGTATATATGAACGAGTTAACGACATAGGGGGCAGGCTCAAGATTCTCGACGACGCGATTGTAAGCCTCCAGCGCATAGAGAGTCGTCTATCAGCTCCAAGTAACAGCCCGTCATACACTGCCGTCACAGCCGCAGCCACTGCAAAATCCGTTGCAGTAAAACGATAATCAATTGTGCAACCACTACCCCAAATGTAGCAGTCGGCTCGCCAAGCTCAATGTGCCTACCGACCGAAGCAACGACGGCTTTAAAACTGTAGAAAGACGCAAGAGAACACACGTCAAGAAGAAAGCCCTTGTCAATGGGGCTGCTACCTGTTTTTGGCCGTTTGGCATATGTGTTAGGAGAGATTCTACCGCAAACAGGACAGTAATTAGTTTGTATTTGTCAGTGTTTTAGTGTAATGCGCCTCTTGGCGTTTTAATTTGCTTCTTCTTTTTACAATTTTGTCAATGTGTCATTTTGTGATTGTGTACATTCAGAACTTAATGAATGAATGTGATGCTCTGTTTCTACAAGAGCATCACAACGAATTTGATCTACTGGAAACTAAATAAGACGGTATAATGGTGGCTCGGGTGTCTGGTAAGGATTCATCTCGGGTTCTCAAGCGAAGATTATATGAAGGCTGTGCATTTCTGCATAAGCGTGATTCTGAGTTTTCAATCCGTCTTGTGCAATGTAATAGATCCAGGTGCATTGCTTGTGTGATTACTGTCAATTGTGACAGTCGATCTGCTTTAATTTGAGTTATAAATTTGTACATGCCGTGCGATGTGTCATCTGCAACTCCATGTAGCAATATCTACAATTGAATTCTTAATGATGCACATTTTTTCATCAACGTTTACTCTGATGTAGATTTCTTGGTACTAGGGGGTGACCTAAGCACGGGATTTAGACAAAATAGCCCACGAAATACTATTTCAATGAATGCAGTTTGCGAGCAACAAGGTATGAGACTGTTTTACTGAGTTTAAATGTCTATGTTTCAATGACACATAAGCCAAAACGTAGCATATACAGTGAGATTAAATGGTCTAACGGCGATGAAAACGGCATCAGCAGTTGTAAAAGTTACCAGAGCGGCTGTTGCGACATGTACCATATCTTGTTGCGAAACGCATAATGAAATGATTGACAAATACTTCACTGATATAATCAATGCATGTGCTGGAATCCACAGCTCTTTGGTATAGTGTGGCCGAAAGAGATTCGTAGGTTGGGGCAAACACGTCGCTCTAGCTAAAGAAAGATCGATATTCTGGTCACGCTTTTTGGAGCAGCCGCTGTGTTGGTATCATTAAAGTCATTAAATGCAAATCCAAGGAGAATTGCAAGCGGGTTTCACGCAACGTAATCCGCAAACAAAAGCAATATGCGGCAAGTCGCATAGCGAATGCTCTGCTCAATAATGTTGGATGGGGAACATCTGGCAGGAGGTGAACACAATAACTGACAAATCGGCATTTGCGCCGTCTCTCGTTGATAAAATTCAAGGGGACGAAGGTATCTGCTCTTTGGTTAATGAAAAATGTAAAGAATTGTACAACAGCGTATCTTGCGACGAATCTGATTTGTCAGAGGTTCAGGAGCTTCTTTGCAATGAATATCCATTGCCAGCGCAACGTGGGCAATTGTATCGCCGCTCACTCAGTTAATGTAGATCAAGTGAAAAGAACAGTGAATAGGCTAAAGAAAAGAAAATCTGATGCAATCATCTCATTTTCATCGGATCATATCATAAATGACTGCAATGAACTCTATACATACTTGTCGTTGTTATTTAGCATTACGATGTGACATATGTGTTCCCCCGAGGATATGTTGCTATCCACAGTTGTTCCTATCCCCAAGAATAGGAAGAAATTGATGAATGTTTTTGAATAATACCGACCCAAGGCCATCAGTAACGTAGTAGGGAAATTACTTGACAAGAGTTGAACTGAATCTTATGCTGATATTCTTCAGACAAGTAACTTGCAATTCGGATTCAAACTATCTCATTCGACGGCGCTATGTACATTTAGCCTCACAAAGTTTATTCAATACTATGTTGGTCATGGCTCTCCATGTAATGTGACGTTAATAGATGCCTCTAAGGCTTTTGATTGCGTATTAAACTGTTTATACCGTTACGCAGCGAGGCATGTGTCCTACCACAGCTTGGATGATGTTGAACATGTATACGCCGCAACGATTGCGCATGCAATGGAATAATGACAATGTGGTCAGTTTTAGCTGTAAAAACGGCGTGAAGCAGGGCGCAGTCTGTCTCCAATTCTATTCTGTGTTTACATAGATGTACTACTCACCCGTCTGTCATACACTAAAACTGGATGTCATATTGGTCAAACATTTGTTTGGACACTTGCTTACGCTGATGATCTGTCCTTAATTGCACCCTAAATGACCGCCGCCAAGATAATGAATGAAACATGTGATCAATTTGCGGCTGCGTATAGTGTCGTTTTCCACTCAACAAAAACCAATTTATTAGTTTTCAATGATAACCTATGTGGTGTAGATTTATAGCTGAATGGTTGCACTATTCAATTTACGAAAAATTCTTTGCTGTTTGGTACCTATGTCGTTAAGGACTGTAATACTAATAATATTAATATAGCATGTTCTATTTCATTATTAATAGAGCTCATCGTGAAACGTGTCATAGGAACAGGTGGAGAAATGGTCTGCACGGATAAACGTAAGGCTTCACGCTTTATATCGGTTAACAAATAACTAATTAAATTGCTAAAATTGCACCAAACGATTAATAGCTGTAAATGTGTTTCACGGTTAATGTGTGGCGACAACATGATCATCAGTAGAACTGTGTGACTAACACGCTACAATGCACATGTTTAATAGTTTACATGTGTGCTGAAGCTGAGTGGCATCCTCGGTAGGCAAGTAAATGTTCTCCATTCCATATGTGGAGACTGCTTGCAAAACATGCTAGGCATGTAAATGTAACCAAATGTGTGAACAACAATTATCACTAAGGGACTTAAACGACAAAAAGACTTAAACGACAAATGACTTAGTCAGAATTATGCATCATGCCTTTGAATTCTCCTGAAAAATCAGTGCAAGGACCCTGCATTACCCGAGATCTGGTTGACGCATAAATTCAGTGAATGCTCATGAACTGATATACAAATGATGACATAAATGCCCTTAAGTCATGCCGGGAGTAACCTTCTCTTGAAAGCAATACATTGAGAGTTCCACGTCTGTGCGTCTGTAATTAACTTTTGCTTTACTTGCTTTTGGCTTAGCAAGATGGGGGCTAAATCCATCTTGAGGTCCCATCTAAAAAACTAAGTCGCCATGAATAGTATCATGGAATGTTTTTATGATAAATTCCATGTTATGAACACCCGTTAGAGAATGTATATAAGGAATCAACCTGCTTCTATTACAGCCCCCTTCTGTTCATAGTTTCATAGCAATACTCTTTTGTAACAGCTTGCGTGTTATGTAGATAGCAGTTAATGGGCCCTCGACCCTGCAGCGGTTGCTTGTAGCACCCTAGCATATCACTGTAAATGCTGTGACTGTAGTAATTGCAAAGTTGATTTATCCCTGGGTATATATTTTTCACGGAAATGCAGATGCTAAAACAGAATTAATTGTACTTCATGTGTGCGATAATTATGAACATTCATTAATTGCTCGAAAATGAGGATAATCATTAAATCCAGTTGAGAGCCTTAATAACCATCGGCTTGAACAATGCCAGTCTATCTATTGTCGACATTGACTGTTTCGGCTGGATTGTTAATTGGTCCGTTCGTGTACCACATCTATTTACTTTCGCTTTTAACAAGTCAGTGGATAAGAAACGGGCACAGAGCGTGTTGAATAGCAAAGAAAGTCGAGGATGACACGGGTTCATCGAGGGTTAGACAATATGTATGCATAATGATTCTCGTAGTAAATAATGCACGTCATTCAGCTCAATGCAAGGGGTATGTTAATCTCATCCAGCCATGTTCGCTGTATGTGACTGGTATATCACACTTGAGTGCTCTTTTCCTCCATTAGATATATTTTTGCCATGCCTTGTTCTTTACCCCATAAAAACCTTTTTGTGGGACGCTTAAATACTGATGTTCTTCGTTGGCATGGATATACACGTGATGTATAATCAATCACTCGAATAACGTAACCAATACATATTAACTTCATCATGAGATGAATATGTCGAAGGGGAAATATGAATACAGCAATAATACGATCCACCATTCTGTGGAAGATGCTGAAACTTTAGAGAGCACCAGTTCGCAGAGACATCTATTATTGCCGTAGTCAGCTTGTGATAAGTTTCTTACCTTAACTACAATCATGACCATTGATAACAGTCGCTCTTTGTCGGTAGCTATTACCCTGGTATAATGATGCAAAAATTGCAAAGATAATCTACCTCTATTCTGTCGATTTATCCTCTCACAAATATTTCTTTGCCATAAAATTTGCAAGTTGCAAACTATTACAATAAAACAATTGGACATATGTTGCGAAGCCCTGACAACATGGAAAATGGACCAAACACTAACATGTTGCCACTCTGTCCTAATCCATGTAGCATCTCCAGGTTGAGACCGAAGCAATCGAATAACATAATTTACTTAGATAATTAGTCAAATGTTTTGCAAGGACAGCGATCAAATAATTCACGTTACGTGCTGTGCAATATGTATGTGATCGACAAATAAAAGTAGGGTGTCTAGTGGCGTGATAGTTTTGGATGAATATTTTTAGAACGCATGACAAACACATTGATACTCTGCTTTATGTAGTATTCTACCATTATGTAGCTGAGTTAACCCGAGTCTCTGTAAAAGCAATCATGCCATGTAGAGCATCATTATATATTCTGTTCGCTAATCGCTATCACGACATGGTGTAACTATTTGATAGCACCAACACATAAGCTCATAGCAGTATGAAAATATGTTATTAGACCTACTCAACATCCCTAGTTGCTATATTCTGTACCATATAATGTAGGAATATAACATAACTGGTGAACGAGGACTAGCCACATTTAGACGTTAGACTGGAGAAGAGTTTTAATGAATAATTGTTCTATAATGCCACGTCAATGACATCTTATCAGACCAAAGATAAGATTGATATCTGCACAAAAACCCTCAGATCAATAACCCTCAGATCAGTGAATGCACACGCGTTCAGTGATCAAAATGTACGCTTGCAACACGAAGAAGCGTTTCTGTTGTGAGTTGAAGGAATTGCGTTTGTTTGAATGGACATATGAGTTTCCATTGACTTTGAATACTACATTGCCTGAGTATTTTCATGCGTTTGATGCTCGTTGCGATTAAAGTGCAGGTGGAAGCATCGCTCAAGTAGGAAGCTTCACGTTTTGTTCGAATCATTTACACGGGAAGCAGACACATTATTCCTGTGTCACATAGTTTTAGATATCTGGTACAAAATAGCGTGAGACACTCATCGCACCAGGCAGAGGAGGCGAGAATCTGCAAATCGTCACCCTACAAACATTTTAACGGCCGAACGAGATTTACCGATTCCATATCATATTTCAGTGATGGGAAATGAGTTATTTTATGCTGTTTTGCACAAGTAAAATCCACGTAAGCTTCTTTAGATAGCAGAACCATCAACATATCACAAACGCACAATAAGGATTGTTAGTACTTGAACAAGAGATCCCCATTTCTAATCACATTTATACGGATGTCGACCTGCCTCATGTATTTATCATTGTGCCAGTGATAATGCATACGGTCTGGCACGCTGCGCCTACTTAATATGCTGATGGTTTGTTCTGCGCTTAGCCGTAAAAGCAATATATGCAACACACTCTATCTCTGATAAACTCACTCAATATATTGCGAAGCTTCAAACTTTTTGGCATTCGAACAATTTACGATAGACTTGCTTGCAGCTTTGCATGATAAAACGACGTTCCATGGCATTCATGTGTCCCACCAGTATACCAGTCGCAATTAATTATCGGATAAGTAGTATGATGAGTTTGATGCACATGAACCGCATTAGGCGTTGATATAGAGGAGGCGAGAATGCGTATCATCAAACCGTCTGATGCCACGTTTCGTACAATCTTTTTTGAACTGCCATAACGAAATTTGTAGCAACATGCGCCTTTTGTGCTTCAATATGATTGTTTCATGTGACCGGAATGAAATGAGCATACATTATTATCACGTGATAATAGTTATGTTGCATGAAATTGTGACAAATCCGCTATAATACAGATGTAGCATTTAGATCTGCATGTGTCACACGTGCTTAGCGTAACTCATAAAAATCACAAATCGCGCAATGGACCAGGATTGTTGGTACTTTAACAAGAGATCGTGTTCTAATGTTACACACTAATACGGATGTCGACCTGCGTGCACCAATAGGCAATATATTCTCCTCAGAAAACTGCCATAGGCGAGGCACTGTCACCTCATTCAACGGCCAGTAATGTGCCTCATTGTTTACGAATTACGGGTTTGTTGAGTGAATGTCATTCAATCGAAACGACACAGTGGTTGAAATATTACTTTACAACACATTGCACTGTTGCATGAAAGGTTTGAAATGCACGAGAGTCTTTCAAATGCAAAAATCTATATTGTCTGTATTTATCAGCAAGAGCTAGACTCGTTCACTTCTGACTCTTAATGGACGACTGGCGTGAGGAAAGGAATGAGATTCTGGGTGGCTAGGCATTTGTTATCATTTCATAACAAATTTGCGCTTGTGATGTTCTTGGCAATGTTTCCAGCTGTGTTCCTCAATTGATCGGAATGTTCATTTCTCAGTTTCAATGGCAAAGCGAGGGTTGTTATGGCAGCGAGCTACCGAAGGTGGACAATGAAAATTGTCTAGAGTATGGCGGCAAGCAACAGTTTCCCGCTCCAGAGTAGAAGACTCTCGTGTTCTCCCATGATTTTGCATGTCTGAGAAGCGAGGTTAACGATCAACTACACATCATTAATCAGAAGAGATCAGTATAGACATTGCGGTGATAGTAACTGTTGACGACATCACCTTAAAAACCAAATAAGTGTTGTTGTCGCTGTAGGTGCTTGAGTTACATTTGTATATCACCCTTCAATTCCTAGACTGAGATATTAAGGTATATTGCTGCTTAGACGTGATGGTATTCAACACTAAGTTCCTGTAAATAGCTATAAACAGCCATTAAGGTGCAGGACAAAATTTTGGTTATAATGCGGTTTTTCACAGGGTCCGTATGAAGTAATATTTTGTGCGTCGTTAAGATATCTGTGGGTTTTTTCTCCTCTCTGATGTCACAATTAAACCAATCGGTGTTTGGGCAGATCGTGATCACCCTATGATCTAGTGGCCTGTGCTATTAATCACACATCGTCGTATTTGTCAGCAAGATCATAAATGCCTGCAGCGTGCGCTGGCTGCTTAAGATCGTGTTTAAAGTGTGACCCTCGGGTATGTTTTGCACTACCTTTCATGTAAATAGCTGCATGGCCTAAATAACGCATTGAGAAGATATGGAAATTCAGTGTCTTCCAGTGACGTATACCAGAAGAGGAGCTTTCCGTCCACGGTGATTATTAACTTTTTATTGATTGACCTCAAAGGTGACAGCAAGCGGTTATAACGGGAAATGCTTCTAGTGCACAATGAGGATAATAGCAACATGCAATGAGTTGCATGTACCTTTTGCTTTTAAGGACTTCATCAGAGCTCGAACCTGCTAATGCATTGCCGTAATCATTCCAAAATAGCTACGCGTTCGTATTTGGGCAGGTAATCGGTAATTTGTTCTTACCCTATTTCACTTACACACCCCTTGAAACCCCTGCATAAAATCAAATGATATCGTAAATATAATGTTTGCACAGTATTTTCTCTTTACATTACAAACAATAGCGAACGTGAAATCGCGCGGCTTTCTGCCAACTATGCAACGAGAATGCATAAAGAACAGGGGATTGGTTCGTTCAAGGGATTGCTAGCATGCCCTATCTGCTATTTCCAAAATGCAGCATAATCATACTACCTAGCCTTGCAAAGTGGTAGCCAAACGTATCTCAATTTAATATAACGTTATCTTACATTTTAATCAGAATTACTTTATATCAGAGTACGTTATATATGATATATATTGGTTGTAAAATATTAATCAGTGACTAAAAATTATTACTGTTATAAACTTATGTGATGAAGTTACGCACTTACAGGATCAACGCAGAGCACCACGTTTTTGCGACATACAGGCAACTGCTGACTGCCCAGCTTCATAAGTCGTACATTGTACTAGCAACAGCAAACTCCATGGCCAGGGAGCACATTGACTTTTACATGCTATTCATTGCATTTCAAATATGGACAGATGGATTTGGCAAACAAAACTTAATCAATCTATTCCAACCAGGAAAGGTTGCATATTACTGGCTCTAAAAGTTTCTATGCATTATCATTTTTATTAAACACAGCATAATGGATTACGTGTTAATGCAACCGGGTAGATAACCAAATGCATGTATTACATTTGAGAACATGAATCAACACAATGAACTAATTTCGAAAGTTATCACAAAAATGTTGATACATATCAATGACTTTATCAAGTATAAAGTTTGATTTAGTAATGACTGTTTTCGGGAGTGTATTATATCGTGATTTAAGTACTAAGATAATTGACCTATTTCGGGGTGACCGTTTCTGAGGTTTCATTAACAGCCAAGCCGTTGCCTACATTGATCATCTGGAAATCACATCGCCATGCGTAAAATGCCTCACGCTTCTTAACCAATGACGGAAGGTACGTGACTAAGTACTAGGCAGTTAGAGGGACTGCCTATTATCGTTAATTGGTCGACCGATGCGTAAGGCTTATAGGGTAGGTTCTGGAGATAGATGAGCTGATTCATTTCTTCAGCAGAGCTATCGTAGCATGATAAGTATGCACAGCGTGCCAGTCCTTAAATGAGGCGCTCTTTGGAATAAGAAATGATAAGGGCATTGGTGGAAAGGCGGTGCTTTAGGAGAGAGAGAGTGAGAGGCAGAAAATTCACCGCGAGGAAATCTCTAGACACGATTGGCAAACCGTGTCAATTGGGAAGTAGGATTACCACGGTTATATGGAGACGTTTTCCTATGATGTGGCTTCGGATATATCATGCATATTATCATATCATCCCAAATCGATTAAGTATGAACGATAATGTAAGGAAATTGGTCTGGCACCGAAAAGTAGAACATCACTGGTGCAAAATATGGGACGTAATTGGAAAAAGAAGCATTCTCCAGTTCTGAAAGCACTACCGGTTTCTCATTTAAATCATAACGTTCACTAAATGTTTTGATCAGGTTGAGCATTGTACAAATAAAAAACAATAATTCGTTGATACTCGACTTCTACAATGGCTTGTAGAGCATGCATCAGGTTGTAGGTACTAATATGCCTATCCATCAACTGAAAGTTGCAAATGCAATTTCAGATAGGCAGATGCCATAGTAAGTTATTAGTAACGCACATATGTTAGTGTGTAATCAATAACTGATACGATGTGGGGGGTTTACCATTATATATAGATGCATCGATATTTACAGGGAATCGAACACACCCCTTAACTGTTTCATTGAATGTAGTTAAAGCAGAAAAGTAAAATAGATTAACGATTAAAACTATGTTATTACTGGTATCCTTTGTGTCCGACGCGGTACAAACATAGAAAAGAAAACAGATGTGATGATATCGTCTTTGGTCAGAAGCTACACGATGTGAGCTTCATTGGATCTCTCAAGCCCCAAGGCTGTGCTTAGTTTAATACAGGAGTATGTAAAACTCATTTAATATTACCAAACATAATCGGTCGCTCACTAAGAAAAAGAAAGTATACCTAGTGACGTCCAATGAAGGGATGTATTCATATGTGGACATATATGTTGATTGCGTCGGACACTATAAGCCGGCGGAATATGGCAAGTTTATAGGCATAGAGCCAATTATTGTTGAAGTATTTGAATAGCACTCAGGATATTATATAGCAACTGTTGTGTTAACCGCCATGCAACCACCTGGAAGTTTGGCTCCCAATGGCGCGCAATTGTATGTTCAATTAACATAAACGCATTGAACGTTCATGACTAACGCAATTTACAAGCCGATTGTAACCATGGATATTACATATCACCGATGCGGATCGATAAGCTACAATAGCTAGTACAAGTATTGATTTGAAGTTTTTCATAAGTCTCGTTGCGGTACTACCACTGCGTTAAGATAGTCGCTACAGCTAGAGTGTACAATCTTGAAATGATGCCATGTAATATGATGGCTCATCAATCGGACAAGGATATAACGACATTGCTGAATACGAAACGACTCCGTACTAAGAAGAGCAGCAGCGTGTTAAGCAGACTGAGGGCCATCAACCTCCAGCTCATTATCGATACGTACTATGCTGCCTCAGCCGCCAACAATAATTGTTTCCTAACTTGCACACGTGAAATTTCCCCCTTCGCTGCGTCACAGCTAATTGAATATTAAGTACCTTTCCTCATAGGTCGTATTTCAGTTTTTAGATGTCACCTGCTCTCAGCAGCTAATTCACACGGAAACATCGCCGGTATGTATTGTTCAAAATAACTATTATATTTCATCAACCCCCTCTCTAACCTTGAAATGGTCTTTTTTTATCGCTATTAATTAAATATCTCCTTTAGCCGCATGGGTGTATGTAATCATGTACATATAACCAGCAGGTGCGTTCAAGATACAAATCGGATGTTATGTGATTTTACGTGGCGTTGGACGTCCATTGAATTATAGCTGTGCTGCCCAGATCTTACATTATATCGATAACCACTCTAGACCGCCTCCAATAATAATGGTTTCTCGGCCGTTCGCTTTTATGGTTTAATCAGAAAAATTGAATGAAAATGGCAGGGTCTGCTTGCAAATATGGACAGTGCATTGGCTAGTGAGCCATGTGCCAGTGAGAGATTAGCCTCGCTCGAGAACATTTTTGCGCCAATATCACAGTTACGGTGTGCTCGACAGTAAAGAGCTTTTTGAATGCGAGTTTTGTATCATCTCTTCAGGGAAATATGGAAAGCGTCACATTCGCCTTCGACACGGAAAGAGGAATTTTCTAGTTATGATGTTCTGGTCTCAAGTGCGTGTGAATCATTTATGTATAAGCACTCGTTGGTCATTTTTTGATTTGGGTTACTCTCTTGTTGGCACATGTGATGAGACTTTCTTACCAGTAGCATTCGAATATGCCTTGACCATGTATAGGTTTTAAGTGTATTTGTCAAACTATTTTTTGCTGTTACGCTACAGTGCTGCATTTGAGTGCATTTACATCTTCATTGCAACTACAATGTAGCAGATTTCGGGAAGAATTCATTCGTTTTGCATCGCGCGGAGCAAGAGATATATTGTTCTTGTTCAAATGTGTCTGTAATGTGGAAAGCGATGCTTCAGGCGACATAAGTCACCATAGCAGCCGTTATGACAACACACCTACCGCGAATGTACAATGCTTTATTGTTCATCATTAAAATACAAAAATGGTTATACTGAGATCAAGGAAAAACAATTGTAGGCATGATCACACTTTCTGATGAATATCATTTTGTCTATAGGCCACAATCTTGTAATTGCACAAAGCGTCCGGTTCATTGGTTCTTTGAAGCGAGAACATTGACCAACAAAATACCGTCAAAATAGTTGCATGGTTCATTCCATTGAGAAAAAAACAGCATAATGTTTGGCACATTATTGTCTTCTAGTCTGTTTTCCACTGCGTGCCTAGTGCGTTTCACAGAACAGTGGAGGAATATATACGTGTGCTTCAATTTTCGCATAATGGCATATTGTGGTAGATTCAGCTTAAATGCTTTGCACTCACAGGACTAAACGTGCTTTTAATCTAATTGGACTGTTAGGGCTGACACTTATTCGTCAACCTTCACTCTAAACCCGCTCTAATCCGGAGCGAAGTAATATGCAGAGTTAAAAAATCAATGGCTTTTCCTGCAGGCAGCGGCGCGTGGAAAATAGCCCAATTTCCTTTTCTAACGAGCGGCATGCATCGCGAGTCCCATCTTCCTTCAACAACGTTTTGTTGTGCTATGATTGGCACATATTGAAACGAGCAAGGCAGCCGACGGATAGGCTAGAACGGATGATGGAAACATTACTTTGACTTTGTGCACATATTGTGAGGTTACTGTGGACGTGAACGTGTCGGTGAACATACTTTGGGCATCTGTGAATCAAATAACCTTCATCTGACCAGCATGGCGCTCCTCACGCTCGCCGAGCTAACTCTTCCTCAGGTTGCGAGCAGCTGATGGCGGTTGGTGAGTAGAGGGAAGAGTTGACGGAACTAGCCCCACGCAGATTCGCTGCCCTGACAGCAGCTAACATGCAGCTGCCCCCAGCGGAGACCATGTCACTGAGGAAGCATAACCTAAAGCTGTCCTCGCCAGCCATAACCTCCTTTATCGGTCTTCCGTCAATCGGCCGTGCTGTTCCCAAACACCGGGCACACTTAAACTCTGTATCTGGACGGATGAATGAGGTTATTTCCGCAGAGGGTATATGCCGATAATCACTGTTTCTCTTTCGGATATGTTTGTTCTATGGGAGTGTGCATGCTTCATGCGAAATTGCAACAGCTGCAAGCAAACATCTACATGAATTAGGTGCATCTTAATCGTGCAGAAATACACCAAATGTTTGGAGTGTTTTTGTCATTTAGGCGCACTTCCCTTTGGAAATGTTTTTCCATATAAACGATACATCATTTCATTCAGTTAACAAGTAAGTTTGATGAGGTGTTTATGACATTCAGTTACATTTACACCTACATGATATTTGCATTTATTCGACATATGTAATCGAAACAGTCCGCAATCATTTGAGTAGGTATTAGTTTTTTTATTATGCATACATATATGTTTTCATGCATATACGTATCTGTGATATTGCAGACTAAGCAGTTATATTTTCTGGATGGTCTGAAATTAACGCTCCATGTCCAAGAGCCAGGTTATTTCATTTACATTTTCCACTCGTCATCATTGCATAGGAGGTATAGGTGCATGGCACTTTCACATATACGAACAAGTTGTAGAATAAACCTAGCTATTCAGACTAAACGTGTTTGACCATTTAGAGCTTTATTGATTTTGATGGTGGGGTCGTTTTTGTTAACAATACCCAAACTCAAGGTCTGATAAAGATAACCGTATTTGGAGATATGCCTGCCTATATACTAATGTATTATGACTTTATTACAGTTCATAATATCAATAACACTACGGACATTGGCTCTGCCTTAAGAATAGCAGTCACTACATAAGGTGTGGGATATTTGCGCAAGTCTACATTCAAACCATGATTAGTGGCATGTGCCCAAACCGTCCAAGCAGTTATGCGATATTTCGTGAACAACTTTGTCATATTTATATCATTAAACCTTGACAACCAAGGTTAAATTGTTTGATATGGGTTGAATTGTTCAATTTCATCAAGCAGCATACTTACCAATCTGTTTATCTTTGTGTGAATATATAGCTTTAATTGACGACTCTAATAAATATGTACGCGAGATTCATTTCATTTTTGATCAGCTACTGAGGTTCACTAATAAATATTAGCTTGAGTTGAAGTGTTTGCCAACGAACCAATGATATCACAAGAGTGCTTTAATCCACGTACACGAATAGATGTCGGTGATTTTAGTGCAACAAACAATGGGTAAACATTATATGGTACTGCTGCAACGCTGTTATTATGGCGTACTAGCACGAATAGGCAGTGTTTTGAGTATGTATTTATTGGTGCCACTCTATATTCCTTTACAACAGTATGGAGTCTTTAGGCGAATAAATTGCAGTATTAAATTGCATTAACTCATTCAAGTAGCCCGATTCAACGCCATAGGCCACACAGGCATATGTTAAGAAAGTATTTAACTCGCGTTTCTTTTCAATCGAGTCTACGTTAACTAAATTTGCATAATCTTATAAAATTTCCTCATCTTTTCGCTGCAAAATGGCACTAATAATAAAATTGCATTACCGGACGTGAAATTACTAATAATATGCAAATAAAGTATGACGACCGATTCCTTCAATTTACGGTTTGATGAAGAGTTCAGATGGCTGTGCTTCACTCTATCTCTATCGCCAGGTGCTAAGTATGTCTTCTGTTATCTTTATGTTGCTAACTCATTATAAGTACTTTTGGAAATGAAGGCCATGCGCTTTTTTGCTAGAGCACATGCAACGTTTACCTGGTCTTTGTACAAAATGTTTATGGTTTAATTCTTTTTTAAATGACTCAATCACTTATCGTCGGTCGAACTGCCTTGCAACCATTCATGGCAAGATAATCGTTATCAGCATTTGTATCACCAACACCTTAAACAACCATGATATATCAATGCTAGTACTGAACGAGAATTAGTACTGAACTATGCTTGTCTAGCAAGAATGGTCTGCGTCAACGCCCACAGCAACAACTGCCTCCTAGATAGTATTCTTTAGCGAGGCTTAATCGTTCATTACTCTTTCATGTACCACTTTCGATTCCGTGATTTAAACGAAAACATGGTAGAGATACTCAGTATAGGCAAAGTAACAACTACGCGTGTGGTACCATTCTGCCTACGATTTATCATAATAAGCACGGTTTTCTTCATATGGATAATGTGACAATGACATAGTCAGTGGTCGATTGATAAACCAAACAACGTTTGACACTGAAGTGCACAATTGCCATACAATGCCTTCTGTAACCATGAAGGTGTTGCATATGCTTGCAACTTGATGACGGTTAATCAGAGAACTTTGTCTGGGACACGGGCCTCAGATATGGTCCTGATATTTCGCCTACAGATGTCGGTTGGCCTGGCTGACCTGGGCGAGAACTTCGGGTTACAGCAATGAGAATATGATGTTACTTGACTGCCTCCTAAGTTTATGCAGCCTGCTGATTGATAATGTACGTCGGTGTCTCATGTTATGCAGTCACATAAGTGCATATTATCATACCGTGGTCAGCTACGCCAACACACCTGTAATATGGAATGTCATACGTGAACCATTAATCATGTTCTGTTCCCCGCCAATCAGCCGCCCATAAGGCCAGACAACTGGCATCTGCGTTGGGGTATTAAAGTGACCCGTTCTACAGACCAGCAATAAATTGTCATGAGTGATCATCGCTCACATGCCGTTCTTCACTCGCCGATATCGACATAACACAGCAGAAACAATTACAGGGCTATATATGTAGTCACGAATCAATCCTTTAGAGGTCAATATAAGGCGTTATTTATCTCACATTGTATGTTATGTAGCTAAATCTATATATGATGCAAGGTATGGATCAAACGATGACGTAAAAGTGATTGTCATGGGACATCTGCTGTAATTTCTATACGTAACTTAACGAATATTTTTCTACACCTAGTGATTTTTGGGCTTCGCATTGCATGTTGTTGCCTCTCTATCTGAATATACCATATTGTCGAACATAACATGTATATGTGACTATATTTTTCTCTGAAATCAAATGAACGCTTTGTATGGCAAATTTATGACCAAATACGAATGCCAGGAGAAGTTCGTTTTGTTAGAAATATATCTGGCTCAGGGTTTGTGAAGTTTTGAACCCATGGTAAAACGAGTCATTGCGACAGCAAAAGCTATGAAAAGTCGAGTTGTGGTGTGATGTTAGTGACGTGAATCTATTAGATTGCCAAAGACGCCGGTTATCCTGTCAAGGACAAAGTGCGGTTGTCCAATTGGCTGCAGGGATTCAGGTTGTGCCATGTTATTGTATAGGCCCCTGGAACCACATTGTGAACAAACTACAACTAATTTCTGATTAGCTGATGTTAATAAATAGAGATCACTTGAATATATAAAGTAGGCCTTATCAAAGGCTTATTAGTTGATTGATTCTGAGCAGGAACATATATAGGAGAGCAAGTACAGTTGCTGTTTTCTTGTACGAATATCAGTTAGGCCATAGATAAAGGCATAACGTGACTTAAGAAAATAAAGGTTATGGTATTATTATCATAGCCAGTGTTTCATCTGGGTTTCTATCAATGTACACAGCTATAACATATTTGTCATATATTAGGTCATCACTATGCATACATCAATATCCTCATCATCACACCATGTTACGGGTGTCTATGTAGCTACTGTCAACCAATGGCGGAGGTGGAAGATTATGTATGCGGTGTGGAGATCACATTATAGGCCCTCATTAATGCATACATTAGTAACCTCATCACTACACCATGTTACGGGTGTCTATGTAGCTATGTTGCTACTGTCAACCCATGGGCCGAGGTGGAAGATTATGTATGCAGCGTGGAGAGTCATTACCTCCCTGGAGAATAGCCCCGTTCCAATTGTTTTTTCCATCTTGCCACCCTTCTTTCAGGCAAACCTGGTTCTAGCCATTTCTTCCTTGCATGTGCCAGCACTGGTGCTGTCAGGGTCACATATATGTGATAATGTGACAGTTTGGCTTCTATCCATTAGGTGCAGTCATTTAGTGTCCGCAGGATGCGCAGAATTGTCGTCAGTACCAGGAGTTTGTTCAAGTTCAGGTATTCCCTTTGAACATCCAGTGACATATATTTTTTTCAACCATAACGTCGTCATAGCTAGTCGTAGGTGCTTCCAACATCTTTATATCAACGAATAAACTAATCATATCCGTGTTATTGGGATACAATTTATGCATAAAACCAACAAACACATAGGGCCTACTCAATAGTATATGCATTACAACTGTTCAGTGGCCACAACCAATCATTGTCTTTGTGGAATGCGTCAGATAAATCAATCACCTGAATTATTATATCAATATGGATTAATTTGCTGCAAGGTCGAAATCTATTGTAGATTACAAGAGACTTTTTCATTGATATTAATGCAATAAGGTCATCGAGACTTTCCCTCTGCTTCTCTCTCTTGATATAGGCAGGTCTGCTTTTCTTAGGCTGGGCTGGGAGGGGATCACTTGTCTGACCATCATTTCCAGTATGCCGAACAGCAGATACCTTTGCAAATAGAGTACGTACAGCATTTGGCTTTGAAACCAGTTAACAACGAGGTAGACTATCCAACCAAGCTTTTCTTCAAGTTTCGGTGCCGGCTCAAAACATCCCTTGGTTAAATGAACCGAGCACATAAACCAGTACTTGCCCAGGACCGGCCGTTTGTCGCGATCGTAGTAACTGGCCAGTCCTTTGTTTCTTTAAATCCTTATCAAGAAAATTTGAACAAGCTCACGCCGTCCAGACTTGTACGTGCGAGAAACTCCGACACAACAACGATTAACCACATTAATATCCTCATCACTACACCATGTTACGGATGTCTGTGTAGCTACTGTCAACCAAGGGCGGAGGTGGAAGATTAAATATGCAGTGTGGAGAGTGACGAGATGTGTATAAATCTTAAATATCCTAAAGCGAGAGACGATCTCCGACAAATAACAATGTGAACAACGTGGAACTCCCTGCGTCTCTGAGAACGGGATTACGTTGCCGACGTCACACGCATGGGTGTGACCTGGATCAGGACTACCGTAGCGATTCTTCGGGCGCGCTAATTTGAACTGACATTTTATCAAAATTTTTGCCTGAACAAATCACATGCGACGGTTATTGGACTGGTTTGAGTTTATTGATCACATTATATATTGATTTCAGCGAAGTACTGATAACCGTGCGTCAGGCAATTTAAGCGACCTACTTGCCGTTCTGTGTGCTGGTTAGATCAACATCCATGATATTGGCGGGAAATACTAATAGTCGTTTGTATTTACATTTTCGACATCAGCGTATCCTTGAGAACCCAAAACCTCGCATTTAATACCTTAAGTATGTGTGTCTATAAATTGATATAAAATAGTCGCCTCTGACCTTCTTTGATATTACCTTAAGGCTTTAAGGCACCAGCCAGTCTTCTTCGAATTATTTTTATTCGTAAATCCGTCGTCTTAATATTAGTACCGAACCCGTTAAACATATTAGGCAGTTTCACAACGCCATATTACTTTCTGATTAGCTCAATGATTCCATCTGCCAACGGAGACTCAATCCAAAACCAGTTCAACGCTGTTAACTGCTCTACTAAGCAGTGACACCTACGTAAGGAACCCATATTAACATAATTGACAAAATATGCACTAGCAATACCCTTGCACATTTTAATGCGTAGAATCTTTGAAAAATGTAACGCACTGTATTAACATCTAATGCCAGACACATCTGCACTTTTGCGAATGCTAAAAGCGTTTGCAAGGTAATGCAGTTTTCAAGTTGAAATTCTCATGCCGTGTGAATTTGTGAAAAGCTCTATATTACATTACTTTGACCACTTCCTGCTACATGGCGGCTCTCATGACAAGAAAACGAGGTTTGCCGGGATGCTTCATTGCATTACCCGTAAAACACATGTCCACGGGAGGGCCGCTTTGAAGTTATCCCGCCTATTAACTCGAGAGACACTTTGATGTAAACCACATTGGGCTGCTTAATACGTACATCGAAACAGGTTCGATGCCTACATCCAAATCGGGTATATATCTTTGTTATCACAAATTGTGTTTATGCTATCATTGCGTGTGTCGATTTATCGTATATCGCGTATATATATATATATATATATATATATATATATATATATATATATATATATATATATATGATATATATATATATATATCGGATATATATATATATACTGATATATATATATATATATATAGCCTATATATATATATATATATACTATATATATATATATATATATATATATATACTGTATATATATATATATATATATATATATATTGTGTATTTTCATTTTCTTAAACTTGCAAGCAGCCTATTCATGCTGTCGAGGAATGTATTCACCTATATCAAACCCTGTTGTCATTGCTTTACAGGATCCGCTATGCTAACATTTACGTTATAGAGCTCACAGTTTCTGTGCATATGCTATACACGTGAATAATATCCGATCTCAGTTGAATAGCAATCTTTCAAGTATGCCGGTGGCGTTCTCAAGAACACATGACTTTACGAATAAGGCGCAGAAATTCGGCCAATAGGTCGAAAAGCTGAACGAAATAACCAAGCAGCAATTATATTTGA
The DNA here is from genome assembly GCA_034190875.2 of Urechis unicinctus. NCBI lineage: Eukaryota > Metazoa > Annelida > Polychaeta > Xenopneusta > Urechidae > Urechis > Urechis unicinctus. The sequence continues at coordinate 1,769,445 of CM067350.1, forward strand.
ATCACATCTTTGGTGCCACTTTTATTGGCGATATTTCAACTGATGTGCGTCAGTTCACTATCATGCAACCGCTTTGCTATCATTTTCGAATGTCATAAGCATTTTATCCATGCAGTACAGAGGAAATATATAATGCAGTCATCTCACTAGAATAAACAATTCTGTTTTTAATTGAAATAATTGTACTTTGCTTGAACGGTTTTCAGAACATGTCCACAAATATATCTGTTGGTCTGGCTCCAGATTATCAGCATATTGATGTACCTTGATAAACCACAATGGCGTTGTCTTTATCACCTTCACTTGGCTTGTGTTGTTATACCTTACGTAAACATACGTGGTCTGGCTCGATGCATTTAGAAGTACTACTGCATATGCAGGTTATGTTAGCTAGTGGTGTTTTGATGTTAATAGCAGTATGGGAAACATGAAGCATCATTTATGCTTTGCATGACTACCATTAGTTAAGGCTATCATGATATTATTTTCCATAACCCAATTCTTAACAATAGGAATTTTTACGTTAAAAGGGATTCTTATTGGAACATCTGATCCGCTGTAGCACGAAAACGCAATCGATTGGTCTTACTTGGCCTGCCAAATGGCCTGCCAGCATTAAGGTAATTGTAAGTTCTTCGACAAAGACTCTATAAACAAACATTACCCTGTATTATGTGTTTGCGTTTTTTACCACTTTGGCGATCCTGAAAAATCCATGATGGACAAGTGCCTAACTTAAGAACACCTATTTCCATAAACACGCAGTGCTCATCAAACTCTTCATCCTTCAGGGACAATTTAGCTTAATGTGCCTGCAGTTAAAGAAAAGCATTCAATTGTTTGACAAATTGCATAGGCACATGTTCACACGCGTCTCACCAGAAATATATGTCCTCCTGGCTCATGCAAGCTAATGGTCTGAGGAGAAATATGTCGAACAAGCAATGAACGGGTACTTTTAGTTTTCATGAATCAGCCAAACCAGTTACGAGTGGCTTGGTAAGGACTATGTTCGTCGTATTTACACACTTTATTAGATATCACCTTGAATTAATTCTACATAGACCACTCCTTCTCATTAATAATGCTAAACTGCATTCAATGGCAAGGGGTATCAAAACGGTAAACTAACGCCTGTAAATAGAAGAGCTTTTAGTTGTAGCCATTTCAATCTGTTTAATGGCCAGAGGAGTAATTGCTGGGCAACGATTACTCATGATACCTTATCGTTCGACTTGACACAGATGTCCTTGTAAAATATACATAACTCTTTATTAATGTGGGGGTTGGTTGCCGATTATTACGTTCCCTCAAGGACAATTCTGGTTATTTCTGTGGCAATATATGTGATACAAACATCATGTAACTACCAGCAATGTAGCACAAAATTATACTGTTGTAAGTTTGTTACTGCAATTGCATGGACAAATTTACAGCTACAGCTTACTGGCTAACCGAGAAAAACTTGATTTTTTAATGCTTAGTTTTCCAAAATTTGCGTATTGTCCATGTCAGTTAGGTTCTCAAAAGGTATGATATACAACGTGAGTTTTAGATATCGAGCATGTTTCACCAAATATATGTCATCTTATTGAATGAATTTGGCTGCCTAAATGTTTATGGCGGCAAGCAAGACTTAATGAAGGGATTAGACAAAACTGATATGATACATACGATACTTCGGACGAAACTTTATTAACTATGCTATCGTTAAATGATATGTTGTGTAATCAACGCAATGTGTCCAAGAATATGACATAGCTTTTATCATCCTTAATGCGCATGCACACTATGTATGAAATCCTTTTCTCCACGCAAAAAAGGAATCACAAGACGGAGTTAACAGGTTCTGGCAGTATGTGATAGCGAAAATATGTAAATATGCTAACTATAATCTTACCTTTTAGAATTATTTGCATCGCACCACTTGAAATAGAAGCTCGGTAGTGAATACACACAGAAAGCTATTGTTATTTCTATCCAGCTAAAGATATGTCACTGATCAATTGGTTAATATATGTTTTAATTCATCTGCTTTTGATCTTCCAGTTGGATAAACGGTCGTTGCAATTGCAGTGGTCATCAATACAGTCGCTCTGCACTTCGATATCGATATTCGCTTAATCAAAAATACTAAGGCAATTTAACTTAATATGGAAAGCTTTGTAGAAAGCTTTCAAAAATCAAAATATAAAGAAAAACTCAAATGGTTACGTCGCATGCTAAATAACGCATGTTAAATTAACGTGTGTGGGTCATATAGACTAATTTAATGCAAGCGGTAAAATTTGGGGTTTAATATTCAAACGATAATTAGCTACCCAAGAATATGACTTACGAGGCCTTACATTTTACTTCTTTTTGATACACCTGTGATAAACTAACAGAGTTGGGCTATCTGCAATGACTTCTAAGACAGAAGTATCAAGTCTTTTTTAATGTCGCCATTCGTTTTGTTAAGTTATCAAATGTAACACCCGATGCAACAAGAATTGTAATAAATCTTCTCCTTTGAGTTGCTTCAATTATTGAATAACTAACGAATATCTTGACAGATTATGCACACTATGTGATGAGATTCTTATGATTTTAGATGGAATTGAATAAATATGTCATGGATTGCTTTCCAAACACTAGCAACCAAATATCCAGGGAACAGCGTGGCAGAAAGCGATAATCTCTACGCAATATGATTATTGCCCTCATACTCCAGTAGATCGGTGGGAGCTATTGGATTCTGCGATATACGATTTTTAAATGCGTGGAACGCGCCACATGTGGATGCCATAAAGACGGTTGAGCGCTAGGAACATTTACTTCGGTTATGGTGCTTAAAATTTATGCTGTTATATTCAAAAAGTCTTCAAAGTAACATTCAAACATATATTTCGTCTCAAATTTCTAATAGACTAATGAACCTTTCAGTGATGTAAAATTACCAATGAAACTCAGTTGCTTTCACGTCTTAATGTTTTACCACAAAATATACCAATGAACACCAATAATGGCATTTCTGTAAGCTGAACATGTCACATTCGTTATTCCAGTTCCGTGTTCATCTTTATATAGAGTAACAACTCCGAGAATTGTTCATCATACGATCGTGCAATCTCGTCTTGTTTACCCTACTTGTTCGGTTAATGCTACATTACAGCAGCTAAGTGCATTACATCATAATCTCATATACCATATAGCTAATAGGTAGTATGGAGGAATCACGCTTTTATGATGGTAGCAGAGTACCACCGTTGTGACACAATCAAGGTGAGCATATAATCACACACACAGAAGTTATGCATTGCGGAGATTATAGGCGTCAGACGAAGATTTAAACGATTTCATGAAATAAGATGATATCATACTTAGTAGAAATATAGCGAGCGATGGCCGACAATTGATATGCCAGGCCAAATACCTTGTTTTATCGGGAACATATTCACACAGTTGCCATATAAGCACCTTTAATTACCAATGCATGCAACATGTGCTATCATTAAAGGTTTCGCACATTAGCCTTAGTATTATAAAATACGGCTGTGTTTTTAAACATAAGTATTGACTGCCAAACAAACACTTGCCAATCTCCCACGATCGAAAGCCTTACTTCACCGTGCTAGAATAGCGCTGGGCAAATAGCCCGATTACCATCCGGGTAATTACTATCTCATCATGCGGCATGACTCGCCAGTCACATCTGGCGTCAACAGAGTTTTATTGTGTGTCTGAAATAGGCACATGCGACGGAGAGCGCAGCAGCCAATCTCATTGTCTAATACAAATTGGAATGGGTTGTGATCAAAGTTTTGTCACTGTCTGCACATATTGCCTGGTTAGAATGGACGTTTGTTGGTCAATCATCTACGCAAAATACATATCGTATCCTATATATTAGAAATTGACTAGCTATTTGTTCTGTAATATTCGTCTTAAGGGATGACAATTGGGAACAATCCCGGACATATAGCTTGTGTCGAAGATATGCTGGACACATAACTTCGCCACGCAACCGCTGTAGAAATCAGAAGTGATGATATTGCTCGAATACTATTACCTGACCGGAAATTGGACACTTTGAAATGCAGTAATGAGCGGAGGTTATTTCATTCACACTGCCAGGGCCTGTGGCGATTGATGGTCAAACTCCATTAGTCACTGCAGACTAGGAATTGTGGCCTCTTAGCGTTTTAACAGATATCCATGCATTATCATGTACGTTTTGTGATGAATGATTTATAGCAAATAATATCAAATGAATATTTGATCATCATTATCCTGGAACAATTATCTTAATGTGTAACAATGTCCATCAAATCCTATTGTTATTGATGGTTGCCCAAGACATTATGAAGAGGAGATTGCACGCACAACTCCATGAACGTTTTCATCGTCCAACGCCATTTCGCCATTCGTCCAGGTAGGCCAGCAGCGGGAATATATTCACGCGACATTACTTTGAAAGCAACTTAGCCATTGCCACAATATACATCCTACGTTGAAGATTGCATCACTGCTGATTATTATTAAAGCCATTCAGAAAGATGACCTGCTCGAATAACCATTATCCGAAACCCACAACCTCAGGACCGCATTGGATACATTCAGTGCAACAATGGTTTCATACATTGTTGCTTTACAACGAGAGCGGCTTATGTAATTTGCTATATGTTTACTTAGAGCCCGCTGTAATTTATAACCGTGCCATGCCACCCATAATGCCATGAAGTGCTGAAACCACATTGTGAATGCAGTTAGGCTGATCGCACAAGTGGAAAGCAACTGAAAGGCGCAGATTATTTTCAGCTGTATATCATACAAATATAGTCATTTAATTCTGCTCTAGCTTTATATGATTGCATCAAGACACAAACGGCTTCATTCTGTCCTTAAAGTTAACAGAAACTATCCAAGACATGGGCTATTGAGCTTAATGTGTCCTTGTTTAATTATAAAATGCATGTTGTCATTCGAATAAACTTGCCTATTCCCCAGTGCATACCTACCATACTCCCGCCCACACTTACCGGTTTTATTCCTTGAATAGAATGATTAGTTTGCATGCCGCGATACCTTATTACCTGGCTGAACATAATGAGGGACTAGGTGCAGTGTTGCAGGATAATTGCACATTTACTTCCGCAAGATTTAACCGGTGCTACAGAAGTTCATTTCAAAAATCTCTATCATAAATGCAATATAAGAGACTACAGTGAGTAAACGAGCGATGATTGCAAAATATGATATGGTGTGGATATTAATTCCAAATATGTCAATCACGCCTCGGGTAATTTTATATGTAATATGTGCGCGAACCACGTGTTTATACCTGTACTGCATTCGCTTAACAATGTGCAATAACTGGATGCGCTTTATATCAGGTAATGTTATTGGAATACATGCATTACGATAAGTCCCGTCGAAATTCCGTTTACGTCTCATACATTCTATTTGTATTGCGTCGCATGTTCGATACCGTGCGACTACATATGTTACATGTGATAGAGCGTAATTGCAAGAATATATTTTCCATCATTTAGTTAGACCCAGCTTGTAAAAATCAGCATATTTGCAAATAATCGCCATATCTTATTTCAATGCAAAAATAGAATGACAACCGGCAACAATAAGCCTGAGGTACAGATATGTAATTGCAGTTAAAGTATGCAACCATGGTCACATTAGCAATAGAAGCAGTTGTTTTGAAATCGTTTTGATCGACAACATTAAGGCTCTGCGACGACATGCTTGTTTCAGAGCAATCAATGCGAAATATAGCATTCAACAGAGAGCAGATACAGGCCACCGTCTGTGGTGATTAGCTAACAAGAGTGATGCCGTGGAATGTTCACTGTACGATAACACGAATTGAAATGAATTTGCAATGGCGTCAGATGTGCTATCAACATATTAGGTGGTTTTAGGTATTGCATCAAAAAAAGGCAAATTAAGTTCATATGGTTTTTCGTATAACGTTCAACATCTGTTATTGTCAACACGGTGCGCACAAATATTAGATACCGCTCTTGATCTTAGCATTACTAATTAATTGCAATAAGCTACATTAATAAGCTGATGCTACGTCCTGGCTATATATGCCGCCGCACAATTGCAGTGGGAATGCCTGGAGCACATTGTCTTAGACATAGTCCATAATTCTTCCATCCGATCAGAAGCTTTTGGCAATTGATCAATATTTGATTAAAGACAACATATTGTCATCTTACTTTACGCAATCGGCCACACAATGACACTGGTTTCGAAACATTTGGTTTAGTGTCATCACAAATGTTGTTCGCAATGTGTGGACTGTCTGCCCAAGGGTGACATCACAGGAAAAAGATTCCTTCAACACGCGTTGTCCGTTCCGGTAGACTATGACATTAACTTTTCTTGGGCTAGGTGTCGAGTATTATAAAGTCCATCGTAAATTTAATTAGCTACATAGTGCACTTAAATCCAAATATAAACCATCCACAAGTTATCCATTCATATGGGTCTCTGTAAGGCAGAGTAGTGGCATGCAGGGCAGAAAATATAATTGTTAGCCATCTTTCCAAACTGTTTAACCACTTTGCATGCAGTGACTATGCGCAAATCGAAGCTAGATTTTATCAATTACTCTGAATCACATCAGCTAGGAAGTAACTGACGCCTAGCCAATATTGCTTTCATTTTTGAAAGTCTTCAAGTTATTGTCAATACATTATTCCTAATCATAGTGCGCATCTGCTGATGCAAATGCGGTAAACCGGCTACGGGATTAAATATTCCCATCTCGATGCCGAATTTCGTCAATTATTTAGGGAACAACCTAGTATATTGTTCTCATGCATCAACTGATGCGTATTCTTCGTAAGGTGTTATAACTCTGCGTATCATGTTAATATGACAAGACTATTGCCCGGTATAATATAAGTGCAGGCCAATACAAATTAAGAATTACTAATTAGTCGTTGTAGAAAGAGGTTGCGGATCAATTGGTTTTCGTTGCATACTTACTCTGTGAGGTGTATTTGTGTGATGTGTCAACAAAATGCTGGGTTTAAGCGGATGGTTTAGGCACTGCGTGCATAGGTGGATAGTCATTTAATGCAAATTAAATATCTAAAAGAACATCGTCGAGTATTAAGTGATTTGAGATGGAGCCTGCGGAACTCAACCAGTCAGTTATGGAGAACGGAAATGTTTCATTGCGACAAAACACTGAATATTAAGCTTTGAAGGTGAATTCCAAAGTCGGGTTATATATAACAGTTAATATGAATTACAGCAAACGCAACCCGACATAAAATTTATGTGGTCAAACATTGAAAGAAAGTCTTTGAAATTGTATCTTGACTTGATCCGCATAGCTAACATTTAGTTATCCTGAACTTATAACTTGCAGGGTACAATGATTGTGCTTTATATGTCACTTCTTCTCGATTTGTAAAACTGAGCAGACATACTCTTGCTCCATATCTATAAGGTTATTCTTAAAATATGATGCATTAGAATGATGATCGAGCCTCGTTCATAGACGCACGATGTCAACCACTCGCATATCCCATTGTGCAAGGTAGGATTTATTTCTATAGTTTATTCTGTTGAAAGTGATCCACATCGCGCTAGTGCTAAATCGCCGTCAACGCCATAACGTTAATGATTCACATGAGGTTCACACTATACAGCGGTTTGCATTAAACACTGGCGACACAATATGTACGTGTGTCGTAATAATGCATTGTTGTTTCAAACATTATTGTCTGTGAATATATCCCATCTATTTATAGACGTAGTCGGCAACTAAATAATTGAACATATAATTGAAATACGGCAAAATTCAAATTTTAACGTAAAAATAAATGCTCACGTACAATTGATCTGTAATCCCAAGCAACTTAAGGGTAGTTTAAGGCCGTTGCCGCAATTAAAGTTGTCCCGTCAATAACTGTCGTAATGCTTGGACGATATTTGAGACCGTATCGGTACAAACCCAGTTACGGCTCAGGCATACATTAAGGGGCTCTTTGAGTGCATTAGGATTCACTGCTTATGTAATTTAAAGGCATGTTTGATAACCATCTATTGGGCGGTGCATATTATGGGATAGATGGAATACCGACCTCACAGCTCGAATAGTAGAAATGGAAACACTTGATTTCTTTGCCTTCACAGAAGGGACTATTTGTGTCCACAATCCATTGCCGTGGTAGGGAGCAGCGGATATGTTCCTTATAGGATTTAGGTATTGATGTTGTCTTCTGACTTTGCGCATGAAATGCATTTTGGCTTACGACCATTGGAGATGAGGATGCTCGCTTGTCACGCGATAACAATGCTGAATTATAAACCTCGGAGCAGAGACCCGGAATGCCATCATTCTGCAACGTGTTAACAATCTGTTATAACTGTCACTGAAACTGATTGCCAAAACTTCACCAAAAACTATGTTGTAGATTAAAAATGGAAAAGTTAATAACTCAGTCAGAACATATTGGTTCTACAGGTTTCATCTTATCAATCACACTGCTTCTGTCGTTACGTATATTAGGAGTAAACATCTCCCAGTACTTATCAACAAGCATCATGTATTAATTCTTGTTCTGTACAGAAACCATTGAGATACTAGTCCGTAAGCTACTCATTTGGGAAATTTGCAGGCATTCTCTATATTGGTGGATTGTCGTCATTTGTCTCGAGCTTGGACTTTCTGCTTTATAACGGGGCGTTCCGGGGGAATACTGTAAAAAGCCAAATAACATTAGAGGCGATTGCAAAAACAGTTGTTGTTTCTATATGAACGCAACCACCGAAAAAACGTTTATCTTCTCTTAATGGAAGGACCTGATTTGTTCGCATTAGCTTCTGATTACCAATGTTTAAGTGAGAAGAAATATACAAAATGACGGGCTCAGGCTATGTAAAGGTTTAGGTTTGACGTAGGTTCAATGCTAGGCTGAATATCATCTCTCTATATCGAAAGTGCAACTGTCTGGTACTAAACATAGGGCAGTTATGATATCCATGACATGTTATTAAACCTATCCTCACTGGCAATGAAAACAAGTACAATATACAGCTCAACAACCTTGAAATAATCAGATAATGTGCTTTAAGAGTACCTAGGGTGTGTACAGCGGGAGTTTCTGTGCATTTAAATCTGGACCAATCAGCAACATTGTGCTGCTCATTCTTGATAAGATCTTTAATCGCATATAAAATATATGCGAATATCTTCTTACATTGCCAAAATCGCATTAAGCGGCTGTCTGAGAGGAAAATATTCAGCTCCGAGATGCTCGAAGGAGTACCAGAAGTTATCGGGTGACAAATTGCGAAGTCGTTCTCTGGCAATGGCATCAATAGTGATAATAAAACAGGATACGCAGCGAATAAACATAATGTTATTTCAGGAAAATGGTACAACTTTGTGATCAACTGGCAAAACATACCAGGCCAATATAACAAGATTTCTAGTTTAGGCATGTTCTGATGGTCTGGCAAGACATCGCAACAAAGATAGCTGCGTTTGGCAATCGCTCCTATGTTGCATCATTGTTGCGTCGTGCAAAGTTTTGTATGCATATCTAGCATTCGTAAACCAAGGCAAAGAGGCAGACCGAGTCCTACATTCAGTGTTCAATGTAGGGACATGCAATGACTGCACCAAATCGAGATGCATTCAGAAAAGTAGGCAATTAATACACGATAAACTGCTACTTTTTACTGGCAATTACCGAAATTACTGGGCAACGGCAAGATGAACGATTTCCTAATTGCGGAGCTGATGCATAGCAGTTGCTTCTATGATGGTCCATGAGTCGACGTTTGAATAATCGTCGAATAAATCAACACTACCAGCAAATGTTGTAACAATTTTGTCTCTTTCGGCAACGAGGTCTATTACTGTCGAATAATAATGCAGGCTGTATCTAAAAACATTATTGGCCTTTTTACAATAAGCGCAGTGGGGATGACCTTAATTGATCATTTAGCGAGGTAGGACATTTTCGGTATGTTTCATGTCATTTGTCAACGAATACCACAGACGCATGTGCGGATGACAAGAAATATAGCCGCAGCGTTTGACATACTGTGTAGCTATTAGGGAAATTATATTATGGAACTTCGTTGCAAGGTACGCTGTACAGCAAGCAGCTATCATACATTTGCTACCAAATATGCAAATATATATTTCTCGGGCAAAGAAAATAATTATATTTCTGCTGATTTTTTCTCCTTGATCTGACCGAACCGTTGTTCACAAATGATAGTAAGAGATAATGGAGGCAGGAACCCGGGCGAAGCATACCTTTCCATCGATATTAAGGCACGAAATTTTAAACCGAAGAAAACAACGCCATACAGGTAATCGTATTTGGAACAAATATGAATCACTGTTTTTTATCCTGAGTCATAGTGCAATGTCTTAGTCACTGTGCTGCAATGGGTAGTGAAGAATCATAAAAATGGTATACTGCAAAACATACGAGCGCTAGTATAACTACGCGTATCAAGCAATTCAGTTTTGTCTATCCTAGTCCATTACGAGTCTGCAAGGCGAAAAACCAATATTCCGTCAATATGCAGTCATGGACTCGGTGTGCTAGTGCGAGAAGAGCGTTTTATCTTTAGAGCTAGCAACGACTACAAGCGATTTGCAGTGACTTAAACGCGCGGTGTGTCTGTGGGTTATGAAACATCGGTAAAAAACGACAGAGTTTTCATTTATATGATGCAGGTGATTGCCATGTGGTTGAGACCAGTTTGATGTGTTATGACTTTGATTGGGAACACACGAGAATCTTAAGCTCGCAGAAAGTCATGAATCGTTTTGATGGACTAAAAATACCTACATTCGAGTAATAGAAATGACTGTAAACACAGCTGACCTTCTTTGTTTGGCGTGATTGTAAATCTGCTTGACGCGATGTTCAGATGACCTGGTTCTCTGATATTACATCAAATGATGTGCTCATAACGAGCCCGGAGAACTTAACGTGCCGCATAACGTAAATGACCAGAACATCTATAGTGCCGCATAACGTAAATGACCAGCACATCTATAGTGCCGCATAACGTAAATGACCAGCACATCTATAGTGCGCATAACGGAAATGACCAGCACATCTATAGTGCGCATAACGGAAATGACCAGCACATCTATAGTGCGCATAACGGAAATGACCAGCACATCTATAGTGCCGCATAACGTAAATGACCAGCACATCTATAGTGCCGCATAACGTAAATGACCAGCACATCTATAGTGCGCATAACGGAAATGACCAGCACATCGATAATGCCGCATAACGTGAATGACCTGCACAAATATTGCTGTGGGCTTTAACCGAATATTTTTTTGTGTTCTCACAAGCGTAAAACGAAATGTTTGACCATGTCGCATGACCCATAACACTGTGTATTGCTGAAACCATCCTGGACATCCAGCTCGGGTATGGAATTGTGTGGTTATTAGGAAGGTGTTCGCTGACGACCAGCACAGATAAGCATACTATCAACGTTTGTGGACGGCCCATAACTACATTTAAGTGTTCAGCTTAATTGTTACATACTAACCACGCTGAATTACAATTTTTGGGCAAACACCGGGCACCGTGTCTATTATGCTATTCAGCACAAGCATTATTGTGATCTTAAACACTCACAGCCTCAGGTTGAAGATCTGCGATAATGTCGAAATAGAGTAGATATTAACAACTTCATTGTTCGTTGCCACAACAATTAAACATTCTAATTTCTCGTTAGCTCTTTCTCATTGCTGTTAGATTGTGCTGTGTTTATCATCAAGAAAAGAGGGCACATAACACATTTACGATTACCTGGTGCATACATATGATCAGACATGGCTTACCAAGGTTTGCTCTGGGCAGGATGACTCGCGTGAGGAAGACCCCCAGACGCAGCCGGGCCATCACCGGCGTCTTTTTTCGCCCCGCCAGAGACGCCTGAATTGCTCATTTCGGTTGCAATGATGGTCTGAAAACTCAGATACTTACTGTGTCGCTTACATAAATCTTCCACAAAAACAACATCTGTCATCAACCTACGTCCATCTCCTCTATTTTATGCCAATACGTGGAACATAGTGAGTAGGGTTCGAGCATCCAAACTATGTCACTTTTAACAGACTTCATCGACGGTTGATGGTGGAAGTCGCACAAAGCTCAATATCTCGTTACTTTGGCATGTTAGCGCTCATAACAAGGCAGTTATAAAGATAACTAAGCCTCTTTTGTTAATTTGCTTTTGTATTTACCGACCACGGCTCGCTGGAGAACTGACATAGATTCTAGATTTGACGGTATCCTGTTTAGAAAATAACTCTGCTCACTTGGTCTATGTCAATATAATAGCATTATTTCTATTTCTATTGAAATTTTTCACAAATGTTATGTGGACGACGGAAACAGTTAAATAGGTGAAGATGCATTGACGAGTTTACATGTTGGAAACAATGCATGGTAACCTGTCCTCGACGAGTTTGCTCGTCGGAAAAGGTTAAGGGGTTAACATTACCTTTTATCGGTGCATTTGATTCTAGGCCATGAAAATAAGCTGTTTGTCAGCAATCAATATCCATTTTCGCCTTTCAATGAATCCGCAGCTTACTTATGGTAAGGTGCACTATAAGCGTTTGCCCGATTTCATCAACGAACTGTCACAGATTTCTGTTCTATTTCGATATGAAGATATTAACTTATGGTTCTCGCAGTGATTAAGTACTATGTTTAATAAGTCCCATATACTTCTGTTCGGTTTGGATCTTAACATATTCATGTATGATTTCCACGGCTGTTTCCACAACTAGGGTTCAATTTCGATCATTTATTCATACACCGTACGATATTGCACGTTAATCGATCTTCCCGACGTTAGTAATCGCGGTTGGAACCCACGGCTTGTGTTATCGGTGCAGAACTAAGCGTGACATATGGAATACATAGGATTGTAGATTACTTGTTTGTTGACATGTATAACTACGGCATGATGCGATGGAATGCTCTTTAGCATTACATGAGCTACAGTGGAACATTTAAAAAAAAAATTGCATAAACTCACACATACGATGTGATCAAGTAATATCATCAACAACACATTGCTCGTACGTTAGCAGGCAATAACATCTTGCCGAATGTTTCCCGTTGTGCTTTTGCAATTATTTCGAGGTCGCAGTCTGAAAGTTATAGAACGCTATTTAACCGTCATAGCCAACTATCCCGGGGATGAGTGTGGCTTTACCGATTAATCAGCCTCAGACAATTAAGCATCCAAGTTGAGGCGCCATGACAACGCGTCTCCGTGGTTACAGCGATTTGCTTACAGCGTTTCGTATTAGTTTCTGCAGTATATCGTGTTCGGAAATTTAACTGCATCGAATCTGCAGCTGCATATAGTTTCCAATTACCATGCACGGTTCGTAAATATCACCGGGTTGTTAACTGCCACATCTTCAGGACGTATATCACCCACAGCACATGACACAGTGAGACATTTACACGGAATAGATACATGAGTGTTTCTCATCCACAATTATGTTAATGGGTGATGACTAAATGGAAGATAATCTAGCATTTAAGCGCGATATGTTAGCCACACAACGGGGACTTGTATAATTCCATAAATTCTTTGTGAATGAGATCATTCTTTAGCACTGTAGGTCTTCAAAATACAATTACACGACAAATTATAAGCACAACAGTAACATTTAAATTAGTTTCTATCCAGTAGGCTCTCGTAGGCAGTTGTTAACTGCCTGTTTGCAGCAGATGTCATTCAGTGCTAGCGTGTGCGTTGAATAGCTCACGAACCATTAACATCGTCCTCTTTTACAATATGTTGCATCCACTCTGTCCACACATATAGACTCATAAGCCTAGCACATCAACATGTCTTGTGGATGCGTCAGAGACATCGATCATTTCACGACTGCAGTTCAGAAAGAATATCCTTGTTCGTTCAAAGCCACTGCAAATTAATACATACTACAGTTTGTCCCCTCTGTATTCACAGTAACGACAATCAAGGCGTTTTACAGAAGGTGTACTTAGGAGACAAGTATTTCAGGTAATTCAGAAATAATTCAACGTCTTGCTTTCAACAAAATTACTCAAGATCAACTGCGTTGCACGCCGGAATTGCACCGCCGGAATTGCAACGGAGATCTGTGTCTCATTGGTCCCGGAACTCGAAACGTATTGGTGAAATGTTGGTCATCTCGACTCTAGGAATTATGATTGTTCCGAACCACGCATGTCGATTAACCACGAACATGCGATGGGTTCTATAGTCACCAGACAGTAATGGTGATACTTTGGGTGTTGCCCATTGCATTCATTGTTCTTGCCTTAACCGTAGCAGCTGTGCCTTTTTCATACAGCCCTGAAGCCCGTTATAAGTGAAATTGGCATGAGTGAATTATTTTTTCATTAATCATTGCATTCACTATATACTATCTAGAGCTCTTTCCGCATCAAGAGGCAAATAACCCACGACCGGAATGTAAATGATCAAACATGCTACAGGTCTATTCCTATCTCGCTAGTGTTACAGATTCACGTTTCGACGATTTCATGTTTCCGTCAAATCATCGATTATTTCTCCGTGTGGCGCCTTCAAAATTTGAATTAAAAAATATTGAAGTAATTCCAGCTGGATTTGGGTCATACGTGGTCAAATGCGTTTGAATCGATTTCGGCAGATTAGGTGAGATCAGCTATGCAATAATAACATAGCTTATTTCTCAAATGTTATTATTCGAAGACATATCAATTGACTTTAGCTATGCGCTCCATATCAAATACACATATATTATCCCTTTTGTAGTACTGTACGTACTATACGTAGCATTGTTATGTTGTATCGCGTGCTCAGGTGCAACTTGCAGCACTTATCACTGTGGATGATCAAGATAATGAAAGCCGAGTAACAACATTTTTGAATAATAGGGACGCTGCTCACCTCTGCTCCACTTCATGATCCATGTAATTGCGTGGGGTTTTAAATCCGTAATTATCTCCGACGAAAACATAGAGGTGATTACGTTAGAAAGAATAAATAGTAACATTACTGTTTACAATTCTATTCATGATGAAATGCTTTCTGTAGGGCATTATGCAATGTGTCTCACAAACAACACGACGCTTCATAGCCCGTTTGTTGCACCTTCACAAACTATTTGCGCATTGATCATTTACTGACAATTAACATGATGACATCGCTTGCAATCTTAGAGGATATCAAGGTTCTAATCGGTTGTTTTAACCGTTGCATACATGACGAGTTCATACAAACATAAGCTCTTACATTGCCGAAAAAAGATAGTTGATATCATCCTGATATGTGTCACAATGTGGTATCCTTTTACATCATCGGTACATAAATAAATATTAATTATTTTAATGTGTCAAAGGTGAGATGAATATTTCTGTCATCATTAGCACTTAAACAGCTTTCGTGTTTGGCGTGGTAATGTAGTTCTCAGCTTAAGGTTCTATTACGGTTGATTGGTTTTGAAAGGTCTTTTGGGATTCGTGATAATGCTACCCGCGTTGTGATTACCATCTGAATACCAACAGAATGGTTTTTAGATAGAAAGCAAGTGCGTTTTTCAGAAAGTCTTGATAATTCTTGCCTAAGTTTTTATACTAGAGCAAATTATTAATTGTTTTAGCAAATTTAACGTCACAAGGGTGACAAACGCTTAGATCTAACTCGACCACTTCCATGGCGCAATCTGCGTTTTAGGTTTGATATTGTGATAGCGCTTCCAATCATGGTAAAGGTACAGCTAGTTATGTTTACAGCCATGTTGCCTGGGAGGCTATTATAATATGATGACGAGGTTGCGGCAGTAACGCTAAGCCGCCATATATAGTCTCTTAATGACTTCCATATCATGTGCCCCATCTGAGAGCTGATCTAGCGGGCAGCGACAAGACATATATAGTCTCTCAATGATGAATTCCATATCATGTGCCCCATCTAAGAGCTGATCTAATGGGCAGCAACAAGACATACTCCAAAATGCCACAGCAGCACATAGTAGCTGTTGCTTTTGCATGCCTCATCACGAGCGGTGTCCCACACAAAAAGGGCCAACATCGCGTGTTAAATGTACAGAAGAAGTACTAGACAAGAACAGGTGCGAGCTGTACAGCTACGGATTTTGTCTTCCGTTGCTGCAGCTATGGATTTGATCTTCTTTTTGATTCCGATTAACTTCGCTTACGTGCTATTGATTACGTGCAGTGGATGTGTACCCGCGAACTCGTTTGCCGGTACAGGGAAGGGGTCACGATATTATCGGCGAGGTCAGAAGGGCCACTCACCGGTGTTTATTATGCCTATGACTCCACAGGAGAAGCACTACCCGGGTAATCTAGCCGAGATAGACAGACGTATTTTACCTCAGGATTGGTGTGCATACTCTCTATAACTGATGGAAATGGGACGCGTTATGGGAACAGACGACGATAAATACCGTGGCAGTGACAGGCCAAGACATAGCAGTAGGTTTGCCTTTAACACCAAACGTACCCTACCCTATTAGCGTTATCGCAGTATGTATGATATCAACAAATGTCTGGATGACATATTCTCTAAAGAGACCAGACGACGCAGGGTGATTAGAAAACTCTGCTACAGAGGAGACATCGAAGGTAAAAGTGCGCTGCAGATGCGGAGTGAGAGGACAAATCCGAACTGTATTTCATGACGTACATCCCTAACCATCGGATGCCATATAGGAAATACACAGTCTTGTGTTATAAAACTCATCCGGACCTGAAATCGTCCACATCGTCGAATAAGTCGAATGGGCGTCATTGACAAACCCTATATACGAAGTGCAATCAAGATGAAATCATGACGTAAAAGCGTATCTGATTGAAGGTATCATATACACCTTTACGTTTTGTGAGATATTATAGTAAACTTCACCAAAAACGGGTCGCTTCGGACAGGCTGTTGTTACCTTGTAAACGAAGCAGGTGGCAGTGGATCCCAACTAGGAATGGTTTGCGGGGTGATTATTGTGTGTGGGAGTTTTCCTATGATATCAAATATTTATTCGCGATATGTCATGTCACAGATCAATTTCGTTGCTACATTAGTAATATTAAAGATGGCACGATTCACAAGTCATTTCATTGAATTTAAGAACCAGGAACCAAGTCCACCAATCTATATTTCCTATTCGCAATGCGTGATAATGAAGCGATAAAGAGAGATCCCGACACATACACAAATGCGCGTCATAACATATCTGGCAAACGACAGTTGTTTTCCACCCGCACTTTGATTGATGAGTCAGAAAAGCATGCGAATTTTATGCACTGTCCATCAACAAATTCTCTCGAGGAGTAAAATTATTGTTTAACATTAATTGTCGAATTGTAATGTTTTTCATGCAAGCACCATCGGCGGTATTATTTACGGGGATATGCAGTGATTGTCTGTAACATCTAGTAGGTGTTGGAATTGACTGCAATATTATCACCAATAACCATTGTATCACAGGAGATGATCGATGTATAGAAAACAAGTCCACTCCACCGTGCTGTTAAACTTCTATCATACATCTTACTGTTTTCCATAAAGCTGATTGATTTATCTCCATTGCCGCCTGCTGTTTATTCGACTACCCGCGGGTTCGAATCTGCGGCGCAATAGTTTTTGGTTGTCTAAAATGGTAACTTTTCAACCAGATCACCCACAAAAATCAATATTATTGACTTTGATATCGACAAAGGCTGGCTTGACACTGCGTGTCTTAAATTTCCAAACGGCGCTCCAGACTTCATATTTGTCATTGCAGCGTGAATTACGAATGGCCGGAGAGTCATGTTCCTTATGTGTATTGATTAACTAGGAAAATGTGGTCGCGCTGCTATTTGTCGGCGTTTAGGCTTGTGGTTTCTTTTTACGGATCCCACTATAATGATGTGCTAACAATTTTTCTACGTACTTGAAGGTGCCCGCGGTCACAGCTAAATTGCCATGTACCTACATTTGTCTCGACTACCACTACAAACCCTTTTTCGCATGGTGACATTTGGTATTTGAAAAAAAGATTATTCACCAGTCAGAATATATTTGTGGCTGTTGTTAGTTGATGTAGTAGCTTTGATATTGCATTTCCTCATTAATTAAACTCCTGTTCGCAATCCGCTTACTGATGGAAAGTATGGCAGTTTAACAGGTTTAACAAATGATGTGACGTATGTCATATTACTACACTACTAGTGAATGAGAGCGTGTTGTTAACTGATATGGTAGCTGCAGTCGAAAATGCCGCGCTAAGTATTAACCAAATAGTCAACAACATGGTGACATCACACTGTTAAGATCATTGAGTGGCGGCACCCACTTCACACAAACACGTTGCAAAGATCGGATTGCGAAACCCGCGCCGCTGATACGAAGATCCAGCGCGGTACTATTAAGCTACTGGGTGGAATGCATCCAAGCTCAGAGACATGACCGTCATTAAACTTGATCAACCGAGTCACGGAAAACCAGTCAGGTTTTCACACATTGGAATGGAACCCACAACCTCTGGGTCGAGAGGGCAACCAGTTTACAACTCAACCGCCTCGGAAACCAGATCAAATCATGAAAGAAAATTGTCAGGGTTATTAAAGGATTCTGCTGCTGTTGAAACGTTGCTGTTGCTATCACATATATAAATATGTTAAACAGTAGACGAACGGATGCTGGGCGCCATTCATGATAATCTATAAACCAAAACGCGAGACTGCACCATCTACTGTCATTACGTTTATGAATGTTTATGTTTTGAGTGTGACGGTGAACTGGATGAACGATCTACTGGCATTATTCTAACGATTGTTTATGATATAACTGATTTCTTGCACATTAACATACTCACAACTGAGAAACCTATTATGTTCTTATGGACTGCATTGCCTTATTTAAAGTACGTACCATGCCCACAAGCATAACAAATTGGTGGCCGCCATCAACATCACCGTCGGCCACATTTAACCTATTCAACATTGGGCCTTGTGCTACTTTTATTATATATATAATAATAAAGGTTGTTGCTATATTGCCATTGCAATCACATATTTAAATATGTAAACGAACAGGGAGACGAACAGATGCAATCAATCGCTGGCAATACCTCATGACCTGTTTGAAGCCGTGCACATAATTACATGCTAAGATGTTGGTGTAAGAGGCGCTTTTATGACAGGTTTTCCACACGGAAAGGCAAAACTTACAGTTAATTAAATGTAATCAGATGTTATGTGCAAGACACGAACAGCTCCTGTCGCCGCTATAAAACAACAAATGCAGTTGCGCAATAAGAGCCCAGTGTATTCGATTATCCCATGATAGATGCACCTAGGATGCATAATATTAATATGCACAAACGCATTAGATAATGTCCCAGCCAGCAGTACATAGAGCTGCCATGTAGAGCATCAAATACGATAATCAATGATGACAGCCATATTATAAGCCTCAACGGGGACATGATGTAGTGGTCAATGAAATGATACATCATCACTCACCTGATGATGTCGTTACTGAAATGACTTTTAGGTGGTCCCCAAAAATGTACTACTCGTCAAGCTGGTGGCCATGAGGCTTTGCTAATAACCCGTTATCTTAGGGGCGTATATTTGGAATCCGATCCACACAAGATCAGGGCTACATTTATGAGGTGCTCGTTCAGTGGCGTGTTAATTTAATTGAAATGTAAAGCGACAGTAGCATCACTGAATGAAGCTCCTAAAGCATTGACGATGCTGCGGTGATAAATAAAAAACAGATAATCAATATAACGAATGCTTGCAAACTGACATACCTGAAGCATACATGTTGATAAATAGTACCTCATGTATGACACACAGTAATGTTACGCGATGTACAAACACGTTATTGGTACCTGCCTTAGTGAACAAGCAATACCTCTCGTTATGTCATTGAACAACCACGAGGTGTGTACAAACATAGAGACAGTGTGACCGGATGCGGAGCAATAGCGCTGCTGAACGAAATACAATTGATTGTTTCATGATCTTGACAATGTACTCACTAGGTTCTGCAGAATTCAAGCCCTCCATTAATTCCTCGAAATAATATGAATACAATGAATTAAAATGCAGTTATAGATTAATTTTATTTCACATTGCAGGTAAAAACTTTACCCTATGGCGTATCCAGATGGGGTAGGGTTGCTGTTACAAAACTGATGCAATGTTTCGCATACATTTGTTTGTCACTAAATGACCAAAAACTGTCCACACATTCACTAGCAGTGAAAATGGTTAAGCCTCAGATATGAAATAATAATATGGATAATTTGCATTCACATTGGTGTATATACATCTATATATATACAAAAACTTCAACAGGCTTCAACAATTACCAAGTATCACGTTTTGTGATTTCTGATTCCAGAGTTTTCATCAGACTAGCGAACTTCTGTTAGCTGGTGTGATTATGGACCTAAATAATATAGTTATACCGTTAGACAACAGCTGGGGACAATGGTAGGTATAACGTTAGCAATTCAACGTTGAATATATGTCATACCAACCAGTACATGGATAAAAGACTGCCATGGGACGTATGTGACAGATGACGGCAAGCAATCTGCATCTCTAGAATATGGCACAAGATGACGTGCCAACCGGTTTCGCGAACTGGCAGCTAAAGCTCATTACTACAGAATTTCTATTTAACAACATGCAGCAAACAATATATACGTGTTCCTACGTTATCCCTACACAGTGTCGGGTAGGAGCCAATAGCGTTGCTGTTGCCATTAGAAAATAATAGTGTAGAGTTGTGTACAATATATTAAGGGTTTTACATTCATTAAATATTTTTTCTAATGCACGTACCTACCGTTAGTATGAAGGGTTTGTATACAATCAGGCTATGGCAATGAGAGCAATTGTGCGGCTTACAAGGCATTCACATGGTACGACGGCTCAAAATCAACTCTCTACCACTATTTGCACGGCGTAGACTAATATGAGTTTTATTATTTTCAAGATTATCTAGAAAGTGACGAGCTCATTTTGCCTGTTGATGTGCAGATTACATTAAAATATCGCGCATTACTAGTATATTCAGCGTAGAATTGATATCTCCCTCACATACTCCATTTGATTTATCTCGTCGCCTCGCGGCTTACAAGGCATTCACATGTTACGACGGCTCAAAATCAACTCTCTACCACTATTTGCACGGCATAGACGAATATGAAGTTTTCTATTTTCATTATTATCTAGAATGTGACGAGCTCACTTTGCCTGTTCTGTGCAGACTGCAATAAACTGTTGTATATTCACATATAAACCTACCTCATATACTCGATATGATTTAACTCGTCGCCTTAAACAACGTAAATAAATCCGAGTTCTTTATGGAGCAGCATCAACTCGTTTGTTCGCAATTGTCATCAGAGGACTGTACACTTTCTACACAATTAACGGTACATATGGCGTATTAGGTAGGGCTGTTGTTTCCAAGATTTGGCATGCATCTGATCGCTTATGGCATCACGCATTCACCGAGCGAGAACCGACGCCATATGTGTTTTTCCTTACCGGGATTAATTTTGAAAGTTGTCGACGTAATAATTGAGCAATTATGAAACAATAAAGCACAGCTAGAACAAATGGTGTGTCATTCAGGTTTCTATGTACCGAACTGTATGAAAACAATGACATAATCAGTAAAGAAGCTCTGCTAGGAAGGACAGACCTGATCAACTGCAGATTTGACACCAGCTGTCGGAGGGACATGCCGTCAAGGACTCCCTCTTAGTTGTCATTACGAGGCTTACATTAAATAAGTTAGTTTCCGTAAATACGATTTCAGCCTCAAAGCTATCGCGTCTTACGAGAAAGAAGGCAGCTTGAAACGATATTATGGTGTATCCTTTCCGCTAAGGCAAAGGCAATATCTTCGAAAGTTACGTGTTTTGGTGGGCTATTGCATTCCAAAGGCTTGACACATTACGCACCATAAAAGGATATTCCTTGTACCTTTTGGCAATAGAAGTGCCACCAAACGCAGCAATTTAATTATCTCTGTATTCATTTTAGAAATCATTGACCAAAATATATGCGAGCATTTCCAGAGAAAGCCATTCAGCGATTAAATGGGTGCTCGTCAAATGTCTCCATCATGGGGAAGTAATTACAATGTTATTATGGTCCATATTTCATTTAAGGAACGCGAGACAAAATCCAGCTAGGTTAAGTACATCCAAAACATGTTGTATCAGTAGGAAAGACGAATGTATAGTTACTGACATTCGGCCAAACTATTACTTGCCGCCACAATGTGACAACTATATTTATTATGATCTTTTTTTGCTAATATGGTCGTTTTTAAAATATATTAACAAAACAGCGCGAATACGTATGCTTTGTATCTGACGAGTGACTAACACTAAGAGTTGATCGATCTCCTGTATTTATTGACAAAGACAATAACATACGTTTGCACCTCTTGCTATTCCTTGATGGACAATCTGCATTTAGATTAGCAAATGTATATCCTTTCATGTATTTATTTCTTGCAGTCAGCTGTCACAACTCAGGGCAAATTAGTCGTATGAAACCAACTTCTCAACGCAAATCCATAGCCCGTTTCCTTCTGATGATCTGAGTAATTAGGATAAAGAGAAAAAAAATTAATCGATGCTTAAAGTAAATCATTGCTTATATGACATAGTGCCCATTCGTTGAATGACATATCAATGGTTATTCAAACTACTTGAATCAACACAAATACTCGAAAAATATTGCATTTCATTCGCTCAATCAAACCATAAATACAGCTGTGTATTTTATCTTGGGTTGTGAATAACCAAATGTTGGTAAGCATTGAGTAAACATCATTGCACATGAGTTATTTTCGGATTCCGCGAATCTAGCACATGCTCGGTGGCATCGCCAGGACCACACGGTGCCCTCAAGGTGCAATTGGACATAGATCGAGAGCTAGGTATTAACATATTTCGTTGCGCCTGACTCAACAGCAACTCGCACAGTTTAATATCACAGAAGTGGTGCTGCTCTAGTAACTATTGCGGATATTGACAGATAAATGTGTCAAAGAATGCAATGTGTGTCCCGGCGCGTCATTCACAGACGCTTGTTGATGGAACATTGGACCCATACGTTCGCTCCCTTAGGTAACAGCGCAATAATATATTTCATTCGAATATACTACGCGCATTTCGACCACTGCCGTGGGTATAATCCATTAAGATCCACTGCCGAAAACACAGGCTGGTCGTTTTTGCACACCCATTGAACCAATGATCTGAGGGAATATTGTCTGATGAGGGTTCAAATGTGCTGACAATAAGCATTCAATCGGAAATGTTGTCACCTATGTTCTTCCAGAGCAAAAAATCGACACAAACTGTTCTCTTTTCTCTCAATATATGCGATAAAATGTTTGGTTTTGCGTATATATCAAACAGCCTTGTGCAGCCAATTGCATGGCTTGATATATCACGGGAACTATGGTGTACCCCACACAAACCGGCCAGTTCATACCACGCACATGTCTCATGCTCTGGTTTCAAATAGAAACTCTAGGTAGTAGCACGTTTTACATGGCTCTATCGCACTCTGTCATGCGTCGCTCCATTATTTCTGTGTCTATATGTATATGGCGAGATGGAAAAGGAAATATAAAAAAAGATGAAGGCGATAAATGCATGTGCTATTGGTCAGTGTTCACAACGCAGCGAGATAGTTAGTTATACACCCAGTTTATTCGTTTGTTTTATGCATTGCTCCACAAACATGAAATATAAATCAAAACAAATTATTTTTATATCCGCTGTATTGCACCTGTGCCTTAATACCGAATAATGTGCTTGTGAATAACCCAGCAGGGAATGTTACTCAGCAAAATATATGCATATATCTATGTATATGTCGCTCATCATACGTTAAGGCGCTACGTATAAAGGAAATTGACAGTCCGGCGTTCGTATTCCGTTTTCAAGCAAGCCCTGTTGCATATAAAATGCGGTGCTACCCGAAGACTGGTGATCTAGCTTTTTGAGCATTATAGATATTGCCATTTCATGACTTTCTGTAGTTGCCTGTATTAATTGTGATTGTTCCTCGCTTATATATATATATATATATATATATATATATATATATATATATATATATATATATATATATATATATATATATATATATATATATATATATATATATATATATATATATATATATATATATATATATATATGCATATATATAATATATGTGTGTCGTGATCTTTAAGATTGACTACCGATAAATTGAGCAATTTGCACGGCACTCTGTCGTATTTCATAATGCCCCTGCGTCAGACAATACGCAAATCGTCCTTCCCATCCCAACCTTTATTATTTGCTTGGTTGTTTTTCGTTTCAGTACAGCCACGGCAAAGAAAAAGTTTTGCGACGTTCCTATGACTTACTTCACCTGGAGAGCCACGCAATATTAGCGGTGGTCAATGGTCGCTGTGACTCTATCATATACGGCCTTAAATAGAGCGCACATGCTGAATTAAAGCAGTCTATATTGTATGCGACACTTCTGGATCCATTCGTGAGCTTGAAAGAGTTCCGCTTTTAGTTGATTACACAGGATTTATAACACTCATCGTTATGAATCTGTCTGTTTCTTTCATCTCTGAGAGGCCGATGAGACGGAAAAATTGCTTTCCTTGGTTCTGGAGAGCAATCCGATATCAATACTTGTATCTAAATAGCGAATAATGGAGTTAGAGGCAATCATGGCGGAAAAAAATCTACATATCTATATTTTGCTCGTTATCTGCGCTGCAGGGCTCTACATTTGCTGAAAGGAATAGACAGCCGGGCGTTTCATAGCCAACATCATGGCAAGCATGATTGCATATGGCGACGATATGTTTCTTCCTGACTGGTCAGAAATGCTAACGTGCCAACCAGGCACTCTTTCGATCTAGGATTGTTTACATAACAGGCTAGGTTGTCATTTCATGACTTGGATTTTATTTGCTATCCTTAATTGAAACTTTGTCCATGCATGGTGACTTCGCCGTCTAATGATTGAAATATCCCCGCGTTTGCGATATTTATGGGATGAAAATGACAACATAGTGCGGAACGAAGTGTTGGTAGTAACACGCACACAAAACACCATAATAAATTGAGTAGGTTCTTACAAAGTGCCCGAAATGTTTTATTGACGCGTAAAATTATAATCATGGCTTTAGATTATTATACCTTTCCCAACGAATAATTATGAAAACCAAACCGCTAAACCTTCGACGCTCGTCGCCTGCATTTGGAATTTTTCAGATATTTAGTCATCGTACCAGCAATAATGCTGAAAAATAAAAAACGATGGGTTATTTATTTTTACTAACGTGATGCGCGGCTCGTTGATAAATCCTTACATGGTAAATACTCTGTAATTTCAAAGTGTTTACACAGTGCATGTAATCGACGTGTCGAAAAACGATATATGTTCTGCATTTCTCGTACAGTTGGTGGGTGCTATTTTGTAAGGGTTCTGATGAATGAGGAACGCAACGCAGAATGTAGTTGCAAAATGATATAAAACTGCATTGGGCTGCCAAAAGGATCACTTATGGCCTTTGGGTTTGATGCTCCGAGATTCGTGGCGCGCTTGAGGATTGAAATTCGACTACTACTGTCCGGCAAGCAAATATCTGGCCGGTGTTTGCTGATTTACAGCTCAACTAAATAGCCATTCACGGCGTAACTACGGCTGCATAATAATTCAGCACAATATGCAGAATCTTACATTTACTTCACAGCCTAATGCTAAATTGTAAGAACATTGTAAAACATTTTAGGCACGTGTTATGCGGATGGACATGAATTGACCACATTGTGCATCACGTCCAACGCACAAGTATGCGGTATGTATATAAGAAGCCGCACTACAGCAGTGGACTTTAATTTAGTGTATGGTGGCGGCTGTAATCTTATCATGTTTCAGAAAACGCCAAAGGTAAGTTACTGTCAACAGTAACATTTAAGAGAACTTTGCAGAATTTATTGACATTATACAGTTACGATAATACAAGTCGAACAATTCAACCACCACTTCTCCCTCTTGCTTACCTGATTAATTACTTATTAATTAATTATTTACAGCAGTTTATCATGCAGATAGATTGTACAGTTTGCACAAACAGTATTCAAATCAATCATCTGCCTGTTCCTCCAACTACCTGAGGATGGCTTATATATCAATTACAGCATAGATGATAAAAGGTGCATAATGCTACACCGCCCTAAACAACGGTTAATGTTCATTGTGGCTTCAAAAGTGATAAGTAAATATTTATTCAAATAGCCATTACAGTTTCGTTGAGAGCGAAGAGTAGGATTATTACGGTTTTGAATGGATGTACTTAACAGACTGTTTGCATTGTGGCTGAAGACGATGTCTTATTGCGATGATTCGATTGATGGCGGTTGTAGTGGATTTTGTCGCACTATATTGACCTCCAACAGGACATGACTCTCCTCCAGAGGCAACATTTTGCACTTTACATTAGGACGGCTTATGTAAGAGTAAAAGTATATTGTGGAGATGGCAAATGGGGCCGATATATCCATGACGCAACATGTGTATTGCTTGCTGTAGAGCAGCGCCTTGTGTCTTCATCTTCTGCGCCTCGCGGCAATGCCGGATTCGCAAGTCTTACCCCATCCACTACTATAAGCACATGCCAAACATGACACAACTACATTGCGTGACCAGGTTATCTGACCATGTCAAGGAATCGATTGTAAAACGACGGCACTTTTCTTTTGTCGTTTCTTTCTCGCAGAATGGTCAAACAACGTTATCGATAATTTACTGCATACAGCCATAGTTCCTCTGTATTACGTTAGAATTTACATCCTGTTCCATCACCGCAAGACACGCATATTATCCATAATTGTCCGCTGCAGAGGTATAGTTAGTCACCAGTTTGGACATTGCAATGGTAACATACCTCGTGGAACACCGCAATTAGTATCCAAGGACTTCCGAAGTGCTCATATAACTCACACAATCTTTATTGGCAACGAATTGGAGGCAAAAACAATTGGTAGGATAACTTTGTACATACGCTGAATGCTTTGGAATGTCCTTTGCCTACATCTTGCCATTTTATGCGGTCATGCCGTGTTATATGTGGTACTTCGTTGTGTTGTTCGGACTATTAGCAGATTAACCTTCATTCCATACACACCATGGAGTAAATGCTCATGCGCCGTGCATGCCATATGTAAAACCACTTACCCCGTTGCTAGAGGCCATTTTCACCTAATGATTACAACGCAAGCTGGCTATACCGATGTGCTACCCATTCGAGAAGAGCATTTGACGTTTTTTTCAAATTTGATAGCAAATATTGATACTAATGTGCAAAGCAAGCTTACGTCTTGTAGCATTATCCACACATGAATAGCGTATAACATAAAGAGCTAAGCAAATGTACACTGCACTAGACCGATTTATCTATATGGTGTCCTTGTCATAGCCTTTTATATTCTTTCGTAATTGTTTTATGAATTAACGCACGACATATATAAATAGCTTTGTTTGTCGGATGCCTTATTGGTTATCGAAGCAAAGGAAGGATCTCACCAAGTGTAGAGTAGGTTGACAGCATTGAGGTTGTATGCTTATGACATGTAAACAATCAGATTATACCATGCTCAAATACATTGATCTCAATGTTTACATGATAGTCTAAGCAGAATTAAGCAATTGATTCGATAATATATCATGAGTCATCAGAGTCATCAGCGCATATAGAATTTTCAGATTTTGAAATGCAGGACAGGGTAGCTTACATTATATGCCGACTCGGTAATTCGATGCCAATATATGGTGAACAAAGTTTCTGCTTATGAAAATTAACGCATGGGCGCTGCAACAATTCATCATGCGAGATCTGGCTGCGAGGAGAGTAATCATTCAAGGCCAAATATTTACGTAATTATTCATGCCCATTTACATGTATAACACATACAATGTGCCCGGACGCTTACAATGCGTCGAGCATTTCATATATGCATTTGAGAGCTAACCCGACTTGATCAAACATCACAGTGAAGCAATATTGCACATCACAAGCAAACCAGAATCAAATTATGCTGCGCCCGCCGTATATTCGCGCCCCATGAATTCTTCGCGGCTTGGTTCCTTAAGAATTGCCGTGGCGGATATTGCCGCGTAGATATTCTGCATATTTAACTGCCAACAATCGAGTGTCACGCAAACGGTAATGGCAGCTTAGGAGCTATCGTTATTGCCACTAATGTGAATCATTTGTGTATTTTTGCCATTGTTACAAAAGTCTCTAACAAGCGCACATATAAACTGTGAGGTCTCACCAAACAAATCTTCAACATAATACTATGACATGATAGCATTTCTTAACCTAATCTTTGCTGCTCATTTATACTAAAATACGAGATGCAAAGCTGCAAAACGTTAGTCTGATGGCATGTGATACAATTGTGATATTGGTTTTATATATATGTCTTCGTTAGAGGTCATCATGTGGTAGTCATCTTTAATTATCATATTAAATGCTCTGCATGACAGTTTTGTGTTATCGTTGGCTGGGGCCGCATTACCATCATCTTTTGACGCTATTTTGATGTCAGCATTCGGGCCCAGATACGTCTATCACAATATCAAAGAAATAATCGCGGTTGCTCGATTATGAGGCGGGAAAAGATGTGGTTGTCACGATAATCAGCTAAAAACAATATCTATCTCATATAAATATGCTCATATATTTACCTGACGTGTCTACTATTCTTATTACTAATATCTGATCGTCCACTATTAGAAACAAATCACTGGCACGAGTTGTCTATGAGGCTCCATTTGTGGGAAAGGCAAACCAATTACAGCGCTACTCCACTGCGACCTTGCTTGTCACTGCTGTAGCATAGTTCATATAAAGCTCTCAGTTTCCATCAGTAACAGACAATATACAAAGCGAGCCTCTTACAGATTTGCTGATTAGGTTTATCTCCAGCCGATTTAACGATACCGGTTAATCCTTATCTTCTGTTGATTGCACAATTCCTCATCACAGAAATGGAATATTTTTGATTGTTCTAGACAGTGCAGACTAGCTGCAACAGCGATGTATCGTTTGATCTTACCAACAGTCTCAAGAAAGTTAATGACTCGTTAATCACATTAAATATTTCCTCTGAAAATCATAAGATCCAAGTAACGTTGGTCGTTATGATTCGTTCATCGTCAACGCTACTTCACATGGAGGAGCTTAACTGTGGTACATCATGCAATCAACGAGTGAATATTTTTCACACAGTGATCGCCCACTATTATTTAAATTGTGCCAGCTAAGAATCGCGCGTCATACATCAAGTGAGGCATTATGTCATTGGCTGAACATTAAGAGAATAATATTTTTGGGGGTTGTGAATTGAATAAATATGTGATTCTCATAGTTCATTTATATATACCATTGAAAGCATGCAGTCTATTCGTGTATAATCAGCGCAAGATGAGTTCAGAGAATACATGATACATACTTACTATAACATTCTTTTCGAGAACAATAATATATTAACAAAACTCTATACAAAGAAATAACGATAACTACAGAGAATAGCTGAATTGAATGGATGAATACCATTGCTACAAATTTATTTTTCATTGTGTATGATGCATAAAACATGGTTTTGTGCTTAATGCAAATGATAACATAGATGGCTTAAGATGGAAGCATTATTATTGCCATTTTATCGCAATTGTACAATATTCACAATTATGCTATTCCATGACACTTTGATGAAGCAGACTGTTCTAACACGCGCATAACTATATCATATATTAACCCTAACGAAGGGACATTGCTGAAATCAAATGCGTTGTAGGGTCCATTAAGTATGTATTAGGGTACAAATTTTAAAAGCGTTGCATTACACTAGCTTAACGTATTCGCTTGAATGAATCAGGTTTTCAACGCAATAACAATAGATATAACTTTTCTATCAGCCTCTTGCTTATCATCAATTTTATATTCACCTGCATTATTGAACACATCGAAAAGTATTAGCGACTGCGGCGGCCAAAAGAGTTGATTTCTGGCCACTCACCACTAGCCTGTCCGTATTTTGTACTTATTTGATACACTTAAAATTGATACTGGAATACCACTCCTGATGTATATATTTGGTACACTTGGCACATAATTGTGCAAATTATATCAAACTAAATCTGGAAAACTTTTATGATGACGTCTGTAATGACAATATTCACTGGATGCTAGATGACATCATTTGCATGTGCTCGCCTGTTTGAATGATGTGCTCATACCGTTTTTTGCTTGATTTGCGATTGCTCTTTTCTGAATTGTGAAATCATCAATTCTGCAAAGCAAGTGACTTTCATATTCAATAAGTAAGGAAAACTATATAAAAACGTGCTGTTTTTAAGCTTATCATAAATGGCGTTATAAACCGTTAACTGACATCAACAAGTGCATTGCACATGGAGACGGCCAGTTTAACTTCTGGCGTTATGATGATCGTTTATGTCAGTATACGCCATAAATAGGCAGTTGGCTTTTTGTCATCCAATGCGTCGCTCGTTTTGCCTGGGGAGTCAACTCAGCAGTCGTATTATAACAAGAACAAAGCCGTGATATGATCCCTCAATGAAACAATCATCTCGACTGTGATATCACACGAAACAACTCTATCATCATTATTTTCGTGACACGCGTTACCAATAGTGTAATCATCAAACATGTTTCAACTAGCACTGAATGAATGTTTTCACTGTCCTATGCTTGATTAGAAGGAGCGGTTAACGTCAACAGACACATTTGATTTCGCCGTTCAGTTGACATCAACCCTCCGTCCGTCCTTCTTTTGTGGTACGCAGCAGTCAAACAGCTAATGATCATCTCAAAAGCGATGTAAGCATCCAACATAGATATATTTATAATAGAAACAGCGATGCCCGAGCTAAACCAAGTGAGTTAAAACATAAGAAAAGGTGTTACACTCATAATGACAATTCTTGTGTTAATCGAGGGGCGGAGGTTCAATTTCAAGGAATCAATGCGACATTTTTGCATTTGAGGAGAAAAAAACACGCCACTACACTGAATGTTACATGTAATTGCCGTATATTATAATTGATTAAGGAGATCACAATAGTTAGTTTTTTATTCACGAGGTGTATTGATTCTGTTTAATAGTGTTGCATAAGTAGTTGTAATCATCAAACGTAACATTAACGTTAATGTATGATTATGTAGTCCAAGCATGAATATATGTCATCATATATTAACAGTTCATTTGCGAAGTTTGACTTTATATCCAACCCCCGAAATTACACAATCAACAAAGACCACTGCTGTCTGTTTTCTTGTTACTGATAACATTTGTTCGTCTCCCGGTAAACATATCTACATGTGAATAGCAATAGCAATATTGCAATAACAGCAGTCTTCAATGATCATTAATGATTAAAGGGTATTGCAAGGGATAATGTTTGATATGTTAGCTTTGGCTCACTGTGATGTTCATGGCGGACAGAAAGTTTTTATATGTGTTGAAAAGTGCAGTCCATAGACACAACACAGAATGTGCAGCTCGTCCGATATGTGAGTAATGTGCTATCAAGTCCATTTCAGACCATTTCGAAGCCTGATAATCGTGAGAAACTGCCATATGTGCATGAAGCCGTAGTTTAGATAGCAACCACTCTGAACATGAGGTTGTTCGTGGCAGCACCTTCATGAAACGACGCACAACTCCTCTATGAAAGCATCACCATCTACTCGATGCGCTCGTCATTAATTAACATATATGAACACACAGCGAAACCACAGAAGAGCATGAACACAGACTAATACCTCGTCATTGAATGAATCATTGATTAACGTTGACTCCTTTTTATACGATTTAAGTCGCTTTCCATGTCTTTGTTTTTTATAATAAATTGTCATTTTTGAAGATTTTTCGCTTAACTGAATGGTTTGAACGCATTACGGTTAACAAACCACTTCAAGGGTTGAAAACTGCTTGCAGGTTATTTAGCTAGTTTAATGTCTATTCAAGTCTTTGTACTTGTTATCGGCCTAGGTTCTGGCCTTCACGCTGTTGGTCAGTGTGATATCATTGTTGTGGCAATATTCTCTTGATGGCTATGTGTTGTTTTAGAAACAAGTCAACGACGTTGTAGGGGGCCGAAATATAAACTTCTCTTTATTCAGTTTAAGGTTCTTTTGATGACTGTCGAAAGGTGTGCCTGAAGACTATTGTAGGAGGAGATAGCAGAAGATGCTGCTTGGTTGAGGGCTTGCTCGGGACTGTCTAAGTTGGCGAGCAGCCACTGTGTAGTTAGGGTTGAGGCTTAAAGCCTTTAATTAGTTGACCAATGAGGGCACACGTAGCGCGTTCCTCATGGTATGAAGTTTGTAGGGTGTTAAGGAGGTAGGGCTTTAAGGTTTTCTCTGCAGCCGCATATTTTAGATAAATGATCCACGACATCTCCCTCTCCTTTAAGGTGGATGAATATCCACACACAAAAATATATAAAAAAAATAACTTGAACCATTCAAAAGTATTACTTAGTTTATCATAGCCAAACAAAATTTAGTTTTAATTTAAAATTAAATATTGAACAGAATATATACTTTTATGTGTTTAATTTTTGAAAAAATTGAATGTTTGGCTATGATATGTTTAAATTTGCGTTTACTGTAAAAATGTTATTAAGGGTGAAATGAAAAAGACCACTTTTAGGAAATTTAGAAGGATAAATTAGCCTTTGTTTTTTCCTTTAGAAAATGGGTGGGCAATGTGTCAGATTTTTAATTTGATAATGTATATATACGAGTTAAAGAGTTGCCGCGAGCAGGCCACCCAACCCAACTCCAGTGGAGGGGGAGGTGAGTTTTACCTTATAATGCTCCAGACCGGCTGAGAAGTGTACTCTCCTCACTGACACATTATCGTATATATACATGATGAGTGGTGATTGATGATAAGATGATAAAACATGCAATATACATGCCAATCGAATATATACAATGCGACAGCTTATGGTGAGATAATAAAGTCGATTAAATAATTTAGAAGAAACACGGAAATAAAAGATAAGTGAGTTGTAGAGGAAGAATTCTAAGCTATTGTCTGTAATGTAGGTCTAATGCTGTCCATTGATGACTTGGTTGCTAATGAGGATATGTTATCAGTCCACGAAAATGCCGATGCGCTAGAGCGAAAAGCAATTTACAAGAAAACAAGTTGACTGGTAAGAGTGAACGCCAAAGTAGAAAGAACTGGTGCGATGATAGTCAAATTCACACTGGTCGATCTGGAACATGCGTGATGTGAGCCCTGGTTTGTGATCTGTGGGTGCATCCTGGGCGTCTTCACAAACGTGAGCAGACGCGTAGGTAACCTCTGTCCACCTACATGACCCGGCTTGACTGCCAACTACAGCACTCATGCCTGTATCGACTAACTGCGGCAGTGGTTATGTGAAGTAACCAAAACGCTGTTACCGGCGTATCAGTCCCTGAGGGTTACAGATAGCCACGGTAGCGTAGCGAGTAGGCGTGCTGCTTCCCGTGCGTCCAAGTCTGTCTGGAACGCGCATTTACGTGGGACGGGTGTCTCCAACTGAATATAC
This sequence comes from Urechis unicinctus, assembly GCA_034190875.2. Taxonomy (NCBI): domain Eukaryota; kingdom Metazoa; phylum Annelida; class Polychaeta; order Xenopneusta; family Urechidae; genus Urechis; species Urechis unicinctus. Next base: position 1,803,167 of record CM067350.1, read on the forward strand.
GGCTTATTAATGTCATTGCCAACAGTCATAGGGACATGTACATCGCAACCCTATGACTGGAAACCCATATAGATAGACGGTAGTACCGGAATAGCTTCATCCCTTGGGTATGAGTCACAAACTGGGGGGGGGACATCCCGTAGTCCGGAAGTGTTAGCCTGGAGATGACCTATCGACACACTCACACATAAATGGCTTAAGTAACCGGCAGGTTACAAGTAACATTTAGAGAAATACAGAGCAAATACTGTTTATTTTTACATAAAGCAATGACAGTGACGCTTTCCGCGAATGTGACCAAATATAAGTATCTGAGCGTCATATTGACAAATGCATTAACTTAGTCTTAGGTTATATGTTAGCACTGAAGCGTGGGCCAGCATTCCAAGTGCTACATGAGTCCCATATACCTACTTAGCATGTACCTGACTTTCTAACCTTTCGACCATAAAGCATATACCCAGATGAATTCGATTCACAAACCATTGGGAATTATGTGCGCAAGTTAATCAATGATTAATTTTAATAAAACATTATTCTCAAGTATTTAATTGTCATGCTGATGAGATGATAGTTATGCATGAAAACTTAACTTGAGTCCAGGGAAGGCTAACGTATTTCAGGTGCTGATCTGTAATTACACTGGAGTCGACAAATACTGTAGTTGCGTTATCCGTCGCTACACTACAAGCTAGTGGTCCCTTGCTGCTGAAACTCGTAGCAAGCACACACAAAGAAACGAGAGAAGACAGACAAGGCGATTAAGTGAAGAAGGTCAGTTAAAGCTGTGGCGTAACCCAGTTTGAAAGGAAAATGCAAGCTGTTACGCAATTAGCCAATTAGCGCGGTAATCCCTAGACAAATTTTAAGTACAAACAAAACAGCGGGCCTGTCCCCAACGGAGTCGTATGCCAATGCGGGTGGTCACAAAGGACATGTGTTTATACAGAGTCACAGTGTCTGAACATACATTTACACCATTCCCATTACAGTCAATTAAACTATTAACAATCAGTCGGGACACCCAACAGACTAAAACAACAGTAAGCTTATTTTGAAAGCCGAACAATAAACAGATATTGAATCTGTGCGCATCGGCGCTTTACTGAACAAGAGGGGTTGTTTCAAAAGTGTATAGCGTTCGGGAACCAGTGCGGGAATCGCATCTGACAAGAACACGGAAATACCAAAAGCATACGCATTACACATACTCATATTAGCATGTACATAAACACCACAATACACATTATAACACATCTTCCAAGAGAAAGCACAACGCTTAGCAACAGAAAGTTATCACACCGTGTACAGTCATAGAGGTCAGACGAGATAAAATGACTGTATTGTGAGTATAACGAGTGATAGGAGCGTTCATGGGATGCGCCCGTTTAGCAACATCACAGCTACAACTCCAAGTTAACTTTGGGTTCCAAACAAGCATCAGCAATCTACCAGCTCTCACGGGAAATAGAAAAATATTAAGCAAATCTCTAATTTTCGAATTTAAGCGAAATGTTCATATAAATTTAACCTGATTGACAGAAACAGCTGATTAGGGGAATTAAGTGAAATACAAATGTACTTACAGAAAGGTAACCAGGAAAGAATGGATTCTCCACCAGATGTTGTGGCTATATTCTCTTGATGGCTATGTGTACTTGTTGTAGAAACAAGTCAACGACGTTGTAGGGGGCCGAAATATAAACTTCTCTTTATTCAGTTTAAGGTTCTTTTGATGACTGTCGAAAGGTGTGCCTGAAGACTATTGTAGGAGGAGATAGCAGAAGATGCTGCTTGGTTGAGGGCTTGCTCGGGACTGTTTAAGTTGGCGGGCAGCCACTGTGTAGTTAGGGTTGAGGCTTAAAGCCTTTAATTAGTTGACCAATGAGGGCACGCGTAGCGCGTTCCTCATGGTATGAAGTTTGTAGGGTGTTAAGGAGGTAGGGCTTTAAGGTTTTCTCTGCAGCCGCATATTTTAGATAAATGATCCACGACATCATCTACCATTAATTTAAGCATTGTGTCAACAGCACGATCTTGATTATTTACGTGGATCAAAACGAAGACGGCCCTGGAGACCGGCCCTTGAATAGCACGACGTCAAGCTTATACATTATTTTAAATGGACAAAGAGTTGAAGAGTTTGATATTTTCTAGATATATCTTAAACACCATTCGAGCTATTTGTATCTAAATCTGCACAATAATATAGGATTTTTATTTTCATATACATGACCTTTTTACGATTTTCAAAATAACACAATAGTTTTTCCGTGCAGGCCTGGCACGATCGATTATATTAATAAAATATATAAAAAAACTATACAGTGCCGAAACGCTACTCACAAAGTTGGTAATATTTGTTGATCTGTGATGATGTATGTTGACGTCTGTGTTAACGGTATCCCCTTGGATGGTCAATGGCTACAGCGCCAGCTTATCCTAGCTTTACTGCACTTACCAAATGGAGATTGTTCATACCCGTTATGTGCGTATCTATTCCATGGGACAAGCTAACTTTAGTGAAGTACGCTGAACAACATCTTGGTCACTGCAGGAATTTGCCATTCAAGCTGAAATCGAGGAGAGCGCTCACTCCATAGAAATTCACCATTCGCTCAAAACTTCGTAGGTCCCGGGAACATTTAGACTGGAATCTGATACACTGATATGAAATAGTGTGAACAGAACGGACGCCGAAAAAAAATTCTTGACTTTGTAGATTATATTTCGTCTTTTTTTATCCGATATGAAAATATGTACAATTATGATAAACCGTTTGGTTGGTCATTAATAGTTTTTCGTTGTTTAAGCTACGCCAGTTTACTCATCATATTTAAAATTGGTTACTACGCAGATATCATGTTCCGTTAAATCAGGGGCTGAAATTCATTCCAATGACAGTGCTAAATACAGGTCTAAGGTCTGTAATGAAAGTATGTATCAGGTGGCGGATGCTGCGCTGATACATTGTCCATTAGATCAGCCCTAAGATGGGGCTCGTGATATGGACGTCATTATTAAGAGACTATATATCATAGATTTGCGCCACTGCCGCGACCTCATTACCTTGTTATAATGTAAAAATTACTAGCTGTACCATTACCATGGAATAACAAACATGATAGGCAGATTGCTCTGTTGAATTGGTGCATTTGATATCGGGATATGTCGTGTATATAGATGCATTCGTCACATACATGTGACACGCAGTATAACACGTGATAGACATTGCCAACTTTGACAAAGATAATCTTTCTTGGCCGGACGGAATCGTAATGAGTTAATTACCCATATATATCGCAACTCTGACGAGGGTGATCTGCCGTAGCCGCATGGTATCGTAATGGGTAAATAACCCTCTATATCGCAACTTTGACAAGGGTGATCTGCCGATACCGATAGAGGGTGAAAATCTAACAAATGCAGCTACTAGACCAAAAGGCAACAAAATGGGAACTGCACGAAAACGTTGAAAAGTACATCTTTATTATTCGCGACTTAGATTTCATTCCGGTTTTGGTTAATATGGTAGCCTGATGCGGAAAGAACTTTGATGATTAATGGTTAAATTTTGAACTAACTAATGATTGGCTTTGTGACATTGCGCATTGCGTTGAGGTGGACATGCAAAGAGAATGTACGCGTATTGCTAGAGCAGTTGCAAGCCTTCTCGATGATGTAATTGATCATGGCTCCTTGTCAGAGGCAACCAGGAAAGTCACGTAATAGCCAGATCATTAAAAGTCCCTTGGTATTTCAGGCGAGGACTTATATGATGCATAAGAGACATGGCCTGTGACTGCACATGTAGTGCCCTTTGGGGTATGTGTTTTCACACATCCTTGCAGTAATTTTTCATTGCTGCAAGTTGTTTTCCTATAAATAAAAAAATTCCATGGGTTGTATGGGTCACCCACTAAACCCTATATGAAAGCATAAAGACTGATTTTTAAGTGTCTTTACAGTCGTTATTATTTTCATGTCCGTCACATCAAACCGTAACACAATGAGGAAACAAACGTTTTTCAAGGTCTACCACTAAATATGCCGTCATCTCCTACCGCGCGGCAATGCAATAGTGTCAGTTGCCTGAAATTGCAACTGCTATCGATTAACGTCACGAGGATTGCCAATCCAGGTGGTGCCTAGCGTAGTTACTTGTTACCGTACCGGTGACTATTAGACCGAATATAAAATATCTTCTGTCAATATGCTATATTATTCCTGCACTGCAGGTTGTTATGAGTGGCTATTATTATTTTTTTTTAAATACTACTACGTCACTGTACCTGTATCCCTTTATAATATGTAACAACACCAAGAAAGCAGCGGGTTTACAGTCGCAGCACCAACACGAATACGACGATCCGACTGGTTTCCTGAAAGAAGCAAACCTAACTACTGTAGTACTCCACTTTCCGGCCGCAAATCCAGTTAAGCATTGATCTTATAGTATTCTCTCTACCGAATGGCCATGATTGGTCCGCTATGGTTTATGTTAATAATGGCTCTCTGATAGAAATTGGGAAAAAGGCAGCATGATTTACATGCTTTGCGTACATTGTCCTGAAGACGCATATTCTGCAGATGTATCTATATAACGTCCAAAATGCGCTGGAACTAAACATGCAACCGAGTTAGGCCAACCTCATTTTTCGTCATTTGGTCCTACGGCATAGCTTGAAATTACTGTAAAAGGTAGGACATTTCCAGCTCTAAACGTTTGTCGACTTTGTAGATATGAATTGACGCTTGAAGTCACTAACTGATGCGAGTAGAATACCATGATATTTCTCAACGTTGCTGTTAATACTTCTAATAGTTATCCGATGTTTTGCTTAGCCAATTGATTGTATGATTTTTATGCTGCAAGCATAACTGAAATACCTTATGCGCATAAGTGTCTCATTGGTTTGTCTTTCATGCAATTATCGACCATATACAAGTGAGTGTATGCACGAACGAGCCGAGGTGTGAAAATCGTTACTGCTAGGAAGTGAATGATTATAATGATATGTACTGTTTCGCTGGTATATCATATCAGTTCAGCCTCCATAAAGCAAGAGGATAAAAAAGATGCGCCAGCTTACCCCTCTAGTAAATAATTGGTTGCATCGGTGACATTGTGTTCAGTAAGGTTTGGCGCTGAATATCATTTCAGTCAGAATTCCATGACTGTTTGGGGAATTTCTTGTTGGATGGACGATATACAGCAGTCCTGTTTCAACCGGTACCTTAATATTGGTGCAGCATCAAATAAGAGTTATTATGGGAGAGGGGGGGGGTATTTTTTTTATTTCTATGAAGAAAAAAAATGCCTACTACCATGAACAGTAAGAATAATGATTAATGTTGGATATTTATAATGGTTTCGGACTCTGCCATTATTGTAATGACCGTCAGTTTTTTTGGTAGCTCATCATAGTAGTTTCGAAGTGGCGAAGTTAATGGTGTTATTTATGTGCGATGGTTTACATTTCATTAATGCGACGACATGCATAAATCAAAAGGACAATGCTATAACAGATTGTGGACATGTGTCACATTGCTGGTGAGCATTGACAGTCAATACCTACAATTTGTATTATTGCCCTGTTTTAAGGGATCAATAAAACTTTTCCGAAGCGACCAAGACATAATGACCGAAAATAAAAGTGCGACACCTCAGTAAGAAGTTACATATTACGAAAAAATTATGATACAAGCAAATATCTTAAAGTTAATACCATGCCATGATATCGTGCGAACGACGTAAATAACGAGTTAATGACCATTAGTGACGGATTGCAACCAATCGTTATCTCTACTTTTGCTTGAGCACTACTTAAATGACGTATCTGTTTATTAGCTACTGAGGATGTAAACGGATATCTACATCTAGACATGATATCAACAATCTGTCGCCAACAAACAATTATATCAATTATTTATGATTGTATAAACTGAAGTAATTATTCGTTGATTCAAGAAATGCTAATGCATTAGTCTAATATAATACACTTGGCGGCATCAAGCATGCGGCTATTCAATAGCGTGTGTTCATTGTACTTGGCGGCTTGTAATTCGGATTTTGAATGGCTAGACTTCTCTCTATCCCTTCTGGCAAATGCCGTGATTGTCGTTGCTGTGAGCAGAGGAAGGTATGTCAGCATGGTGTGTTTTTTATACCTTGAACGAAAAGAAAACTAGGGCATTGTGAACGATGCTTCTGACGCAGTCATAAGACGAGAATGGGTATAAGGCTTAAGACTAAGTGATTGCAATATGTTGTTCATGTAGATGATGTTAACTCTTTGTGAGCTATACACACTAACACAGATTCACCGCTGCTGTGGTCAAATGGTTCACAATCGCCTGAAAGAGCCTCACCAAATGGAAACTAGTTGGAATAACCCTGCTGCGCCTACACAAATTACCATTCAATTGTGGGCCCATTGAGCTTTCGAATGTTTTAAATCATCAAAACTTTATTGGCTTGTCCGGGTCCCTGTTGTAAGGCGTAGATACATGATAATGATTGATTTATTTCATTTAGGTATCACCTACAATTCCATCCTAATTAGTTACCAGCAGAGAACCCTATCATATGCGCCCCTTTAAGTTTCAGCAAGAGAACGATTATAAACAAGTTTTACCCAGGTATTTTTACCAGGTAAATATCCTTACGCGTCATGCGCTTTGGGTAATTTACATCTAAAGAATGACCCAACAACCTGCGAAAATGTCTCGCTTCGTCGTATGGGACGAATATATATATATATATATATATATATATATATATATATATATATATATATATATATATATATAGATATATATATATATATATAGATAGAGATCTATATCTATATATATATATATATATATATATATATATATATATATATATATATATATATATATATTTTCTTTTTTAGGAAAACATATATATATATATATGTATCTATATATATATATATATATATATGAAAATGAGTATATTTAAGTAAATATATATATATCTATGCTATATACATACATATAAATATATATATTTGCATATATACATACATATACTATATTTATATTATAATATATATATATATTTACATATATATATATATATATATATATATATAAATATATATATATCTATATATATATTTATATATATATATATATATATATATATATTTATATATATATACACATTTGTATAGATATATGTATATCGTTGCTTGTTTTTTCAGTCAGCTTCTTGCTGTAGCTCCTGAAGTAGTTTTGCCCTATGATAGCGGAGTAGTCACTTCTTCCAACGCAGCCCTTCCTCGTGGTCTCCCACTGGTCTGTATTTTGTTTGACTCCGGTATGATAGTTGCAGAAAGATTTTATCGCCGCCTCCATTATACCCAACAATCCCCACTCTTTAGATGGACAGTCAGCCAGCTGTACTTACCGTGGGGTGGTCGACCTAGGCGGTGAGGGGGGGGGGGGGGGGGGGGGGGGGGGGGTGGAGATGCTCTAGCAAACATCTTAGCCTTAATGTCGCTTTTCATTCGAGTATATTTTTCGATCTCGGCCGAAACGAGCTTAAACTCATCGTCTGAGATAAAGCTGTCTTCAAACGCCGCCAAAATAATATCTGTAACCGTGTAAAGTTTGCTCTGTGCCAGAATTTGTATCTGGTCATGCTTCTTTCTATTAGCCGACAGCCGCCTGCTGATGACCTTTCCTGCGATAACAACCAGCCCGCACACAGCCCCACAGCCCCCAACGCTGTAGCAACTGGGGCAGCAACCACCGTAGACATCAGACCCTCACCACTTGCGCCAAGACATACACCCACAGCAACTAAAGCAGTGTCTACAGCGTCCACTGAGTTTACTGCACGTCTATATTTTTTGTTCATATCACCATATTTTTCATTTTCTTTCTCAAGGTATTGCCTCTTGAGGGTGATCTCATTCAACCGATAGGAAAGACTTGGACCACATGGAGGCGGATCCGGAGGAAGAGGCGGGTGTAGTTTCATACCACTGTTATAGGCACATAAGTCTATATGTCAAGTTCAATAAGGAGTGATACTGCAGACCAAGTCGCCCCCCTGTATCGAGTGGTTGTATAAAAGTTAATAACATTGCCTTGTTCTAGCTGTAAAGACTGGTCTAAAAATACTACAGCGGCCCGTTGGCCAGCAGACTTACTTATTCTGTCCCATTTATAGCAGGAAACCCGTCTGTAGGACCATTATCAGCACCAACACCTGAAGACAACCCCATACGAATGATCCTACCATTGGATAACATGGTATATCCACAGCTTGAGTCTCGTGAGTCTCGACCCCTGGCCCCATGACCAAACGACCGAAGAGAGCCACTTGCTTCTGCCCATATAGTAATGAGGGGTTTTGTTTGAGAGGTTATGTGTTCTCTCAGGTCCCGGCGATGCTGTCTGTGTCTCTCATCAACATACTTTTTATTAGCAGCATCTTCAGGCGATATTGGGTCTCCCAACTGAACTATTTTATTATCTACCATTTCAAGGTCTCCAGTCATAGTACTGCCACCTTTTTCCATTTGTTTGTGAGTCTACATAGGTCTTTGTTGCATATTCGGAGAGGTCGGGGACCTGATCCGGTTTCCATTGAGCTGCATAAATACTCACTTTTATTGACATCTTGCAAATTGAAGATCAACACCAATAAGAAAGGTCGTGGTTGTTCAGTAGACGTCCCTTACTATCTCTTATATGAACCTTTAACTCATTCACAGCTCCGACAGTAACACGTTTTGACACAGGATTAGCGATGTTTGTGGTCATAATCTCACCGAAAGAGCTGCCCCCACGGCCCACAACTTCAAGAAGCGTAGTGGGCGCACCATCAATCATTTTGTGCGTGGTTCTGACTTGATTGAGGTGGACATAAAGTGGGTTAAAGATGCTAAAGTTCACGGCCGATCGCTTTTGTGAAGACCTGAGGGAATCCATCCTCCACCCAGACCGGTATCAAGACCTAATATTTTAAACTCACCGTCACATCGTAAAATTGAGAGTTGAATCATCAACCTCCAAACTAGGACCTAAAATATCCCGATTTATAAATTCAAATTCCTCCTGTATACGCTTGAAGCTCCAGAGGCCAGGCGGGAGACTGGAACGTTTTAACCCCTCTGACCCAGAACTATGTGGCAGCCATAGAAGAGGCACATCTGATTCAATGTTATACCAACCTATAGTATGCATGATTGACCTTAGACCAACACATAAATCGCTTGTACTATTGGCAATAGGATTTTGACAGAGTGTGATACATAGCACTATGAATAAACAAGCCTTAAGTTTCATTAGAAAAGCTACATATAAAACGGGCGGGGTGTATCCAGCCCCATATGGTGGCGGAGACTAACCCGACAAACAATTCAAGTCGTTCACAATGGTGGTACATTCACAGCAAAGTTTCCTAATCTATTCAGTAACTTTAAGATGCCGCCGGTAACAGTGGATGAATTAGTAAAAGACTGGTTGACAAATCTAATGCAGTTTTGGCAGAACCAGTTAAACTTTGCAGTGTGGTGTGCAACAGCCGGCTGCGGCATGTAATCCCACGATCACCTCGAGACTGGGATTCCTCTCGTGAAAGCTCCCTACACCTTTCACCTTTATTACACAGTGCGTCGCCTATTGGCAGAACTACAAGCGCGTCTACCTCAGGATCATGCCTATGACCCCTATAACAATACATATGACAAGAGGGCATATGAGAGAGAGGTTTTGCCCACGCGAGTAACCTACAAGGAGAAATTTGGTGCTGTTCTACATCTTGCACAGGGACCTGAAGCAGACGAGGCCTGGAGTACCTTCATACTGGACACGTCTGATGGCTTTACACGGACCGGCGTTGAGCGAATTAACAACAGCATTCGAACTTATGTCTGGGCCATTCTTGAGGCTCAGGCTCAGACCCGCTCAGAGATAGCAGGTGTTGGCACGTCCTTTGATGCTCAAAAGCATTTTCAGGCCAACGTTGAGGTTACCATCAACTCCCCAGTAGACATTCCTTCATCCATCCGACGTAATCAGAACGTCCTCCAGAATGCTTCCTCAAAGGTTGATTATGTGTTTGGAACGGGCCTTTACTTGGCTCCGTCTGATATGAGCCTCGCCATAGAAAACGTTGCCGGGTACAACAATCTGATTACTAACGCAACTGTGGAACAGCAGATCAGCAGCAATACTGATGTCAACTCGGTTCCGGTGGTTCCAGATAGAGGAAGCTTTGACCCTCCGCCAGATACAGATATTGGAGTCCCCTCTCTAGGGCCGGCCCCTGTTGGCGTGGCAAGACCGGTCTGCGTGGGGCGGACGAGGATGAGAAAACCGCTCTTATTGTAGGCGGAATCGCTATAGGCTTAGCTTACGTAGTAAGTCACGGAGTATTAGGAGGATAACTACCCCCCGCCGCCACAGCTGCGGCCCACACATGTTCTGCCATCCAACCATCCACCTTTGCAGCTGACTTAAGCAACCATGATACAATGGAGCCAATGATTTCTGGAGGGCAGCTGCAGCCTTACCGGCTAGGCCCTTCAGGACGTTTGCCAAGGAGTTCAGCTGTTTTTTAATCCATTCCTTTACCCCGGGCTTATCAGCTGGTGTTGGTGCAGGGGTTGGATTAGTGCTCCCTCCGCCCGTCAAAGCAACTACCAGGGTCGAGATTGCCAATCCAATTGCAGTGAGGAGGGAGGCGATTGTTATGCCCTGCTCCCGGAACAGGGTGCGTACACGCTCAGCTAGCGTTGTTTCCTCGTTAAGAAGTTGATTGTTTCTCTGATGCAGTTAATTTGAGTCGCAGACGTTCACAGTGGCAGCCTCACAACTGGCACTCCGCAGGTCCTCTCTTCCAGGGTCGTAATTCTTCTCCACTGCGTCGTCCAATACTGGGTTATCAAAATCCATGTCTATGTATTACGATATAATTGTAATTAAACATTCAACATGACAAGTACTTACGAACGCAAACTAAACCCACACCGCCTGAAACACGAGCCCCTCGAGGTAAAGGGCATGCGACAGTCTGTAGTCGTTACAAACAATCCAAGCACTATTGACCAGAACCAACAACTGCTGGTTTGCTTCCCCAATCTGGGCGCAGACGACGTCATTGTTCCAGGGACAGCGCGGCTGGCCTTTACGATCACGCTGACCTCGACTGATGTTAACCGCAGCGTTGTGCAAAACCTTGGCCGCACCATGGTCAAGAAATTGACAATCAAGATTTCTGGCAATGAGGTCATGTCTATTGATGACAGCGATGTGTATCACTGTTACCACGACCTGTGGCGGACTGCACAGGAGAGACAGGGCCTCCAGTACCAGGGCATTGACACATCATATGACAGAAACACAACTAAGATAAGAATGGGGACAGGAGACAAAGAATGAGACCGAGGTAGAGGACAAAGCCGTAGCCTATGTGTATGGTAATAGAATCTACGTTCTGCTTGACTTTGAACTCCTCGAGAGTCACATGCCATTCTACCAGAGTGCGCGTGATGATAGATTGGAATACAAGCTCACGTTCAACGACTACAACCGCATGATTCACGCAACATGGGACACCGATGCGAGCTATAAAATTGATGGCATCTCGCTGGAGTATGACATGGTTACCCAAACAGAGTTGGGCCGCACAATACGCACCCAGTACACAGGTCGGCTCTCGATTCTGTATTACCGTGTTCTTCGTCACAGGAAGCTTGTATACAATAAAAGAGATACACTGTGGAACATCAACCTGAACGTGCCGGCTCGCAGCATCAAGAGCATCCTACTGCTTTTTGAAGACCCAGCAAATGCCTCATTCGCCAGGAAGACAGAGTCGTTCTACAACCCAATTATTACAAAAGTTGAGATGACCATTGAGGGCATCCCCAACCAACTCTATGCTCAAGGCATGCGTGACTACCAGCAGTGGGATGAGGTAAAGAAGGTCTTTGTAGCAACGAGTAAACGAGACCCCAATGTAGCAATAGCTGTAAAAGACTTGGCATTGTCGGACGTTCCCCTACGAGAGTACCTAACCAGTAAGTATGCTCTGTGGCTCGACTTAAGGACGAGAGATGACGACCAGCTGCACGGTAGTGGCAGGGGCGTGGAGAATCCGCCTGAGATTATCACCATTCAGATCACAAAAAAACAGAGGCGGCTGGTGCATTGAACGTTTATATGTATATTCTAATGGATGCACAGCTTAACATTAAAGATGGCAGGTTCGTCAGCGCAGTCTACTAAGTTTACATTTCCAGATGGTCTCTGTTCGGAAATTGTTTGTGAGCAGACAGGACGTGGGAAAACCGCATTTATCATCGACCTACTTGAAGGGCCCTTCTTAGGTGCCTTCGAGCATATTGTAATCCTCTGCCCTACCATACGTTTCAACAAGGCCTATCAGACGCGGTCATGGGTGTGGGATGATTCAGAGGTCTACGTCGTTTATCCAGGGGAGCGGCTTCTTGACCACCTGAGGGCTTTTTACCATTGTTTTAAGGGCGAGCCTACCCCCTACTTTATTGATGGCTGTTCGGCAACAAAGGCCCTAACCAAGAAGAAAGACATGTTATCCGAACTGGCTTTGTGCGGCCGCCATGCGCAGCAAAGTGTCTGGGTCCTCACCCTAAAGTACAACTCTGTGCTGAAGGACTTACGTTAGCAGACTCGCTGGATGGTGCTCTTTCACACCGTGACTCGTTTGAAGACGCCTTGCATTAAAATGATGTAATTCCAACAAATGAGGAACGTGCTACAGTACGCCAACTACTAGCAAAGACCAAGCATGCAAAACTGCTGCTTAAGACTGACCAACCTACTGCATATGCCGTCGATTGAAGTGATATTGGCTTTGATAGCAGCCGCTGCCTCATTACCCAATATAGGCGGGCCACTGACCCTGTGTGGTAACTCAATGTTTACCGGATAGGACGCTCTGTCTCTAAATCTGGTGAGCCTGTACTTTAATATTTGTTGGATGGACCGCTCCGTGGTTTTGTAAAGGAGGAGTTGCTTGTGGTGCCGTCCGATATCCTGTTGCCGCCAGATAGTATTACCATATATATTACAATGATAGTATATGACAATAAGTGCCCATGGATATTACTCGGGAAGAAAGACCCCTGTAACAGGCACTGTACGCAAGAGCAAGAGTTTTGTGGATTGCACAGATATAAGATAAAACATGGTGTCATCGTCTTTGTACGGGTTGTCAGAAGGCTATAAAAAATAATAAGGTAGGATTGTTCATGGATTGTGGGTTTGATAAAGTCAACCACAGTCGTCTTCGTCATGCCCAAAAAATTGCTTCACAACGGCCTATAGCTGGGAACACTCACTCGCCAGCCGGCGCCACTGAACGGGGATTCCCCACTGCATAAAAATAGAAATCTTGTGGTGCTGCTAGCACGGACAGGGTCTCTCATTGTGAAGTCGTTGTCTTTTGTTTATCAAAATCTTTCCTTTTAGACTAATTGAACCGTATTGTAAACATGACTCATAATCAGCGACCACGTAAAGCCCAAAACGATTACGTTTCAATTCACGGTTTTAAGCCATCTTATCCACGCTCTAATGTTGCACTCTAAGCACTCCATGTGCGTGATGAATATGTCCGTACATAAAAGGAGATGTTGGCTAGATTCAGGGCTGGGGTGGCTCACACCCCTGTCCCCACCGCTGCCCCACGCAGACCAGTCCCTGCCCCATGCAGACCTGTTCCTGTCCCATGCAGACCAGTCCCCGCAACCCAGTCCCTACAGCGCGTCTTGAGTTCAAGAAGACTAAGTGGGCTGTTAAAAACTATTCGCGTGGATGGGTGATGAATGTTCCTGTGTCTCACCCCCTTAGCTCGGACCTTATGATGTTCTGTAAGGGCATGCGTCGGAAGATGCATAAAGTTTTGATGCTGAGCTGGAAGAGCTTGGTGGAATCAAGTGTCAGTTTGCTCTTAAGGTAAGACTCTCCAAGCACGCCGATGATGACAGCACTGAGTATGTTGAACCTGTGTTGCATAATAAGCAGCAGGTGGTTCTCTCCTCAGAAGACCTGGACGTTGCCCAGGACCAGAGTGTTGTTAATATCCAAGAGCAGTTGGAGAAGTGGACTAGCCAAGGTTCTGGTTGGGAGTTTGAGGCGGTCACAACTCTGTGGATTGATATTGCCAATTACCAACCGTTGAAGGGTGGCTCCTACCTGCGACTTCCGGCTGCGGTGGCGGCTAAGCAGGCCAGCCTAAATGTAAAGAACTGGGACGACTTCTGCATTCTATGGGCTATTGTAGCCGCTCTGCACCCGGTTGCCAAGAACCCACAGTGACCATCAAAATATAACATTCAGTGGCTCTTAGAACTGCTGCAGGGTGCAGGTCTAGAATATCTTACACCGGTGTCGCATGTTGAGAAGATAGAAAAACATGCTAACCTAGCCTTGAACGTTTTTGGCTGGGATGGGAAGACCACTATTGTTCACCGCATCAGTAAGCACTCTGGTACTCGTATAAACCTCATGCTGATTGAGAAGGACGGCAAGTTTCATTACACGCAAATCAAAGAACTGAACCGCTTGCTGTATGACCAGACGAAACATAAAGAGCGCAAGTTCTTTTGTGAGCTATGTCTGCATGGATATACCACACAGGGTCTGCTCCTGGCGCATAATCCTTAGTGCATGGGGATAGGGCAACCTGCTGTGCGAGTGGATATGCCTGAGGAAGAGAACATATTATCCTTCCAGAACTGGCATAAACAGCTTGCTGCACCCTACGTCATCTATGCTGACTTTGAGGTGCTCACAGTGAAGCTTCCGGTTCCTGTGCTTGATCCTGGTATAAGCAACATGCAGAGAACGCAGGAGCACCAAGGTTGTGGCTACGGCTATGTGGTTGTACGATGTGACGGTAAGACCGAACCCCCTGTGGTTTACAGAGAAAGCGATGCTGAGGAGAAGTTTTTACAGGCTCTGCAGCAGGAGGAGCAAAAGATCAAAGCGGTTCTGTCCAAGCCTGTCCCTATGCGGATGACTCAGGAGGATAGAAGGGCACATAAGGCTGCAACCCACTGTCACGTGTGCAAGAAAAACCTGGGCTGTGACTCTGTCAGCAATCACTGCCATATTACAGGATTGTACAGAGGGCCAGCCCATAACGTGTGTAATCTGAAACTGTCTGTAATCCATCTGTAATCCCAAGACAACACCTATCCCTGTGGTGTTCCATAACCTGCGGTTCCATCTCTTGATGCAGGGTATAAGCAAAGTGGAGGGGAACATCAACTGTATCCCCAACAACATGGAGAAATATATTTCCCTGTCGCTTGGACAGTTGCGCTTCATTCACAGCGCGCATTTCCTCCTGGCCTCACTTGATAAGCTGGTGTCTGCTAACAACCCAGATGCCTTTGCTGTGACGGCGGAATATGAGCCAGACCAGATGAAGCAGCGGTTGCTGTTGCGCAAGGGAGTCTTCCCCTATGAGTTCATGGACAGCTGGGATAAGTTTGATTCCCCTCGGCCGCCGATCCAGAAGTTCTACAGCAAGCTCTCTGATGAGGGTATATCTGCTGAAGACTACGTAAACGCATAGGCCTGGAGCGTGTTCGGGTGTAAGAACATGGGTGACTACCACGACCTGTACCTGCGGACAGATGCACTGCTCCTTGCTGATGTGTTTGAGGTGTTCTGCAAGACCTGTCTTAAGCAGTACGGTTTGGATCCTGCTCACTACTATACCAGCCCTGATTTGTCGTGGGATACTTTGCATGTGGAACTTGAACTACTCACCGACTATGACAAGTACCTGTTCATTGAGAAAGGTCTACGCGAAGGTATAAGCATGGTGTCGCGCTGCCACGCAAAGGCCAATAACCCGCTCGTGGATGACTTAGACCAGGATTAACCAACGAGCTACATCCAGTATCTTGATGCTAAAAATTTGTATGGGTGGGCTATGAGTCAGCCTTTGCAAACTGCGGGTATTGAGTGGGTGGCTCGGCCGGAGGATCTACAGATACAGAACAACCTAGATGATTCCGAGACTGGATACATACTTGGGGTTGACTTGGAGTATCCTACTGCACTTCATAACGAGCACAACGACTACCGGCTGGCTCCGGAGCGGCCTCTTGTAGGGAACGACTGGTTGTCGAACTATCAGAAGAACCTTCTGGGCGAGTTGGGTGGCACCTTGGGTGAGGTTGAAAAGCTGGTGCCAAACCTGCGGAATAAGGAGAAAAATGTGGTGCACTACAGGAACCCTAAGCTGTATCAGTCTTTGGGGATGAGACTTACCAAGATTCATCGTGCACTTGTCTTTGACCAGAGCCCCTGGATGGAGCCTTACATTCGGATGAATACGGATCTGCTTAAGGTGGCCACCAGGACCTGTATAAGCTAATGAACAGCTCTGTGTTCGGCAAGACCATGGAGAACCGCCACAGGCGGGTCAATGTCAAGATTGTGCGCTCTACAGAAGAAGAAAGAATGCGTAGCCTTATCGCAAGTCATCAGGTGTTTGATAATGACCTGGCCGCTCTGCACATGCACAAGACCCACCTGGTACTGAACCGCCCGGTGTATGTGGGCATGTGTATACTTGACCTCTCCAAGCACCTGATGTTCGACTTTGACACTAGTAACTTTCATCCCTCCTGTAGCCTCTACAGGAGTGTGAACAAGAAGGTTCGGGGGAAGATGAAGGATGAGTGTGCCCGCGTGCTCATCAAGGAGTATGTTGGTCTGCGCCGTAAGATGTACTCCATCTTGAAGTCAAGCTGGGATGAGATTAAAAAAGCAAAAGGTGTGAAGAAGGTGGTGTTCAAGAAGCATCTACGGCACACTCAGTACCTGGAGTCACTGTTCTCCCAAAAGCAGTTTCGCCATGGAATGAACATGCTCAGAAGTGACTGCCACCTAATATATGGTCTCCACAAGGTGTCTCTCTCCCCCTTTGATTCAAAGCGGTGGATAGCTGAGAATGGTGTAGACACTCTGGCCTATGGGCACGCGTTGATCTGTTGAACAGATGAGGGCTGAGGTATAGAATGAGCACCGATAAATTGGCCAGATGTGGGCAGATGTAGAACATATATGTTAGGAGAAGGTGGACCTTGTGATTGAGGTGAGGCATTTGGAATCAAAGTATGAGGACCTTTTGGAGCGCGTGTGTCGTTTAGAAGAGCTTATTCCGCAGGATCCTGGTGTAGATTGTTGACATTGCTGTCGCCCTCTTTAGTGGCCCTGGACCATATTGAGCTGGAAGGGCTGGTTGACAACATATGGTACCAGATGAGGAGAGGGTGCGAGTGAACAGCAGGCTGGCTCATGTGCGTCCTTTTTGAAACTGCGCTAGTACCCCCAATCTATATACTACTGCTCCTTATATCACTACCCTAATTGAACAAGTACCATTCTAGAATGGAAGTGCAGAATCTAACTTACAGAATATATATTATTCTAATGAAAAGGGGAGCAATACATCTCAGACGCCAGCTATGACTGCCGTTTATACCGCATTTTGGGATTGCAATTACCCGAACGAAAATTGCAACGCGTTGCCCCTGGCTGCATGGCTGTAGGATTAAATCTGTGTTAAAACGTAATGACTTCAGAAACTCTGCAGGTATTAATTTATTTTCCACACTACACAGTTGTCCCTAATATTGTAGTACTGCACCCCTTTGACCATGGAATCTTTTACGTTCCACAAGCTACAATAACACACCCATAAGTAGCATATATCATTTAGCATACATTTTAGTTTTTACCACAAATTCACTTTATTGATGATTCCGGCCAATTATTTGATTAATCTGACAATAATTGATGGATCTACCAGTATTCTACAGATGTTTGTATACAAACATCAGGCTTGTGATAAGAATGTAAAATATGCACAGCGCTTGAGATAGGTCTCTAATTGACAATACAGATACGAACTTTCATCACATGCTAGTATACACAAAAGCAGACGATTAAATCCAATCAGGCATTGCTTAGAGAAGCTCTTGCTAGTGTGCAAGTTGACAGTAATGCGAAGCACACGCAGTGAGTTTTATGCAAAAGGGACCAATGCTTGTAAATATGGAGTAAGCAGTTCCTAAGAGTTACAGACTGAACCTTACCAAACTATCCAACGACCGCTCTGAGGAGCGATGCGTTTTGTGCAAGCATTGCCATAACTTATATAAACAGCCTTTAATAATTTAAATAGCGGCTGATATTTTATAACTAATACTTACAGTTTTTATTATCGACTGCTCGACCGCATTTAAGGAATTATTAGACATCAACAAATAGTGTCAGTGGGGCAATCGTGAATACATCATGACTCTTCATCATTAAACAAGCTATATTACATCATTTATTACGAGTAACGAATTGTCTTCAGTGTATGCATACATAGAATACGAAATAATATTCTACAGCTGTTTTTAAGCAAGTCGCATATGCATAATTATTAAATGTGTTGGTATCAGTTGCAGCATACGATCTGCAAAATAAACAATGTAACCTTATATAAGAAGCTACTCTGCTGCAGTTTGTATGATAACCTGTTTGAACTGATCGCTTGAAGTGTGCCGCGCAACAACAATCATGCTAACCCGAATCGTCGGCATTAAGCCCAGTCATTTTGTTCACCTCAATTGTGATTGGTGCAGATGATGCCGGCAGAGGTTGCCGGCAGTGTGACAGTGTCAGATTGCTTTATTAGATGTTGTACACAATGTATACAATAATGGCCGAATAACGGATAGCTTAACTGTTTTTGCTGATAATTATCTCAATGGTAATCATTTGTTAAAGATTTACCTTAAGCTAATATATATGCAATCGACTATATAGCATGATAAAGTTTATGTCGTCAGACATTTGGTCCATTACTAAATTGCCATCCTCAGACGCATGCACAAAATTATCAACTTTGCCAACAAGTTTGTCGAAATTATAATCAAAAACCCCAACTGCGTTAATTTATTCAGAGCCTAGTTGTTATGATTGTCAATTGGATGCACAAAAGGCATGGCTTACTATTTAGAATTTCTCCGATTTCGAACAGGCCGCATAAGCTAATGGTCTTGTGCAAATGAGGCCTGTTGCGGAGATTGTGAATGTGAATCCTTACATTGTAGATGCATCTGTAATAGTCTGAAATGAAGCGTACCACAGATAGAGTCGTTAGGATTTAACCTTAGCTTGGAAGTGACCGCAGGAAGTATAATATACACGTCTGACTAATTATCAGCTTGATTATAACGCAAAAGCATATTCTGTAAGTAAATTGTATTGTGAAAGCATTTTGTGGTACGTTTGCCCTGTTGATTTAAATGGCAAGCAAAGTAGCGTGACTTGTTGCATTAGCCTTATAGGCAATTAACATCATCTACCATGCGTCGCTTCTAACGCAATGTAATTTGGCTTGAGTGATTCCGCGAAGTGCCAGACGTGTTTTCTCAGTGGCAAAGGTCAGGCTTGTCATTAAACTGAGTGCGGCAGAGACTCACAAAATGGTTTGCTAACTATAAACTGGCCTTGAGCGAAAAAGGAATGCAATTTTGTATGCAAAGTCAACTATAGTACATCATTGCATGGTTCATCCGGTTCGTATCTATTGGATTTGATATTTCAATTGAACAGTTTTCGTTTTGCTTTGATTTCGACTAATCTTTGCCGTCGTAAGTCCTTTAAGGATCACTGGTCTATACTGACTGCATCCTTGTATATTCACGCTGGGTTATTCCGGTTGGCACGCTGGTTAATTATTGCATGTAGATGACAAAATACATCATCACAAGCTTCCATTTACCCGGGAACATCAGCAACTCTGTTTACAAGGGGTGGATTATCAGCAATGCTGCATATCTTGTAAATGTCTGCTAATGGATGTATGGATTACTATTAAGCCAAGAAGATGTCCATAAAATCCATCAATATCTTTTCAAAATACGAGCATTCTTAGCCCTCTCTCTGCGTCATTTACGGTGCTACACAATTCACATTGTGGAATCCTAAATGTTGTTGTTAGTGCCAGTACTGGCCACATTTGCTTGCTACAATATTTCATGTGTAATGTCAGCGTTGACCACTGGTATTTCGTTTTCAATACACATGTAATTAATAATGTCAGAGACCGTGGACATTTACTTACACTAATCGTGGCGTTGTCATGCCCAGTTAAAGGTTTGACTGATAGACATCATGACAAATCCTTATTCTGCTATAGTCCATCGTGTTTCTTATAGCCACAACTTAATGTACAGAACAACAATTTAGGATCCATGAATGCTGAGATGTCGACAGGAAAAACCAATCGACGACGAATTAAAAGATCAAGCCGATGTTGAAACGATAGGGACCGACGGTAAATCAAGAACGATTATTTGTTAAACACAACATTGTAGCCACAAAGATATCAAGAGTTCCAGACTATAGAGTGTTAACACTGCCACATGCGTCTTGTTTGATACATTAACGTGCCCATTTATACTATATAATGCTAAGTAATTGTAACGTTTAACACCAGGTCACCCTGTTTGGTTAGCAAAGGGTAACAATGTTTTTTGAGACAACATGTAATCTTACCGCTTGGTCAAAATGCACATCATGTCTCATACAACATCTACACAACATATTGCGAAAGCCACAGGCGCTCGAGTTTGGACATTATGATTTGTTATCTCCATTGCATTATGATATGATTAACTAGAAAGTTGGCAACACCTACCGATAAAAACGCGAGGGTTGCCCGAAACCCCGCCAAAGATCTTGCTATAATAAGATACCCGACTCGGGCGGTTCCGTTGTGAAGCTCGCGACCAGCGCGCCGCCTGGTTTTGTGGAAGCTAATATATAAACAAAAGCGCGTGGCTCAATGTTTAAAGATCGATCGGCGATGGTATGTACGCCATGATACCGCTTTATTTATAAAATATACAGACTTTTTGATAGAGCTAATACAAAAAAACAAAAGCCATTTCCTATTGACACCTTTTTATCAATTTGTGTGGCGATTTATTCACTACAATATTTTTTTATGAACTTAGAACGAAGTCGCATATATCGCATGTGTCTACCCCAGAACTAGCTCCGATCAGACGATGGTATACATATATGCTCAGACGTCCTGTTGGACTGTCTATCCCTGTTTAAGCCACGGTCGGCCGTCTAGTTTACCCCTATGTGATTTTAAAAGATTAATCTGAATGATATTGCTTTTGTTTTTAGTGTGGTCATCTTCTAGATTGAATATAAGGAGTCGATTTGAAGACACGCTCATGTTTTTCCGATAGAATGATATTGATTAGTCACCCAAAGACACCTACACCGAATCAACATTCTGCATTGTCGGTTGATGGGATGCCCTGTACAGACGTATAATTTTATTATGCAGTACAGTTGAAAATGTATTCTTGGTTATGTCTAATAACAATATAACCACGGATTATTTCAAGACATAGCATAAACTAAAAACATGCAGCAAGAACCTATTCATATTCTCTCTCTCTCTCTTACTGTCAGCTCTCTCACTCTCCATTTATATATTTTTATATATATATATATATATATATATATATATATATATATATATATATATATATATATATATATATATATATATATATATATATATATATATATATATATATATATATATATATATAATCAGCATACATTAGAAGATTTACAACAATCACTCACTACAGTTCAATTTGTCCATATAAACATTGAACAAATCAGCCAGGCATAGTTCGGGCCCTTCGTACATGCACATGTTATTTGAGTACCATGCAACCAAACATTTTAACAGGGACACCTTTCTTCAACAAGCTTCCCCCACCATCACAATCGAAGGTGCAGTAGTCCTATATACTGTTATTAAATTATGATAGATAGTCCCGGTGCATCTGCCATAGAAGGCTTTCAAGGAATTAAATCAACATCAATGTTTGATTTTACGGAAATATACACATACAGTAGCGTTTAACACAAATAAGAGCAAATATTTTCATGTGTGGGAAAATACCAATGTCTTACGATTTTTTCTCTGCTAATGGTACCTTAATTTACGGTTGCTTTAATGGGACCTCTTTAGCAAGAATGGTTACAACCCTGGCTTTTACTTGCTTACAGTATAATGATGTGTCAATGATTTTGTGGTTATGTTCCTCAAGCCTTCTTAATGCATCTACTATTGATTTACTTCGGACAATGAGCCCTTCCTTTGCACTTATGTATTTCTGCTGGTGATTGGAAAAGCCTTTGTCAATTCAAACAATTAGTTGCAACGCAGAAATGCCCATTTATGTTTGACTTTCAGTCAGACATACTGGTAAGTCATAACGAAGTTGGTTGACAGCTGCGCGTCGAGTAGCTTCCACAAAAGTAGGGGGCGCTGCCTACACGGTGTCACGGAATTTGTCGGGCGAATTGCCGAGTCGGGTATCTTATTATAACATGATCTTTGACCTGCTTCCCAATGCGCTATTCGTTCATATCGGCCGTACTATTCATCATCCCATAGCTCACAAAAAGATTCATTATTGTTTCTTTGCCGCGTACAGCCTCCGTACATGACGTGCATACGTATTTTTGGATGATTTTTTCAACGCCCGTTCGCAATATTCCGCCGAAACCTGAAAGAAAGGTATACAAACTGGGTCAACTGCTGCCTTTGTTTTTGGGGAGGCAACTTTATAGTAATAATGTAAACACCAATCACGTGGATTTGTTGACATATAATTACTACGTCTTAGATGAATAGGCTAACAAGATTGCGGTCGAGTTCTTTTATGCGAACTGTGCAATGTGAATTGCAACCCCTCGGTGAGTTATGACGACGGAATTCCTTTTCTCAAAGGATGCTAGCGAGCGGAAATGCATCCATGTGGCGTAGTACAAAGGCATGTTGTGCTGAACTCGATATTCGACGATCAATCTATTCAGAGTATGATGCGGCGATCTCTTAATTAGCGCTTCTTGATTCCCATTGCCAGCAGCATTTTGGCTTCCCGGATATCACATTTATCACAGCAGCGTGTGCGCAAATGATTGGAACGTAGAATATTATAGCACAGGTGTCAATGTAGCAGCTCTGTTATCTGCTTTAGGAAGATTGAACACATTGAGCGTGGAGCGATTTATAATAAGTCCGATGCAGTTTGTATCATGAATGTGATTCAATATAAGGCTCATCGCAAGTAGTCATTAATCAGTTGTGTATTGTTTCAATAATGAAGGAAAATTTGTGACAGTAATTGCCCAAGTCTTGCAAATAGCATCATATGGCTTTCTCTCAGGGCTTTTCGAGCGACAAATCTAGAGCATTATAAGCAATTCACGCTAGTTACACATATTTGAATGGATGTAGCTTGACCTCAGAGACCAGCATGGAGATTAATAGTTCAGAGTATGCAGTTTATAGTCTGCCATATTGAGCGCATGTTAATAAATGTTTGCGATACCTAAATAAATGGCAACACCTGGTTTAAATATGTATATGTGTCTCATGCTTAATTGTCCAATGGCGACATTGACAAATAAATTACGTCTCAATTGTAATAACATATTTTTAGTTACAAAGTCATTTATATGGCTCTAAGGGTGCAATTAGGGCCTTAGCGATAAAGTAAACAGTAAACATCGGATGACTAATATAACTGCCCGTGACACGTTATTAACTTATTAGTAACTCGCTCTACTTCATATAGACGTGTTCGCTCAGCGATAATTCCCAGCTAAATAGAGCCTTCAATGGTTAGAACTTACATCTGATGAAGATTGTATGAGCTTGTGATAAATGTATTACTCTTAATCGCCGGTCTCTTTCCAACTCAAGCCACCCTCACACGTCTCCTCTATTGTCAAAGCACATTGTCAGGCACGTGCATTAAGTCGGAGATGCCATGCAATTTTTTGATATTCAAGTTTGTACACTACACATTAACTCACAATAACATCTATTTGATGGAAACAGCACCGCTTTGTGACAAAACCTCCTGTACATTAGGATTACTAAAAGCAATGTCATGAGAATGGCATTAATGAGGACTGCCACATTCACGACTATATCGCTGTGATTGTCTGGTCCGTTCAACTTCATCTTTTCCACATCCGTATAAGCACTGTTCCTATAGTGATCAGATATTGTCAACCACAGTTGGCGCATGTCATTAGCAACACGAGATGAACCATAGATAACTTCTAGACCAATGACCATCACTTGGTCATTGATAAATGACGGATGTTGAAATCGATCATGCAATTGCTTGTTCGTGTTTTGCAAAATCCATATAAAAGCTATTCGGTTGTCTGTAAAATTGAGCTGCAGCTTTTCAGCCAGTGTACCGACATATATATAATACGGAGAAAATATAGGTGTGTGAATTGACGCACGATATAACTGATTGACACCTGACGAGGGGAGAACATACGCTGCCCCTGAACAGTGGCTGGGGAAATGTTTGCCACTGTAAAACGGCGTTCCACCCTTGTCTATTTGCCGGGAAAACTTTTTAGCGTTATAGTTTCGCATTCCACTCATGTTTGTGTGTCCATCCATGGGTGTTTGGGCTGAAGCACAGCATGGCTGTAGGTAGCACAGACTAAAATGTTGCGATGCAGTGCGACGTCTTTGCAAATATGCAACTAATTTGAAAACATCGACCATGACGTAATCCGTCGCAAAAAGCACATATTCAGCTCTGGTACAATACGTTGCGGCCCATTTGAAAGCCATTATCGTCTTAAGACTCATGTTATCACGGGAGTCGTTGAAGTCTTCCTGCACAATATCAGCGTAAATATCATTCTCGGAATTAATGTCAGTTTGTGCTGTGAAGTCCGATGTTCGACCCAGCATGAAGGCGACAGGAATTGTGTAATTTGGTACATTGTAACTGGCAGCCCATGTGTCGCGTATAGCCATGCGTCGATCTACGTGATCAGGCGATGTCAACACTATCAGCAACAGGAACACCTGTTTATGAGTGGAGCAGATGTTGACATTGTTGATGGAATAACTGAAGTTGTGTGGGTTGCTGTTTAGCGGCGCCGTGAAGTATTCAGCAGGAATCACTGAGTTAACACTTTGCGTTACACTATCAGGGTTGTACGTCATTGGGGGAGTCATAGGAGTGGTAGTCGTCGTGTAGTGACCCTGACGATTTCGCCGTCCACGCCGTGTCGAATTACCTGTAACAATTTATCCAATCATCGACCTTGGTTCATAAGAGAGTAATTGAACAGACATTAACATAATTACCTCCTAAAGAATAAAAAGTCGTGGGGCCCGAAGTGAGTAAGTATTAGGTTTAATTGCATGGCAATGTATGATATGGAACATGGGGCAACAGTTGCTTGGGCAAAGCACGGCCCTAATACGCAATTACGGTAATTCATGTGAACTGCGCCCCTACGATAACTTACATCCATGACTCGGTGATTAATTACAACTCACCTGAGTGAACGAGGAGGAGTAAGATAAACAGTCCGGCTAGGTTTCCGCCATTGGTAATCATTCTGCTTAAGTTCCAGAAACAATTCATATTGAGGTGCGGCGAATTAGATTGACCACCTTTAATAAATCGAGCCAATTCTGGGAGCAAGTGGCGCGGGCAAACAGCGGCAAGGTTCTCCGTTGCTGCATGGTAAGTTCTTGGGCTGGAGCTCACAATTGCAGGTATCTAACATCCTGTACTTCTCCCCTGGTACGTCCAATGACAGGTGTGACTATCACTGTCCTGAGGTAGGTAATTTCGAAGTTCTATAAGAGCTGTTGACATGATTCCAAGCCAGAGCGACATGTATTTCCAAAACACAATTTCCCTAGTAGGATGAGGTATCTCTGCTTCGCCGATGCGCCGCAAATGGGAGGGAGCCCAGCGCGCCAGCCCCTTTAATGGAGTGAGTTGAGCGCCGGAAGCAGCGCTGTGACTGGTAGCCGCCTGGATAAGTAGGAGGGGCGTAGTGGCTGAGAACAGCAGTGCGGGAGAAGGGCAATTTGAGCGAGAGGAGCGTGCAGCATCACTCAAGCTAAATGACCATACAGTGTCTAAGCTCGGCGCTCTATTATACGAGCGCTATCAAGAGTAATGTTGACCAGAGGCAGATTATTAATGAAAGGCTGACGGGAGCCATGTGAGAAGTTTATACCACAGGCGAGGCTTAATGATGCTGAGCGAAATAGCCAGCAGTGATAATTTGTAAAGCCATAAGTAAATTGGGCACATATTAAAACAAATTTATGTGTGAATATAAATATATGTATAACCATTTGCATATAAGATGTATATATATATGAATATATATATTTATAGATATAGTTGCATGTATATTTATATATATATATATTACACATATATACATATATATGTATAAAGCTACATACATCATTACATACATTCATACATACATACGTACATGCATATGTGGGTAGGCATCGCTAAAGTGATGGCAAAGTCGTTTCCTTTGTTATGCATTACGACATAGGTACAAGGTTGTCTGAGCATAACCAAGATTGATCACGCAGAGCATTTACCATCTGCTGTTAAACACGATAATATACGGCTTTGGTAGCCGAGGGATCGGGAAACAGGCTGTATCAATAACTTATGCCTACTGACGATCCGCTGCAATTGCCAATGGTTGTTCTATATAATTACCTTGCCTTAGAGCTATGTGTGTTGGGATCTTACTAGCATAACGGATACGGGAACCGCAATGTGTTCTGCTCTACCAGTCAAGTAATCCCCATCTACATATCATTCACGAGGGACTTACCAAATAATTTATTCTATATTAATTCTATGCGCATGGAATGAACAATGTTGATATCATGGTAATATCGGTGTTAGATTCTATAATTTGATACTAACATCTTTGTAGCAATGTACTTTTATCAAATTGATTTGTTAATATGTGGAATGCTGTCACTGGTATCCATCTGAGACTCGCCATTGGTGTCCAAGTGGTTTCTTATACCCATTAGGCTATGGATACTCAATTCAATGGACTAATAAATATCAATGTGTCCACAAAAAAATGTAAAATACAGGTGGCCTTGATTAAACATTTTAACCTCTCATTAACCTCGTGTATCTGTAGGGTTAACGACAAATCATCCAATGTTCTCATATTGTGCTAGGCATTTATACACCTACGCAAACTACCACCAGCGATCACGGAACCTCGCGGAGAACAACAGTGAATAATGTTTATATGATGGCAACATCGATGCCCGATTCCATAAATTGATACTATCATCCTTTTAGTATGCACTATTACAAATTGATTTGGCAATGTGTGGAATGTTGTCACTGGTAGTTTAAGAACAGATAACTAATAGGGACTCACCATTAGCATCACAGTGGTTTCTTATACACAACTTGCTATGGATTTTCAATCCAATTGATGAATGAATATCAATGTGTCCAGAATTAATTTACATAAGATACAGATGGCCTTGAGTACACATTTGAACCTCGCATCACAACTCGTGTATCCGTAGGACTAACGTAGAATCATAAAATGTCCTTATATTGTGCTAGGCATTAATACACCTACGCAAATTACCAGCAGCGAAAGCTCACTGAACGTCGCGGAACGCAAAGGTTGTTTTTCTATTCTTTCTGCAAATGTGCATGTTACACATTGATAAACATTATCCTTTGTAATCCAACTACTGATAACATCCACCCAGTTTATCCCTGACGCAATCACAATAAATTGATGTAAGGCATTCATTTGGACTTATCTTTAATGTGATTTATAGACCCTGCTTTGCACTAATTCCAATTAGGCGTAAGTATATAACTGATGGATTATGTATCTGTGGATGTTGTGATTAAGAAGATGAGAAAACCCAGTCGACGCCATATATGGACGGACAAAAAGTTATGGACAAATCTGCGAACGAGGAAGTTGCTAACACACCTGCTTTTTGGAAAGACATTGATTCATCAGCAAGAAAAGTAGCCTACAATCTAGGTAAGAGGCTTCTACGTTGTTTAATCTTGTAATTGACATGTCTATTACATTAAGTACTCAAGGCTTTGCATCTCCCCGACTGATGTATACCAAAAGAGTAGTATCGGTGTTGAACGAAAACATCTCGCACTGCAGCGTGAAAACATGTTACCTATTAACGTCGCAGAGAATTCACAACCATAGCATCAAGGTAAATATGCCAGAATAACTAATGATTACCAATATACCTTAACCATGTTGATAATTAATAGATTGTATATATTGCCGTGCATCGGACGAGCACTTTGAGAGCATCTTAAGCTCGCTAACGGAAGGCTGAGCCGGAAGTCGTACATAGGTGCTTCACGTGTGTTGTTTATTCCAAGCAGAATGGTTTGCCACGCAAGAGGGAACATTATTTGCTGCTTGCGGACACAGTGTATCTGTAGGCAGTGTTTGGACAGACAGGTGCATTGAGGTGAAGGACCAAAAGGCACGCATAATAGCCATTTTGCTTGTAAATTTGGCTGCGCAAGTAACAAATTAACTCTTGTCACAGTAACATTTGCTGTTTTAAAATGCTCATCTTTGTATAGGTTTGTATGCCGGTGGAGAATTGAAATGTTAATATATTACATGCCTATCATTATGCGTTACAACTGTAGCTCTTAAGCATATTATAAATTGGCTAAATTTGCCGGCAAAAGATGGCTCCATCCTAAACATGCGGCACAATCCCAATATGAAATCCCCTTTTCGTTAGAAACGCATTATTTTCGGATATCAAATATAAGTGTATGTGTTGGTGAGTTAACCCCCAACAGACTTAATGTGAACGACTATAGGAAGAAGTAGGTCCCTCCATGCCCAAACGCCTTACTCTAACACAGCAACCACAACGTCCACTAGATTTAATGTGCATACATTATGTTTAACCCACGAACAACCACCGCCCGTTACCTTCCTATTTTTTACTATTCAATACGCTTGGGGTCTGTTGATTATGCACTGACTAGTTAATTGCGAAAGTAATTAGCTGTAATAGCTGTTTATATATATGCATATATATATAAATATATATATATATATATATATATATATATATATATATATATATAGATATATATATATATATGTATATATATATATTGATAGATATAGAGAGAGAGAGATAGATATATATAGATAGAGATTTTTATATCTATATATTTACAGATATATATACATATGTATTTAGATTCATAAATAGAGATATATATATATACATGTATATATTTTCATATAGACAGATATATATATACATATCATATATATATATATATATATATATATATTTACTATATATATATATTTATATGAATTCATATATATATACATTTATATATATATATATATCATTATATTTATATATATATATATTTATGTATATATACTTATATATATATATATATTTATATATATATACTTATTTATATATATATATGAATACATAAACTCTATATATATATATGTCATCATATATATATATATATACGTATATATTTATATATGTACATATATACATATATATTTACATATATATAAATATATATACATGGATAAATTTATGTATTCATATGTATATTTACATATGTATTCATATATACATATACATATATATATATATATATATATATATATATATTTATATTTATATATGTATATTTATATATACATGCATATGTATAAACACACACTAACCTATATATGTATATGAGACATGTGTGAATTCATCTTAGAGGTGGTACAATGGTTCTGGTGAAAAAAGGCTATGGTTCCTGTGACATTGACCAGCTAATCAACGAATGAGATAGACATATGCTTTGAATGACTTATTCAGCTTCAGTGTCAGCACATTTATTTACATAGAGTTGATTATTGCGAAATGCTTAAGCCCTTCAGGGCACCGTTTTATTAGTCCTTGCCGTGTAAAGCCTATTCCCGATAAACATTCAATCCGCGATCGACAGCTCTCACATTTAAAACAATCTAACTTCTCTTGGGAGTCTGACGCATTACGAAGATAATGGTGAGAATAGTTAACCTTTATTTGCGGAGAGATCCCATGTTGTTGAATGAAAAGCTATAAATATGAACGAGAAACAATCCTCCATAACAAATCGCCTGAGACGGCATAGATATCTTCAATGTTTATGCATAAGATTACTTCAAAAACCTTTTTCTAAGCATTCGGTGTCTTTAACAATATATTTTTATGTATTATAAGATAATAATCATTAGTAACCAATCGATTATCCGTAAACGTAACCCATAAGATGGATTTCGCTTTCAATAAAAGATTTATTGTCGCACATAAAACGTGTGTGCTAATTGCTGCGCTACACAAGCCTTTACCTTTAAAGCAATAATTATCGATTCCGTTAATATATTGTAGGTACTCTTTGGATTCTGATCAGTTGTTAGCTACCAGTGTTATATACCGTTCTAAGTGAGACTGGCGTAATTCATACGGAAGTTTGCTCCGATGGCAATTTATCTTTAGCATAGGAGCGCTGTCGTATCAAAATCCGCGTTCATGGAACAGTCATTTTAAATGAGCAAACAGCATGATAGAGTCTGGTTAGTTACGAACATTGACTAAAGCAGCATCCCTCAAGCCAATCATTTAGTAAGAGTAAGACGCAAACATATCTCGCTAGATGAAATCAATTTTTGTGACTGAAAAACTCGAATGTGTTTCAAAGCATTCCATACGTGGTATGTGCAGGTGGATCGACTTTCAGCCATGCGCCTCTCAAAATTAACATAGATGAATATTGCTGGCTACGGTTTGAGATGACATTGGTGCGGCTGTGGACGCTTTCTGACCGGGAACGTTGTCTATATCAATTAATTTATTCCGTTTCCACATTTGCTTACGTCGCTTCAGAATTCATGCATGCACATGTCCGACGGTTAATGGCTTCACGAGTCATCTTTTTATATATTGATTAGATAGCATACACTGAATTTATTGGACAGCTAGAAGGCTGGTAATTTAGGCGCTTTATAAGAATCATTCCAAGGCTTTCATTACACATGGTGAATTATTATTCTGGTCAAATATTTTACAGAATAGTCTCTTGTCGATAATCGTTGTCGCCACATCAAGTTAATCACGATGGCATAGAGTTGATTGCCGCGCACAATGTACTATATGAATCATTATGCTGCAACTGCATCGGTTCCGTAACATCCTCTCACCTTAGACTCTAAACGCCACATCGATAGCTTGCGGAATAAATTAATTGATATAGACAACGTATACCTGAAATATGTTATGGTCCTTTACCGCGCAAGAGCATTTTTTTATGGGAATCGCTAACTAAACTGAGGTGAATATGTTAGAAAACAAAAATGACTTCAGTGATTATCTGACCCGCCATTCGGTTGCCACTGCTGATACCGTAAAGAACACCGGTTTGCTCATGTCGCCCAGAATTGGATATGTTCGTCATGCCCTGGTGACTTTTGTGGTGTAAAGCGTCATGCTCTTTAGTCCTATGGTGTCAGTGTTCCTGGTAACCTCATTGATGTATATGTTGACATGCTCTATTGTCCCTTGAAAAACGGTCACACCTTTGATGGGCCCTGTTAAGTTCTTTCCTTGCAATCCCCCTTTATCACTTGTTAGACACGCCCTGACGCATTTTATCAATGAATCCGCCACGCGAGATGCGCCCGGATGAACATTGCTGTATTTACCGCGTTAAGAAACCACGTAATATACCTAGCCCCCATACAAGCGATGTCTAATCATAAAGCTTTCATATTATTATTCGCTATATCGAGCATGCAGGCTGCAAGTAGCAATCTCATACGGCAGAGGACATACTCGCAAGGACAATTACATCGAATGCGTTAACGTACTTCTTACATCAGCTGACCGTCAAAGGTTTGATCATCTTATCTATATCATGACTGGCTTGTTGATCGCGCTCTGACAGGTGGATTATCCGAATCAGGTCGTCATTGATTGCTCGTAAATGGCCATGAAGTTTATGTTTAAATCGACAGCGACTATTTCTGATGCATAATTAAGCAATCAGAGATAACCTTGTACCTAGTATGCAAGCAGAGCTACATTGTTTCTTATTTAGCCAAGCATACTATTAGAATGGTGTTTTTTTTAGGCACAATACAGTGATCGATAGTGATCCTTAATATGCTATGTTTAGCATAGAGAACAAACGAACATAATGATTAATCAATACCGTGAAAAGTACAACAAGCACATAAAAATGTTGTTGTATCCGTGAATTCGAGAAAATAAATGGAAATTTCTGTCTTGCAATTATCGTGATATCATTGTTTCGAATTGGCATGTGTAATGGTGTACCGATAATTGCTGTAAATTATCGGTAGCTGTAACCTTAAAACTGAAAATAGTTTCCTTATATCCTGTCCATTGAATCTTCTCACAAGGTATTGTTTTGTCGTAATATCAGCAACTTGCACGCCGCGAAAAATGAGGCGAAGCCCTGATCCGTGCACGGACAGAAGGGTCTTTAACGCATCTTCGGTATGGATATTTATTTACTGATTGTAGACTAATTTATATAGGCAACTTGCAGTGAATATACTGTGGATGAATAACTTTTGACAATAAGGGCAATGATTTATGCTGTTTATTTCGTAATATATAGTGTAATATAATAATATGCGAATATTTGGGAAGCAAAACAGCGGCAAAACTCCAATATACGCCCTAAAAGAGCATGGCGGATGAACCCAA